>JAAFCE010006668.1:9530308-9580341 GCA_013389805.1 Trigoniulus corallinus
GTTGTACAGAGAAACGCCTGGCTAGAGTTAACCTAGAGTTTGTCGGTGTGTTCGGGCATTCTGTAAACTGTACGTCAAATGTTGCAGGATTTTGAAATCTGGGAGGTCGTTTCACACGCGCTAGCCATGCTCAGGAGCAGTATGTTTCACGAATGAGTCAGTGTTTTGTGCCGGAAGCCTTAGTTTTTCCGGTTTTTTTCTTCATTTCTGTGTCGTTGTACTTTATATTCAGTAGAATGAAATTGGCTTCAATGTCATGACGTGTGCCATATTTGCTCTAGTATGTGATAATTATTATTGTATTGCAGGTCAGAATCATTCGGTAAGTTTTGTTTGTTATGAACTATTAATTAGGTGAACCTCTACCATGTTAATAATAATAGTTTACCTTTCTTTTTTTTTTCTGTATTGATAGTCGATTTGATTATCAAACAATTGTCAATTAGATGTGTGTTCTTAAGCATTTCGAATTTGACCCTACGGTGTCACATTTAGCCTTCGTGATGTCGAAGAAGGAATTCTATAAATGAGATGAACTCCCATTCCGTAATTTCTTGTTCTATAGCGACGAGGAACATTCGAAAATTAAGCCGTTCTATTTTTTCGAACGCCATCTTTGGTTGTAGGTTGCTCGACGAAATTTTCGACTAAATTCTGTTCCAGTCGGATGTCTAACCTGTAAAGTAGACTTAAAACTAATCCTAATTCGTTAATTATCATCGAAAAATTGATAATTGCTCGGAATTTTCGACTGACATGCAAAAAAGTGGTTATTTCGTAGTAGCCTTTGAAGTGTGTATAATTGAGGACGTGTTGTTAATGTGCGCTTGAACTTCGCCATGTCTGCCTCTCTCTCTAAAATGGCATCAAGATGATGTTTTTTTTTATCACATGAATTCAACTTTATTCATCTGAGAAACAGTAGTAGACTCGCTGTCGTGATGCCAGGTCATTTCAGTGGTTGTGATGGGCAGTAAAGTTTTTACATAATTAGTGATAAGCTGCTAATTTTAAGCAAGGCGTCTCTCTGTCTTGACAGTGATTGTAAGTACACTTTGGAAATTATGACTCAATAATGGTTATAGGCAATGCCTGAAATTTGATGATGGCCCACCAGTGGATTGATATCAGGCTAATCTCATTTTTATTTTTTACTTCTGTGCTTCGTTCAGACGGAAGTGAAGGCGTGATGCCAAAGAATGCAGTTCGTCAAGTGGCGACGAGTGGCTTTTGCGCTTCTTAAAAGAATGGTGCCATGCTGTACCATACTCGGAGATCTTGGCGACGTTGAGGGGGGTTTTTTTTGTCAGCTGAACTTCAGTAAGAGTTGAAAATTTAGTTTTCACTCTACGAAGTTTATTTTAGATTGCAATAGAAGTCATTTATGACATACGGCTGGCACAAACTGTTTCTTTTCTCCCTCTCTCTCTCTCTCCTAAATGATTCTGCTTCCTGTATGTGAGACGGAGAAAGAGGGTCTGCTGTGGCCCCACTTTTCTTAACATGTTACTTTTTTTTTCATTATGTAGACAGCTGGAGATTCGTTCGTCCAGTTGTTTTATTAGCATATTTTACTTGCTGCACAAATGTTCAGACAGGTCCAGCTTAGCTTCTTTTCTGCAATCGACCCATCCTGGTGTTAATCATTCAAGTTTTTTTTGTCCTTCATCTCTCTCGTAATCTTGCACAGTATTCCTTTCATTGGCTTTCACGATCTCCTTTTTTTTTCCTGCCATCAATTCATGACGATGTCATTAATTAAAGGTATTTCAACCTCACAATCTCGTGGGACAGATGTGCCTCGTTTTCGGGTACGTCTTCATTACCGTATGTCTGCGTGTTGATGAATCTCTGGTGGTTTTCATGATTAGTGGTTAATTCTGAAAATCCAATCGTTTCCATGTGCAGTAAGTAGTAGTGTAGTTAATATAAATAACAGTATGTACTCCAAGGGGTTTTTTTTTTTTTGCAGGCCCCACACCTTAATTTTATAGATCAAGTAACGAAGTTCCTTCTCCTTCCCCAACAACAACGTTCATCCGCTTCAGATTACGTACTGTATTGTCATAGAGCACAGGATACTTCTGTTATTGTCAGGGTTCATTTTTGGACATCGTCGTCACTCAAGCATGACCACCTCGAAATCTTCCGGACGTCCTTTATAACAGGGGTGGCCAACAAGTCGATCGTGAAGCCAATTTTGGTCGATCACTCGCGATGTATTAACATAAGACCCGCCTCGGTGACGTAGTGGCTCAGGGTTTCTAGGTCTGCGTTAGTGATTCTAGGTTCGATACTGGACCGAGGTGGGTCCAGTATCGAACCTCTCCTCCCCATTTTGACTACGCCTGTGACAACAAGTCGATCGCGACACATTTTTAAGATAAAAAGTAGATCTTATGTACACAAAAGTTGACCACCCCTGCTTTTTATAATATATTTTTGGTGTGCAGCCAAGTTGCGTTGGACACACCAGTTCCCGTGAGATCACTGAAGTTAAGCGGCGCAAGCCCACGTTAGTATCAACATGGGTGCTGCAAATTTCCCCTCTCCTATGCCTCTTCACCTATCTCCTCATCTCCCGCGAGCAGCCTCATAAGGGTTCGCCCTGTTATGGCTGCTTGGCTTACTCCCCAACCCATGAAATTAATCCAGTGCGATGAATGTGTTCAACCATTGGTAACTCATTTTGTGACGTACAGTTGCCTCCTGAGGTCACTACATGGCTGGTGTCGAAGACTGTTGTAGCGTGCTTGATTTATGAATCTCTGGATGCCGGTTCGTTCCTGGCCTAGGGTGGTCATCTTTAGGTGAGAGAAAACGCGCGCCTTGATTGACTGTAGCAAACTCCAGATAAGGATGCCGTTGAAAATTGAATCACTCTTATCCCTCCTGTATAATTTCGGCCGGTTATTTAGGTCTGATCTTGTTAGCTCTTAAAATTCTTGTTTTACTGTGAGGCATGTACGAGTATATAACTTTTTATTTCGCTAAAGAGGTTAGGTTGTGATGATTTTGCTGCAAATGTCCCGTTTACGCATTGTGCTATTTTGGATTTTGCCAAAAACTGTCGTCGCTTTACAGCAGGATTTGACTGTAATGTGACCCAGTCTCCTACGTTGGCAATTTTTGGTTGAAGTTGAATAATGGAGAAGGGGTTAAAAACTTTTCTCGACAAAAGAAATGTGGCTTTTCCCCTCTCTAAATAATTTGGCTAGATAACTAAGGAGAATTACATATAATCAGATAAGGTGAATAATGAAGGAAATAAAGCTGTCAGATGATTGATCCCGCGGAAGTTGAGTTTTAAGGAAGAATTAGCAATGTTGACTTTTTTTATTAAAATTTTATGCTGGAGTTGAGTTCAAAGCTGCCGCTGCATCCTCAAATATTTAATAATACGTTTTCAGGAAATGTTCTTTCTTACCGGATGTATATATGTGTGTGTGGGGGGGGGGGGATATGTGTTTTCTTTAAACAAACATACTGTAAATAGTTGATGTGCTTTTCGCCTGTTGTCCCTCAAGTTCGTGGAGTGCAAGTTCGATTCTGACGGACACAGGTGGTTTCAGAGCAGTGAGTTAGAGGAGCTGCTTAGGCTCATCACGGGGATGCAGGTTATCGAGAGCAAGCTAGGAGGAGCCAGTCAACACGGGGCTAAGTTTTTCGACCCGACATTGCAATGTGCGGATTTGATTTGAATTGTTGGTGTTTTAGGGCCCTTTAACTACAGTGGTCATTAGAGCCACTGCATAGTTCTTGTGCAGAGTCTGCACAGACACTACGCTGTTAGGCCGATTTTGGGTATTAGCAGTACCCAGTGTTCCCAAGCGGCCACCCATGTCAGTACTGACTGGGGTTGTGTTGCTTCATTTCAGTGATCAGACGAGAACTGGTGTCTCCAACGCAATGCAGCCGCTCCGTAGTATGTGGGATAAAGTGCACGAAGCTGGTGATAAGGAGAAAGGAAATCACCCCTAACGTGAACTAGGGCTCTGTTCTCGCATGGTATGTTTGCAGAGGTCCCACATCGGAATTTTTTGTCGCTTAGATTGCAGTAAATTTCTTCTGTTATTCGTCTGCTGACTCGGTTGTTGTTGTTTGTTGGTGTTTTAGGGCCCTTCAACTACAGAGGTCATTAGAGCCCCGTCCACGGCATAGTTCTTATGGAGAGACTGCACAGACACTACACTTGGGTATTAGCAGTACCCAGTTTTCCCAAGCGGCCACCCATGTCAGTACTAGCTGGGGTTGCGCTGCTTAACTTCAGGGATCAGAGGAGAACTGGTGGTGTCCAACGCAAGTCGCCGCTCCCTGCTGACTCGGTGATTTCAGGATCGATTCCAAGCGCGATTAGTCCGTGTTTTCTTCCTTTACTGTGATGATCCACAATGTTTCCTTTGATTTGATTGAAATCGTGTTTGAATTATTATGTGATTGGATTTTGAATTGTTTTGTTTTTCGAAATTGGTTTTTCCGTCAGTGGTTGTTTAAACGGTGGATGTGCAAACACCCTCGCACTCTCTCCTTTCTTTTATACCCCCAAATCCTCCCATAACCATACGATGGTGGTAGATCTTAATGAAATTGAGTTCATTTCTCAATCGTTATCTGGAAATAAGGAATTTGTCGACGATTCTTTTGATTGCTACATGTTTAATTTCCGTTGAGGGGGGAAGATTTTTTTCAGAAATGCTTGGCGATTTCCTGATCTTTAACGAAATTTAATGCCACGTAAAATTGAATTTGCAAATTCGAGGAATAAGTTTGACAAACATGTGTTTATTTTATTGTTTGAGGGGATTTTTTTGTGAGAGGGAGTCTGCTTTTTTTGTTTTCGAGAGGAAGCTGAAAGACGGTAGGAAAGGCCAGCAGTTCGAGTTTATTCATTTATTATTAATTGAGGGGAAAGTTGTTTTTAATGTTTGATATTTTTGTTGTTTTTTTATGAACCCCCTCCCCTCACTCAGCTGTTAGTAAAAAGGGGGGAGAATGGGTTTGTAGGATTTCACTGCTGCTGCTGCTGAACATCTGCTCTAGATGATTTATGAGCTCAAAAAGGTATTTAGTGTTAAGATAGGTATCTGTTTACATGAGGGAGAGAAGAAAATATCGGCAATTTTTGACAATACACGTATCCTAAACACCTGCCTGAATGGTTAAGAAGGGGGATTGTGGGACCACTTTTGTTTTACTCTTTGGTATCTTAAGTGGAGGGGCTGGCGGTAGGTTATATATTATCAGCCTGCTCTCACTCTCTCTCCTTTCCCCTCCCTACTACTCTGTCTTCCACCCTTCCTCTCTCTCCCTGTCTCTCCTATCCTCTCTCCCACTGCTCCACCTTCTGAGGGTGATTTACCGGTGCCATAAGACGGCAAGCTCTTGCACGTGAGAACATTGCCGATCTACGCATATTTTTTGTAAAAAGTTGCTTTTTGGATGCAGGGGTCGTGATAAACACCGAGTATTTCCGCATCCCTTCGTGTAACGTACGGGTTTCAATAGAAACTACCCATCTCTATAAGGATCGAACCTGCGACGCAGAACCTGACGTATTGTAACTTGAACTCGTAGTCTTGGTAGTGTACTGCTGCGCTACTGTGTCAGTGGTTCAAGATTTGATTCTGGATTAGAATTTTATTTACCCTATGATCCAAAAACTTAGATGCGACCCGGTAGCGACAATTGTTTGTTGGTGTTTTAGGGCCCTTCAACTACAAGGTCATTAGAGCCCCGTCCACTGTGCAGTTGTGATGCAGAAACTGCACAGATACTACACTAATGCGACGATTTTTGAATACTAGCAGTACCCAGTTTTCCCAAGCGGCCGCCCATGTCAGTACTAGCTGGGGTTGCGCTGCTTAGCTTCAGTGATCAGACGAGAACTGGTGTGTCCAATGCAATTCGCCGCTCCCGGTAACAACGATGTAGAACTCCTCCGTTTGAGAATCTTGCCGATGTACACGGGTGTTCCGTGCGGTGAACACACTCCTTGCCCAGCAGACACTGACTTCCCGTTTCGGGACGGAAGGAGAGGTCAGTTGGAGTCTCCATCCCGTCCTCTCGTCCGTATAAAAGGGATTGTTCTCGGCTAGAATCGAACTTGCTGCCATGAACTCGAGTCATCAGCACTTACTGACACAGCCAGTGGCGATCCTGGATTTTTTGTGTGTGCCCCGTGTGATTAAGAGGAAAACTTTGTTACTCATTTGTTGTAATCAGTTACACAAGTGATGTGGTGTTGGTTTACACTTTTTTTTCTACTAATGGTGTTATGTAAAGTTATGATACTAATTTGTAATTTATTTATAAATATTTACTAAGCGGCTTGTCTTGTTGGTTTGAAGTAGTCATTAAGAACGATGTTGCACGGGGGTAATGACCTCCCCGATAGCTTAATTTGGAACTTGGAAAGTCCTATTGTACGGCCGACATCTTAAAACGGATTTTTTCGTGCGCTGGTCCATTAACTTTGTTAAATTCTCATTAAATGCCGTTATTGGAAACTGATGTGTATCGAAACGTCACCTTTGATCAATGTCATCAGTAACTGATGTTTTCAGCGCTTTTTTTTCGGCGCGTGTCGCTGTTATGTTCGGTTCAGCATAGTATCGGCATATTTTTGGAATATTCCTCTTACTGGATTAGTTTCAAGGGTTGGGGAGTAAGCCAGGCAGGCATAACAGGACGAACACTTAGGAGGCTGCCCACGGGAGATGAGGAGGTAGGTGAAAGGACGAAGGAGAGGGGTTATTTGCAGCACCCAACGTTCTTTACCAACCACCCATGTTGGTATTGACGTGGGCTTGCGCTGCTTAACTTCAGTGATATAATGGGAACTGGTGTGTCCAACGCAACTTGGCTGCACATAGCCCTTCTTTATCCACTTCGGTGGCGCAGGAGGTAGCCCGCTCGACTACTGTGTCGGTTGTTTCAGGTTCGATTACTCATCGAGGTCGGTTGCCTTCTTTCGGACGAGAGAGATTGAGAAAGGAAGGTCACGAATGCGCCTTCCTGCGAATGGCTTTTCTGTTTCGGCGGTGTTTTAGGGCCTTTCAACTACAAGGTCATTAGAGCCCCGTCCACTGTATAGTTCTAGTGCAGAGACTGTACATACACTACACTAGTGCGACGATTTTTGGATATTAGCCGTACCCAGTTTTCCCAAGCGGCCACCCATGTTAGTACGAACTGGGGTTGCGTTGCTGAACTTCAGTGATCGGACGAGAACTGGTGTGTCCAACGCAATTCGCCGCTCCTTCGAATGGCCCGGTCCTTCATCGTGGTGTGTACGGTGTCATTAACAGGTAGATGAGGCAAAATTCTCAGGTGTAGGAGTTCGGTGGAGCGTCCCCAATGAGCAGTAGAGCGACGATAAAATGGTATGGAGCAGTGGTGGCAAACCTTTTTTTGAAGAGCGGTCAAAGTAACTTGAAAAAAAAAAAACCAAAAACTCGTCCGCCAGTCAGGTGCAAGCACTTTTTAATTTTATGAATAAAAAAAAATTATTATTAATAATGAATAAATTAGTTTATTAAAGTAGCAAATAGTGAACTTCATCATAATACCATTATCCCGTCTGTGGGTTCTAGCCCACCAGGTTCCCGTCCACCCTACACAGTATGAGACGATAAGCTAGATATGATTCACGTTCGGGTCACTTAAAATTGCTTGGTGGGTCACTTTGTGACCCGCGGGTATAGAGCTTGCAGTTTTAAGACGGGAGCCGACTACGCCAAAATACTCCAACAGATCCCTCGTGTGTCCATTCAGAGGGACGAAAATGAGTACTCAACTCTGTCATGGGCGGGAAAGGGTTAGTACATAATTTTTTTAACAACTCTTCTTGGGAGCATCATGTTGTTCATTTCGTAGAACTCGTGGTCTGCAGGCTCAATTTATTTCGTGGATGAATGGAGGGGGTCGTGGTTGGTAAGATAATTCATTTGTTAATGCCCATCTTTACCGTTGAAGTTAATTTACCGACTCCCAGACCTTTTGGTCGGAGTTGACCAACTGTAGTTCGAATTACACTTCGTATGTGCACAACTGGTGTCAGTTTTCGGCTATCCTTTTTTTTCAAGGTTGGTGGCGCTTTTAACTGTCAGAAGTCTGTCTCTGTGGTTTTAATGCAAAAATCGATGTGGCGCCGAAATTATAATTAATTTTTGGGGTCATAATTGGTATTTATGAGATTCTGAATTGTTTTCTGAGAGTATGCATTTCCGGTTCGCAACTGTGTGCAGTGAGACTCGCGTAGTGTTTTAACTGATGTGAAGTTTTCCCATAGAATGAGTCCTTCACAGCCTGACCCTGTCCTACACTGCAGCTCATTCTTACAAGGCATGTCAAACTGGGGGTATCCCGCGGGCCACGGGAGCGTACATGTCCTGTAGTTAGCGTGATGGAATCTTGAGTTCTTGGTTGCAGGTTCGATCCTGGCCAAGGCAAATGGCTCTCTTTCGGATTGTTTGTTAGTGTTTTAGGGCCCTTCAACTACAAGGTCATTAGAGCCCCGTCCACAGTGCAGTTCTGATGCAGAGACTGCACAGACACTACACTAATGCGGCGATTTTTGGGTCTTAGCAGTACCCAGTTTTCCCAAGCGGCCACCCATGTCAGTACTAGCTGGGGTTGCGCTGCTTAACTTCAGTGATCAGACCGCTTTCGGACGTGAGGGGAGGGCAACACGGCGTAAACCTCCCGGATGCCCCATTTGATGCATTTTTCATGAAATATTAATTTTTTTTTAACATGAAAAGGTGCGCCATTGTAAACATTTTGGTTTTATGCCTGTCTTTGCTGGAGCGGTTCCACGTCATCATCCTTACAGCTCCTGTCTCTTACCACTCACTGTGACGTCATATCGGAGAGGTACATCCCACACTTTCCGCCCCCGTGGTTGTAGTTATTAGTTAATAATGGTAAAAATCTTCAGTCAATTCCTTCGTGAGACCGGCTTCTTGTTACCTCCTGATTGATGTCGGTCGGAATGGAACCTGCTGTCCTACGCCGAACTGATTGACTAGTCTTATTGTTGCAACTGTGCAAGTGGCCGATTGTTGTTGTTTGTTGGTGTTTAAGGTCCCGTCAACTACAAGGTCATTAGAGACCCGTCCACTGTATAGTTCTAATGCATATACTGCACAGACACTACACTAATGCGACGATTTTTGGGTATTAGCAGTACCCAGCTTTCCCGAGCGACCACCCATGTCAGTACTAACTGGGCTTGCGTTGCTTAACTTCAGTGATCAGACGAGAACTGGTGTGTCCAACGCAACTCGCCGCTCCCGCAAGTGGCCGAGATGCGAATGCTGCGGTACACAAGTGGCGTGTCGAGAGTGGATAGAATTAGGAATGCGTAGGCTATATTAGAGGTAGCCTGTGGGTGGTGGACATCGCCGAAAAAATGAGGGAGAATAGGCTGAGGTGGTATGGATACGTCATGAGACGAGGGGAGGATGAGCTCGTTAGGTGCATTCCAGGACTGCTGGTGGTCGGCAGCATCCGGGGTAGGGGGAGACCGAAGCAGACGTGGGAGCAGGTTGTCCGGAGGGACATGGCGGTGTGCGGGGTGGACGGGGACCTGGCGGGAGACAACCCGTAGACCCGACCCTGCCACAGGCGGGATAAGGGTATGATGATGATGATGATTTCGTCCCACCGAAATAATATAGTGAATATGACTAAGCGTATGACAATGATAATTATATAGTGCTTTACTTTTTTTTTCGTAGGCGACATAACACAAAAGGGCTATGAAAAGAAAAGATCTCGCCTTTTGTCTCCTTACGTCCCTTCTCAAACTCAAGGTAAGTCTACTAAAGTCGTTTTTGTTTGTTTTTCTATATTTTTAGTATAGCAGGAGAAATAGCGTAGATTGTGATGAAGTAAATTCGTTTTACTCCGCCCTATACAAAAACTTTTATTATCTCGCCCACCAAAAATTATATTGCAACCTCTTTCTTGAATGAAATAATTATGTTCAGCAGAAAGAGGGTTGTGTGCGTAGCGTGAATGAGTTGTACAGGACTCGTTTTTTTTTGGTCTCCTCCCCCGTTTTCCTTCTTGGTTTTGTTTTTTTTTTTAATGTAGTAATATTAATAATGGAATTAAATAAGTTAACATGGCCTCGGTGTCAACCCCCGTAAATTTATGTCTGAATCAACGGTTAAAAAGTGAATTAAGACAAGCCCCCACAATTTCTACTACACTGAATGTTGCTTAATGGCAGTCAGTTTTCGTGTGGTTGTTTGGTTGGTTTTTTTAATTTAATATGATAATATTAAGGGGGAGGCCTTATGACTACAGTAAAGCCTCTCTATGGGTACACCCCTATATCGGTACAAATTCTTCAGGCACCGATTTTTCATCCGTAGGCTATTACTACCCCCTACCCGCCGCGGTGGCGTAGTGGTTAGCACGCTCGGCAACTGCGCCAGTAGTTCTAGGTTCGATACTGGACCGAGGTGGGTCGGTTTCGTACGGGCGAGAGAGAGAGAGGCTGCGAGTGCGCCTTCTTTCGGATGAGAAGTAAAACCGAGGTCCCGTGTGGGTGTACGATGGCACTTGCACGTAAAAGAACCCTCTCTACTATGCAACGGGTAAGTGAGGCAAAATTTCCAGGTGTAGGAGCTCGGTAGCATTCCCCAACGACTAGACCGACGATTAATAAGCGTAGGGGTGCAGCTTTGGCCGGCAACCGGCTGCAGAAAAAACTATGACCGATATATCACCATGTGTCCATTCAGAGGGTCAAATGGGTACCCGACCCTGCCATAGACTGGAAAAGGGTTAGGAGTTGCTTGCTTACTACCCCTCTGATGGGTACACTTTGGCTGGGTTCCCCGGGTGTACCAAATAGAGAGGTTTCACTGTAAGATGTAGTCACCACACCACCACACTAACATCTAAGTTTTTTTTTATTTAAATCAAGATAATATTTATTAACATAAAGATCAAAAGTGTTATGGTTCAAGGTAGGATTAAAAATAGTCGTAGTTTCTGCCTTGCCCTAAATGAGAGAAGGCTAATGGCATCCCCCAACTTTTGCACCTCCTATTTGACACCGGATCAGCTTCCGTTCTTTCCGAGTTGAAATATTCGTAATGGGATATTTCGTCTTCTTCCTATTGACATTTTTTTGAATCGGGTTTAATTTCATTGATAGTGTTTATTGAAAATGACGACCCCCATTACGAATGTTTTTATTTACGTTACGAAAGCAGGCGGTGCCCCTACATACATGAATCGATATCCCGGCCGTATCGATAATCAATGTGGGAGAGTATCGATATTGATTGTTTGTTGTTGGGCAAATTTTATTTCGGTTCCGTACCGCAATTTTCGATAATTTAAATCTTTATAACGTGGCAATAAAATAGTTTTTTATTACTTTACTGCCCTGAAGGATTAATTTATTTCTCTAGTATAAAGCCCAGCGCAAAATGAGACGCAGTCTCCGCAGGTGACGCAGGGTGACTCACCATAAATTTCTACGGCTCACATGATAGTATGTAGTTGCGCACGTAAAGTCACAGGGTGTCGTGACTCAGTGCCTGCGCCATGTGACTCTGCGGAGCACAGTGCCAATGCCGCAGTTTCCTGCGTGAAGTTGGCGTGACAATAACAAAAAGCGATGCGAACCGTAGAAGTTCTCTCGTTATTTGATGCATGTATGGTGAAAAACTGCGATCCAATGTGCGGTGATTGCCTGCTAGCAGAATTTCGCAGGGCTGCTACACCCTGCGTCTCATTTTGCGCCTTGCCTAAAAGTTGGTATATGAAGATTTTTGCTTTTGTCGTTAATTGAAATGCCAAGTAGTTATTATCTATGTGTGTATAATTTAAATGATTTGTTTGAGGTAATAAGGAGGTTTTTGTTGTTGGTGCTGAAATGCATGTTTACTGATATTAATTTAATGAAATTTAAGGGTTTTTTTTAAAAAAAATTAAAATAATAATGTATGTATGTAGTACCACGTAAGATTTTTTTTGTTTAATATAATTATTATTACACCTGCCTGAGTTTCTCATCTTTAAAACGAATGATTTGATCTTGCCGCCATTTAATTTCCATCCCTCCTTTCTATTTATTTAACTTCCGGTTTCTTATTTACTAATATTTAAATGATGCATGTCGTTTCTCTCTCTCTCTTTCTCTCTTATAACAGAACTTTGTTTTATTTTAGATTAGCTTGGTTTATTTTGCGTTTATCCTAAGTTTTGACTTGAATTTCTTTGTTATCGATCGTGCATTTTGCCAACATCCACCGGCGAGCTACCTGTCAGTTTAAATTAGGAGGTGAATCTCAACTGTGTCCCTCGAAACTTAGGTTAGGTTACTTTTTTTATGAATGCAAATTTTGTCAATACTGAAATTTAGTTTGTTGTTTCTTTTGACTGTTAATGGCCAAAAATCGTCGCATTAGTGTAGTGCCGATGCAGTCTCTGCATTAGAACTACAGACCTTGGGACTGGGCTCTAATGACCATGTAGTTGAAGGGCCCTAAAGAAAAGAAACCAAACGAGCGAACCCATCGAGTGGCGGAATTGACACGGCATCCGCATTGTGTGTGGGTGGGCTCAGTTTGATTCCGAGTCGTGGAGCTAGCAAATGAATTGGAGGAACCCCAGCGTAACAGCACCGATCACCGTTTGCTAGGGGAGCGGCCAATTGCGTTGGACACACCAGTTCTCGTCTGATCACTGAAGTTAAGCAGCGCAACCCTAGCTAGTACTGACATGGGTGGCGGCTTGGGAAAACTGGGTACTGCTAATACCCCAAAATCGTCGCATTAGTGTGGTGTCTGTGCAGTTTCTGCATAAGAACTATGCTGTGGATGGGGCTCTAATGACCTTTGTAGTTGAAGGGCCCTAAAACACCAACAAACAACCATATTGGTAAGGTGTTTAACACTTATAATTTGTGGACTAATAATGTTGGTTTGTTGATTTAGCGAGGAAAAGCATTTATTAAATCGGCGATATATGGATTATTGCTTGTATGTGGGTGTATCTAAACAGGAAGTATGCTGCTGCTCGTAGAGATACCAAAATAATGCAACTAATATTTTGTTTCCGGTTTTGAATGGCAGAACTTTATATTGTCCTATCAAATAAATCTAATTAATGTTGTTAGGTTTAGACAGCTGTTGAATTTGATATTATCTGCGAGTTGTTTGTCAGTAGTTTGTGAGTGAAAGTGATGGCCTCTGTAACAGACTACGAGATGTTGTAGTAGTTTTTTTTTTCTTCTTCTTCAGTTATTTAAATTTCCAGGCCTTGTACAAAATTACTATTATTTAATACACAGCTATGAAATTATTGAGTTACATTTTTGAAATATTTTTGCATTATTAAAACAAACATAAAAACAGCACTAACATATTCCAGTTTTAACTTTTCTGTATTATTAATGTTTGCTTTAATATCTCATCTCCTATCGTTGTTTGTAGCTCGAGCTCCTCTCTTCTTTTCTTTCTCTCTCTCTCTCTCTGCTCTACTCTACTCCATTGTCCAGAGTGTGCCTTTCAAGTTGGATAAAATAGTTTCTTTTCGTTTGTTTTTCTTCCTTTTCTCTTCAAATGTTTTAATTTATTCATAAATCGTTAATTTTTGTTGAAATTCTTATCATCATAATGTTTTTAGTTAATTTTAATCAACGGGAGCTGTACGACATTGTGGTGTCACTTTGAAATGTTGGTATGGTTTTGATTCAGGGTGGCCTACACACAGTTTATTTCACTCTCACAATTTCTTACCGATGTTAAGAAGTGACGTGATGAGTACAACGGCAAATTATTTAATGCACCATGACATCTTCTACAAGGAGGGGGATTCTCAGATGCTTTTTTTTTTAACGTTTTCGTTCGTGTTTCCAGCCTTTATCATCTTGTGTTATTGTTAGTTGTTGCATTACTCATCAGGTTTACACTTGTTGTGACATTCGTTATTAATATTGGTTTGTTCGCACGAGTTGTTTTTTTTTCTAATGTCCAGTTGGAGGGGGGAGGGGCGGGCTAGTTTTTTTTCTGGACGTGCGAACGAATAGCATCCTGATGCACCGATTTTGGAAACGAAATAACAGCCATGGTGACAACAGTAACATATTCAAAATATCTGGACTTACGACGATGGGTTATGTACTTCTAAAGGCACCCCCCCCTTCACACGATCAGTTTGGTGTGTCAGGTCGGTGTGTGCACATCGATGTGTTCAGTTTGGTGTGAAGGACTGAATTGTCCACGCACGATCAGTTTGGTGTGTGACGTACTTATGTTCCTTTTCGTTAAACGTCATTTGATTGTCCACATCAACCAGTAATTCTACCGTCACCATGGTACAATTTTTTTTAAAGATGACATTTGTCCATGTTTGGGCATGCGCAGAACGAAACAGTGAACAACTGATGTGAGCAACCCCCACACACGCTCACTTCGGACTGACGTCAGTCCGAACTGACACACCGATGTGGTAAAAATTTCTTCACACCGTCAGTTAAAATTTTTGGTGTGAGTAAAAACTTTTTTTGCTCACACCCGTCAGTTTGGTGTGTCAGTTCGGTGTGTGCACATAGATGTGTTCAGTTTGGTGTGAAGGAATGAATTGCCCACACCCGATCAGTTTGGTGTGTCACGTACTTGTGTTCCTTTTCGTGAAACGTCATGTGATTGTCCGCATCAGCCAGTAATTCTACCGTTACCATGGTGCAATTTTTTAGAGATGACGTTTATCCATGTTTGGGCATGCGCAGAACAAAAAAAGTGAACAACTGATGTGAGCAACCCTACACACGCTCACTTCGGACTGACGTCAGTCCGAACTGACACTCCGATGTGATAAAATTTCTTCACCCCGTCAGTTAAAATTTTTGGTGTGAGCAAAAACTTTTTTGCACACACCAAACTGATCGTGTGTGGGGGGGGGCCTTAACACTCATCTGTTTTTCACACAAATTTGTTTTTTTACTGTAAAATTTATTTTCGGACTTTTTAACTTCACAAATTTGTGTTTGGTGTAGTGGACCGGCATTCATTTGTTGTTTGAATGGCGGCCCTCTTGGAGGATCATTGCTGTTGTTATTGGTCTCCATAGAAACGAATGGCGCATCTGAGTTTCCATAGTAACAAATGGTTTGTCAGGATGCTGTGTAAACGGATGTCGGAGGGATGAGTACATGCAAATCAGTTTTTTTTCTCTTGTGATTGTGATGTATTCTTTTTTTTGCTGGGTTGCTGTAACATAACGAGCTTTGTTTGCAGTCTTACCACCAGGCGCCGCTAGTCCCTCGACCCGCGCAAAACGCCGCGCTCATCGTCGTCTCACGCGAAATGAAAGCAGGTATCATTCAGGTAAGAAATTAAAAATAAAACACACATCCCAGTAACATGGACATTATTTTTTACTTCAACCTGAAACTTTTTTTTCTTCTTGAAACCTTTTTTTTTGTTTTTGTTTTTCATATCTCCGTCACTACCTGTTTCGTTCCTAGTTTTTCTTTACTGTTCTTCTCCTTGGCTGGATTGTGTTCCGTAAAATTCTTCTGGTTTCTTTCTTACTGTCCAGTGAAACTTTCATCAAAGAAATCAACTACATTTTCTGTTAGCATACCAAATCATTTTCAAATTGAAATCTAATAGTATTTAGTAGGAAAAAAAATGAATAGTGGTAGAGTTTCTTGACTAATAGTGAATTACATTGTATGATGAATTATGACACCTTTCTGTATTCATAGTTTATTGTTACGAATTCTGTTTCCTGTCGACTTTTGTTATATACAGTAGATGTTCTCTCAAATCGTCGTTTAAAAGTCATTTCGGGCAACTTTTGTAAGTAGGACACGTGGCTAAGTTTTTGTAAGTGCATCAGATTCAGTTAAATATATTTATCATTAGAGTTTAACTTTGTTTGAACTCTTGACTGAGGTTTCAAAATGTTAACGGTCTTTCAACAGTAATTTGTTTCAGGTTTTCTTCGAGGGGAATTTCACTATCGAAATTTTCACGCGATCTTAAATTGGGATGTTTGAAAGTTCATAAGTATGTACACTCATGTTCAAAATTAAGAGGATAAACACATTTATTGAGATGTCTCCAAAACCGCTGGGTTGAATTTAGTAAAATGGAGACAGATTAATATACAATGACAGTTTATGCTTTACAGCAGAGAAAGTACCTTTACAATGTCATGAGTAATTCACATGAGAGCAGGGATGTTCAAAACTGACATTGCAAGATGGTGCCGAAAATGAGGCTATTAGGGGGCATGGCCAGCTCTAACAGACACACAGGTTGCACAGTTAGTCATCATACTGCTTTTGGGACAGTTGGTAAGTCCCTGAGGTTGCCGTACCCATTTGGGCACCAAAGCAGTTCTTAGTTTATTGATGGTTCTGGGAGGTGGTTGGCGAACTGCAGTTGCCCTCCGAAGTGCACCCGATATCTTCAATAGGATTCAGGTTTTGGGATCTGGCTAGCCAATGAATCTGCTAATTGTCCTGACTTTGAAGGTATTCATCCACCATTTGGGTCCAATGTGGACGAACATTGTCATCCATAAAAAGGAGCTGAGTCAACTGTAAACCCCTGAAAATTCCACATAAGGCTCTTAAGATCTCAGTGAACTTGTGTCAAAAACGTGGAGTGGTATGGATGTATCTAACAGGATGCTTGCCCACACCATGACACCTCCATCACATAATGGTCCCTTTCCCTGATGTTGAAGAGGTAACAGCTGGTCCCAGGTTCTCTCCAGACCAAAGTTCGTGTAGAATCTGCCTTTAGCCCGAATCTTGAATCGTCACTGAAAAGAACGTGTGGGCCCACTGAAGTTGGATCCGAAGCTGATGTTCTCTGCACCATTCTTAGACGTGCTCTTTTGTGTGAGGGAGTGACAGGGATGCAAACAGCAGGTCTTCTGGCATTAAGCCCTTTCTCGTGAGCAGTAACCCTCGACACTACAGTTCCATTGGCAGCAGAGAGCTGTGGGGCTCTGTAGCAGTCCTCTGGTCCACACTGTGGCCCTTGAACGCCCTTGCCCAGGCCTTCTGGTTATGGATTCAGTCTTTCGAAACTTCCCACTAATTACAGACGTCACGTTGAGATCTCTTACACCTGGACTTGGAATTGTCCTGCTTCCAATCTACCAACGATTCTCCACCTCATTCCATCATTTAAAGTTTAGATTCTAATCACCAGATGCTACCCTACTGCTGTTCCCGTGAAGTAACAGCAGAAGACCAGTTGGGTCCAAGAAATTTTAATAAATGTCTTTTTATTCACTTATTTTTGAACACTAGTGTTGGTGAGACCTACACTGGTGGTAGAGGTGACCTTTCTACCATTAATTTGAAGACGCCCTTATCAATATTTGTAGATTTATTAACTGTAGATTCTGGAAATAACTCAGTATTTATGAGGTAGTATAAATAATGTGGGTTACGCGTGTTTCATTCGGTTTGTTATCAAGGCATATTCAAGGCTCTAGGTTCCGTTCCTGACGTTACCAATGCATCTGTCTCTTCGGGTGTGACGTTATGTCGGTAGGTTTATAGAACCTTAACATCTATGGGCCATTTTTAAACATGAAGGATTTGTTTTTTTTTGGCGTTTCTGAAGGGCACTGTTCCCTGACGTCAATCGGCGTGTTTCGATAAGACTTTTTTTTAGAAAGTAATTAACAGGTGTAGTTTGAATTAAATGATTTATAATCATCTCGAATCTTTGAAGAGGATATTGTTTGTCATGAGGTGTGTACTAGGAATAATAGGACCAAGAATATTTGAGTTCATCTCACATGTCAATTTGAATGCAAACAAAGTTATCTTATGGGTGGGCAGGTGTGTGCGTGGTGACAGTGATTTTGAAATCTGTTACCCAAGTCAATATACCTATGAGACTTTTATTAGAGTTTTTGTGATAAAATTGGTGTCTCCATCGTTTTTTATTGTTCGGTTGTTGCTAGTAATGAAGGATTTAGATGGCCCCTCCTTTTGTCGAAATTCTTGATTGGTGGAGGACTGACAACGTGAATTTTAGACAATTTCATCATTGACGAGGATTGGACTGGAGATCAACAAGTTCACAAAAAACTTGTGACTTTTCCTTCTACTATTTTTAGTTTTTCGATATAGAGATGGAATTTCATAATGATGGTAAGTGGACATTGTCTTGAAAGTGACACGTAGTTGTTGTTGTTAGTAACTTGAGAGAAAGGGGCAGTCATATTTATGAGAAATACTGTTGCTTTACTGGGACTGCAACTGTTGCCATTAGACAACTTATGGTAAAGCGGAAACGATGAAATATAACAGGTGAGGTTGCTAAGCACATTAATTGTCGAGGAATATCCTTCTGGGAATTTCGAGCAGGTGACTTCGGTGCGTGAGTTTAGAGACGATTAAAGATGGTCACGAATAGTTGTCAAGGACCTATAAAATGGTGGTGAGGGCATGGTATTGAGTAGCATTGATATAGAGTAGTTATTTGTTTCATTAGTTGTGTGGTTATCGTGTTGACGTTTAGAGAAAATGTTAAGTTCACACCATGTCTTTTCCTTGAATTTCTTTTCACTTCAGTATGCCGAGTGAAACGCCCTTTTTTTAAAGGGTTTGTCACTTGTTTTGTGATCATTGTAAATAGCTCACGTGTCGAAAATCTTTATAGGTTGTGAAGCGGGGTTTTCTGTTTTTTTTTGCGTTTTTCAGTTTTGTTTACATTTATGAATAATAGCTTTATGATTTTTAGAAGTGATTTGTGGTGGGTGTCCAAACGTGTTTTTTGTTTAAAGAGATATGATAGGCATTTTCTTTCGTCAGTGGCACAAGTTCAGTACAAGTTATGCCCTCTGTTTTTTGTCATGAACTCGAAACAAATGTTTTACGATAACTGTTTGCTAAATTTAAAGGTTGTTTAACTGGTTATACTGTTACTTCAATTTCTTAGAAAAAAAACTTTCAACTAAGCAACCCTTACGCGTTGTGTTTTTAAAATTGATCTAAAATTACAGTTCATCTGAAGGTGTGGGGACAAACTGACCATTATACTTGTTTCTTTCATCTGAAAATCACAGCTCTCTGGTTTGTTTGTGGTAAATACCGGGGTTATGCAGGCAGACAGAGTTCAATTCCCAGTTGTAGAAACGCAGTTGTACTTCCAAACTGTCAAAGAAAGTTAGACCAGTTTCCAGGTTCAGTATAGAAGTTAATTTTGATTGAAAGGTTTATGAGATATTTGAATAGTGTAATGATTTGAAACCAAATACAGTGATGATTTTTTCGTTAAAGGTTCTTCCCTAATAGGTACGAGTTTTTTCTTCTCTCTCTCTCTCCCTTGCCTTCTCTTTTTCAATTAGGGAATTTCTTTTGTTTTTGTTGACTAAAACAGCCTGATTAATGTGATGCTCTCTGATTCTTGGATTGCAATTTGCATGCTCTTGAATTATTTGGAGGGTTTCTTTCCTTACACTTACGCTGCTTTGGCACGATGCAACCATTTCTTACGTTTACATTTAATTTCTGTGTGAAATTAACTCATTAATCAAAGATTGTTGCGGTTCAGCCTGATTGTTCCTCTAAGAGTTTATTTTATGTTTTTTTTGGAGGGTTTTTTCCTCTCACCTTATTCTGACTTTATCTAATTTTCATTAATGAAGACCTTTTTTTTTCTACTTCTTTTTCGTTTGCCATCAAACACTTGTTTTTATTATTTTGTTATGTGATTAAATCTTTGTAATACTACATACACTGCACGCGACTTACTCTTATGTAATTTGCATAATTTAAAAATCTTGCTATATATATATTTTAGCAGCACTATGATGCACTCGACTGAATTTCTTCCCCTTTCTTTCTTTGACTTGATAAGAGAAACTAATGTGGTTAGTATTTACTTTTGCACATTGATGCTTTTTTCACTTATTAATTAAATATAGAAGTTCGTCAAGAAGCCGTACATCAGGCCCTGGCAGCAATGAAAGAAAGAGGGAAGCCTTCAGTGCCAATGCCTTCAAAGCGCACCTCAGTGATGGCCACTTCTCCCAAGAGAGAAAGGCGCGAATCAGGTTAGTATAAAGACAGGCACGCCTGTGATAATGAGAGGTTTGAATATCTTGAGACTGGTTAATTCCTTGATACAACTCTCATTTATGGCATCAGTAGTATACTGTAGCTAATAGTTTTAAAAGGCGCACCAGTTGGTGGGGGAAGAAGGGATATCTCCGCCTCGTCTCCGTTGCGCAAAATGACGGTTTCAACAGCAGAGGACCTTAAAATTGCATAATAACCCAACTATGGATATGCCAATATACGATTGTTTCGGGCCTCAGAATTAAGACTAAAATAACACTCAAACTTACATAAAGTCAGGTCCCTTTTGTGACTCTAGGCAAGGGCCGACTTGACTTGTAGGAAATCCGGCAGTGGATAGATTTAGGAACGGGCACTATAGGGAATAGTGAGTAGGTAGTTCATTAGTTAGTGTTCATTGCGTAGGTTTTTAATTTGTCAAAATAATTAGCCTATCTACTCGCATT
The DNA here is from genome assembly GCA_013389805.1 of Trigoniulus corallinus. Classification (NCBI taxonomy): domain Eukaryota; kingdom Metazoa; phylum Arthropoda; class Diplopoda; order Spirobolida; family Trigoniulidae; genus Trigoniulus; species Trigoniulus corallinus. Next base: position 9,550,844 of record JAAFCE010006668.1, read on the forward strand.
TGGGTCAAAAATGTTGGTAAAACCAGATTATGATCTCTTAGGAGCAAACTTGCAAGTCGCGAAAAGTATTCTGGAATCCGCAAGCGTCGTTTAAAGGCGGTAATAAGTTGGCTACTCTAAATTGGCTAATTTAAATTGTATATTTCTAAAGATTCAAGTTCTGACGAAGATAGCCTAATAAATGAAGGGTCTCACAGTACTCCAGAACATGAACGAAGTCACTCGCGGCACATCTACAGCAATGTGCCATCCGACTCTTCAAGTACCAGTTCTGCCAGAGATACACCTCCACAACGCCATCGACCTTATAATGGTGGCCAAGGAGACAGCACGAGGGAAGCTATCACCCATCTTGCAGATGTTATGCAAAACCTGAGATACTGTAAGTATATGCATAATAGCTTTCGATCGTGTCTTTGGAAGTAGGCATCTTGTTGTAACAAAAAGTCTTATTATCAGCTTCTGGACCTCAGCCGCCTGATGTGACGAGCAACACTACAACTCTTCGTCGGACTCCAGCTGATAGGGTTAATAGGTATAACCCGACCCATGTTGGATCTGTGCGTTTGACTCAGCATACTGCCACGGGCTTGGAAGATAATATGGGTAACGTATTTTATGTGGTTTGACAAGTGGCATGGCAATGTGTGAATGTCGTAATTCATTTTCAGGCACTGGTAAATGGAAAGTATCAGCCAAAATTCAACAGTTGCTCAACACTTTGAAGGTATAGTTCACAGAATTTCCTTCGAAACGATTCAGTAGAAATTTTGGGTTTCTTTTGGGGTATTTTCAGCTATAGTAAATGCTTCGAAAAACTTAATTCATTCTTGTACTGTTATCTAGAGGCCAAAGCGAAAGCCACTTCCAGAATTTTATGTGGACGATGATGCAGAATTGGAAAGTAAGTAGAACAAGATTTACGTTGGGATTCAAACGTTGTCTTTTGGACACGTTTTTTTTAGAGAAGCACATAAAAAACCGTTTTAGTTGCAGCTAATCAAGTTGATCCGAATGCACCTAAACCTGAAGGAAGCATCATGACGCCAGCTGTAGGAGAACAGTTGATGGTATGTATTTTTTTAACACGTGAATACTAAAGCTGTCCTGATAGGGTTAAAAATTGCTGGCAGTTATTGAACCGTTATTATTCGGATTTCACTCGTCCAGATAATCAAAGGTTGAATGCTCATAACAGTTTAATTTGTGTGTCACTTTTTGTTGACATAAAATTGTTGAATTATTAACTATTGTGTGATCGTGGTGTTGGTGTTTTAAAATTGTGTTTGTGGTAAGTTGTATCGAGTCCTTGCACTGACGTTTTGATATAATAATGCATGGCGGACTGCTTAACTTTTTTTTGCATGCTTTCGGGTTTGATGGATGCATGTTAGATACAGGCCTGGTAAGTAGTTTCAGCTGAAATTTGGCTGCGCTGAAAGGGGTGACGTTGATTTGAATTTTCTTTATGTATTGAGATACTGTGAGGCACCTCTAGCGGGATGCAAGTTGAAATGCAGGGCTCACTGTAATCCTGCGTCCCGGTTGAGGTGACTGACTGACTGAAAAAGTCCTTGCCTCCCTTTCCGTCATCCATCTTTCTGTCTCTTCTGTTGCTGCTTCGAACCTCTCGGTCTCGTGCTTATGTAAAAGTAAAAATGATCGAGATTTTATGGAGCAGCGATTTTTGGTACTTGCCCATTGGTGTCTCTTTAGTATTTCAGTTTATCCTTCTTCCTTTCTAATATTTCCGATAAAAGGACCCAATAGCCCGTTCCCGTAAACCTTGGCTCATCTCTCTGACATTTTGAGTGTACAGATTTTTGACGAATAATTTCTTTTCATGTAGATTGCATCTGGACTTCCACGGAATTTGGAGGCTGCAGTTCAGAGATATGGATCGGCGTCTTACAAAGCTCCTGCAGCTACTGTTCTGGATACCAACGGAAAGCTAACTAACTCTCTGACTTATGGTAAAATTTTAAAGATATATTTCAAGATTGCCGTTGGTTTCTTTTTTTGGTTTTCATAGTCATTGTAACGTTTGTAGGAAAACTTTTGAGCCGAAGTCAGAAAATTGCTTATGCTCTTCTAAACAAAACAGCGCAAAAAGGAGAAGGGCCATTGAAGCCTGGCGATAGGGCAAGTTATTATCCCTGCATCGACACTGGTTGCTTTAATTTGTAATACATCTTTATCATGCCTTTCCCATTTCAGGTTGCTCTCGTTTATCCTAATAATGATCCCATAAACTTCCTGTGTGCATTTTATGGTAGTTTGACAGCTGGAATCGTGCCTGTGCCCATTGAAGTCCCGATCACAAGAAGAGTACGGGATATTTTGATGATTCTGCTGAATGGAAATGAATTCCTTATTGTAGTTCAACTATTTGAGTCTTTTTCGTTATCCTGTTTCTAACTTTTCACGAGTAGGATGCTGGGTCTCAGCAGATTGGATTTCTTCTTGGAAGTTGCAATGTCACAGTGGCACTAACTTCTGAAGCTTGCTTGAAAGGCTTACCGAAGTCGACAGCGGGTGAAGTGATGACCTTTAAAGGCAAGTGCTGTGGCAGAAATCCTTGCTGAAGAATAGGATGGAAATCTTAACAGAAATTCTTTACTTTGTAGGTTGGCCAAGACTTAATTGGTTCGTGACGGAGCATTTAGGGAAGCCTCCAAAAGATTGGGTGCCACCGCCAAGATTAACTGACGACACACCAGCTTATATTGAGGTAATCAACACATTTCGATATTCAATTAATTCAGCCTTGCTTGTTTTTTTTTCCACGCTCTCTTTTCGTTGCTTTTTTTTTAAAAAAAATTAAGACTTCAGCTTTAAATTTCTTTATCCGCATTCTTTACTTACGTTTTTTCCCCTAAATTTTCTTATTATTTTTATTTATAATCCGTTGATTTCAGAGTGTACAGAAACCTGTACCTGGAATAAACCAGGTACTTTTGTGTTCGATATTTTGCTTATTTCGTATCTAATTTTAGTTAAAGATTTATTTTCATGATTACTTTATTAGTTCTGAATTTGTTAGTGAGCTTTTAGGTATCCATCATGGAGAAATTATTTAATTTAGGGTAATTTTTGTCCCCTGTAGTACACTTCTGATAAAGATGGCTCCATGATGGGTGTTACCGTTACCAGAGCGGCCATGTTGTGCCATTGCCGGACGTTGACCACTGCTAGCAACTACACTGAAGGTTCGAATCTTTGGATGTCATCTGAATTTTAATATCACTTAAAACTGATAACATTTCCTAACTGTCGTTAGATGTAATTTAAAATCTGATGGAATTACGTTGTTTAATTTCAGGTGAAATTATGGTGTGTGTTGTAGATTTCAAGCGAGAAGTGGGCCTGTGGCATAGCATGTTAACAGTACGTTAATTAATGGGGTATCTTGCGAAATTTAATTTGACGAATAATATTAAATTGTGTTGGGATTGATTTTCAGAGCGTCTTCAATGGTATGCATGTTATATTCATTCCATATTCGTTGATGAAGGGAAATCCAGCATCTTGGATGCAAATGATCACGAAATTTAAAGGTTTGTGTACTAGATTAAATTCCTAGGCTAGTGGCTCGGTGGTAGTGTGTTTGATTATGAATTCATGGATACAAGTTCAATTCTGGCCGCCTCAGCCAGTAGCTTCTTTATCCAGCTAGAGAGAGAAGCCCTTAGTATGCCTTCCATCAAATAAGTTGCGTCGTGGACCATGTGATGTGTACGATGTCTCCAAACAGCACAGAGAGGAACCCTTTCTACACGGAATAATATATATCTGTAGATAGGCCAAATTTTCAGGAGTGGGAACTCTCTCTTTCCACCTGGGATCTCCTTGTCGTTGTTGTAAATTTAAAGCCCTGTGTGACTTGTATTTTGGTTGTAAGGAAGATTAATGTCGTACCTTTTTTTATCAACAGCTAGCATTGCTGTGGTAAAATCGCGGGACCTCCATTGGGGACTTCTGGCAACTAAGGATCATAAAGATATCAATTTAAACTCTTTGAGAATGCTTTTGGTTGCTGATGGTGCTAATCCATGTAAGATTACGATTCTTTTTTATTATTATAATTTTTTGACACATTCCTGAAAGTAATTGCCTCTACATTTGTTTTTCTTCTATTTGAAAATAGGGTCGTTGTCATCTTGTGATCAGTTCCTCAGTGTTTTTCAAAGCAAGGGCTTGAGACCGGATGCTATCTGTCCTTCGGCAAGCTCACCTGAAACACTGACAATTTCACTCAGAAGGTGAATTTCCATAATTAAATATTATTGCCTTGGGCATTTTGCTCTTGACAGCATTTTTAACATGTTGGGTTTTGAAAAGGCCTGGTCGAACTGGTGCCAATGCTACCGGTCGAGGAGTGCTGTCCATGGGAGGTCTCAGTTATGGTGTTGTACGAGTGGACCAAGAAAACAGCCTTACTTCCCTTACTCTTCAAGACTGTGGGCATGTTTTGCCCGGATGTGAGTTACCCGAGTTTTAAATTGGAAGTGATATCGAACTTGCTGTTTGTTTTACTGTTTTGCTAAGTGTTTGTACAAAATTTTCAGCTGTGATAGTTGTTGTAAAGACTGATAATCTATCATATTTATGCAAAACGGACGAAATCGGCGAAATTTGTATTAGTTCCGGTTATACTGGATCGCAATATTGGGGGCTGCAAGGATTAACAAATCATCAATTCAGAGTACAACCGCTGTATAGCGATAGCAGGCCCATCGGGGACCATACCTTCGTCCGAACAGGATTATTGGGCTTTCTTGGACCTGTAAGCTTGTTATTGCATGTCTTTCTGAAAAAGAAATGATGTTTGTGTTTTTAAATGACATCATGAAATATTTAAAAATGGAATTGAAAGAATTAATAGTTGATTCCATTGTAGGGAGGTTTAGTGTTTGTTTCTGGCAGCCGAGATGGGCTCATGCAAGTCAGTGGACGAAAGCATAACACAGACGACATAATTGCTACCGTTTTAGCTGTCGAACCTATGAAATTTATTTATCGAGGAAGGTACGTCCACGTCAATTATTTCGGCATTGACAGGACAGCGATTGAGAAATTGTACCCTATATCCGGAGGTGCCATCCTAAATGTGTTGCCCACTATCGTTCAAATATGAAGAAGCCACCCCTCTTGATGGCTTATGCTCGACTGCAAGTTCCGTGGTTGCATGTTCGATTCTGGCCGAGGCAGTTGTCTTCTTTTCTGAACGAGAGTGAATTTCCATAGTGTGCACCTTTCTGTAATCAGGATGGGAAGTAAAACCGTGGTCCCCGTGTGAGGTGTGTACGATGTCACCTTGCTGCACGAAAAGGAACCCGTTTTAGACCAATACTAACAAAATAAATCAATCATATTTGAAATAATTTTAATTATTTGTATTTAACTTCAGAATTGCAGTATTTTCAATAAAAGTGCTTCGAGATGAAAGGATATGTGTCATTGCCGAACAAAGACCTGATTGTACTGAAGAAGAGGTGACATGGGCTGAATTTGACTCCATTCACTAAATTTATTGTTGAAATGAGTGCACTAATTTAATTTTTTGGTGTATTTCTTAGAGTTTTCAGTGGATGAGTAGAGTACTGCAAGCTGTAGATAGTATTCATCAAGTTGGAATTTATTGCCTTGCATTGGTTCCTCCAAACCATCTGCCTAAAGTGAGTTTTATGAATGAAATCTCGGTATTTTTGTGTAGTAGCATGCTTGACCAGTGAATCTTTTTTTGCCAATTCCATCCCCGCCGAGGCGGATAAGCCCGCTTCACAATAACATCGGGAACGAGAACGGCAACGGCCGGGAAAGTTGACAAAAATTCAACTTTTCCGTTAAACGTAAGCCGTTTGACCAATAGGAGCGCACCTCCACCACATGACGTACCCGTCGCCCCTCTCCTCTGCACAAAATACGTTTTACGTTGCCGTTCCCGTTGTGAAGCCCGCTTTAGGGTTTCTTTCGGGCATGACCTCTCTAATGCGTCCTTTTGGGAAAATAAACCTGTGCCTTCCTTTTCTTCCTTGTGGTATGTACGATATCATCACTGCACAGAAAAAAACCATTTCTACATAAAAAGTAAAATTACGTGCAGATCGATGCAAAATGTCCACGTGTTGGAGCTTGCCCTTCTCCTGGCACTCAAGTATCCCCCCAAAATTTAGGAGGACGTGAAATAAGCAGTGGTTGTGTCATTAGGTCAGGGGGAGGTAACCGGCTGCATAAAAGTACTATTTAACATTTCTTCCCGTTGTGTTGTTCTGGTATCAATGGGACAAATGGTTAATCGACCCTGTTTTAGGCGGAAAAAGTAGATCAGGAATGATGGTTAGTGTGGAATAATGATTTGACTGATGGTGACAATTATCATTTATGATTTTAGACACCTCTTGGTGGAATTCATTTGTCGGAAACCAAGCGTAAATACCTGGAAGGAAATCTTCATCCTGCAAACGTTTTAATGTGTCCACACACGTGTGTCACCAATCTGCCAAAGCCTCGAGAAGTGCATCCAGGTAAATGGAGTGGAACTGGGTAATTAAATGCTGTGGTAGAGAGGTGTTTTTTAGCCTAAATCTTCTTCGTTTTGGTAACATTACACAGAGCTTGTATAATTTAAAATTTCCAAAAAAAAAAACTGACTGACTGATTTTGTTTTTTTCGCATGCTGCACCTTGATTTTGAGTTAGAGGATTTTCTGTCCTCCCTCTCTCTCTCTCTCTTTCGTCTTCAGGCTGCCAACCACTTCGGAGCATGTTGGCTCAGAGTTGTTTACTTTTTGTAGTAGTCCAGTTCAGTAGCATGTTTTTACTGATCACTGAGGCTTGATTTGAAATTGTTTTTCGTATGTTGATGGCAGCAGAGAGAGGGACATGTTGGAAGTTAGTTTTCCGAGGGCATCCGCCTGTGATGGCTATCTTTTAGTAACTGCGAGTTTAGCTACTAACATCACATAACCTTACTTTTGGCTTATCAGCTTTGTAGGTTAATGTGCTTCTTCTAGTTGATTAAAAAATAGGAAAGTTAGTTGCCAAATCGTGTAGGGTACGATGTCACTTACACGCTAAGAATCATCATCTTGCTTTGAAATATTAGTCTCAAAATAAAACCGCGCTTTTTTTACTAATGCTAGACTCAAGTTTCCTGGAGGCTGCAAGAAAAATTATTTTTCTTTTCGGGAGGGAGAGAGAGAACGTAGCTGATTATTGCCCTCCTCTCTTTCGCTCATGCATGGTCATCAGTGAGTCAGTTTTCTAACTCGTACAGCATTTATTTCGAGTATGCGAAAGAAAAAAACCGCATTTAGCATGAAATTTTTGTTTGCTACGCATTATGCTGCATTTGTGATATTTACACCATTGTATTGGGTATTCTTGTATCGCAGGACATCCTTCTGATTCCAACAATTTTGTTCCAGACATAAGCCCTGCTTCTGTCATGGTTGGGAACATGGTTCAGGGTGTTCGGTTGGCTAGTGCTCAAGGCAGAGATATGGGCGTTGTGGAAGACGATAGCGATACAGCTAAGAAAGTAATACAAGTTTTTCCTCATAACTCCGTCTTCTTCCTGTTGTTGGTGGTGATAGTGGCCATGACAGAGCACCTCTTTCATGTGGCACATTTGTTTTTGTCTTTGTAGTATCAGTTCATAACGGAAGTATTAAGATGGCGGTCTCAGACGTCTGCCGATCACGTTATTTTCACTTTGTTGAATTCTAAGGTTGGTGATTGTGTCATTGCACCTTTAGGACCACGGTTCAGTTCTTGAAACCCTGTTTGAATTCCTAGGGAGCTACGACGACGTCTTTGACTTGTTCCCAACTGCATAAAAGGGCAGAACGAGTCGGTTGTCTCTTGTTAGAAAAGGGTAAATTAAATACGGGGGATCATGTAGCTCTCATCTATCCGCCAGGGGTAGATCTCATATGTGCATTCTATGGATGTCTCTATGTCGGTAAGTTGAGTCCCATCCAATTTTTCCTCAACTCACCAAATTTGTTGGTCGGAACTTAATTCTGATTCTTATTCTTAGGTGTTGTTCCTGTCACTATTCGTCCTCCACATCCGCAAAACCTTCATACCACGTTGCCAACTGTTCGAATGATTGTGGACGTGAGCAAGTCAGTTCTAGTCCTGTCGACGCAGAATGTTATTAAATTGTTAAAGTCCAAAGAGGCTGGAAATGTGGTCGATATTAAGTCCTGGCCACCAGTGTTGGACACTGACGATATGCCAAAACGCAAACTGACCACCATCTATCGTTCGCCCACCCCAGAAATGATCGCTTATTTGGATTTCAGCGTGTCTACTACAGGAATGCTTGCAGGCATAAAGGTGGGTGTATCGTAGTGTCAGGTTTCTGTTTAGTTATGGGCTCCCAAAATATTTAATCATCCTTATTCCGCATTTTTTCCGAAATGAAGATGTCGCATGCTGCTGCGTCGTCACTTTGTCGAAGTATGAAATTGGCATGTGAACTGTATCCCTCACGTCACATAGCACTTTGTCTCGATCCTTATTGTGGCTTGGGATTCGTCTTGTGGTGTTTGAGCAGGTGAGACCTTATTACATCTCCTTATTTGTGCCTGTTATACACCCATTTAAAAGTGGTGGTTGTTGTCCATGTTTTTTAGCATCTATTCTGGCCACCATTCTATTCTCATCCCACCATCTGAAGTGGAACTAAACCCCTCCTTGTGGCTTTCAACAGTTAGTCAATACAAAGGTTTGTTCCTGCTAATTTTTTCTTGAGATAAACGGTTTTCTTGGAGTTTTAAAACTCGAGCCAAACTTCTGCTTCTCAGTTAACCGCTTAGGTCCGAAAGAAGCCACTTACCTTTAGATTTCGACACTTGACTAAACTATTTTCATTTTTGTTTTTGCTATAGTGAGAGACACATTTTGCTCTTATGGCGTGATGGAATTGTGCACCAAGAGTTTAGGTACTTCCATAGCGATGCTGAAGCAGCGAGGTGTCAATTTAGGTTGTGTTCGAACTTGCGTCGTGGTAGCAGAGGAGAGGCCTCGTGTTGCCTTGACGTCTTCGTTCTCCAAACTGTTTTCTGGACTCGGTCTGTCGCCTCGAGCTGTCAGTACTAGTTTCGGATGTCGCGTCAATGTTGCCATTTGTCTCCAGGTAGGGCATGCGTTTTTCTCATGTTGGGCACAATTTCAATTTCTTATAGTGGGTGCTGCTCCTTCTTGAGCTGTTGCAATTTGAACCGTCCTGACTTTCCTCCTTTTCCTTTAGGGTGCCTCTAGTCCTGACCCTACCACTGTCTACGTGGACACTAGAGCATTACGCAACGATCGAGTCACGCTAGTCGAAAGAGGATCTCCACACAGTCTTTGTGTCACGGAGTCTGGTAAACTGCTGCCCGGAGTGAAAGTAATCATTGCTAATCCCGACACTAAAGGGCAGTGTGGCGATTCTCATCTTGGAGAGGTATTAGGAGTTTGATCTCTAAAAGCTTGAAATTATCATTGTTACAAGTTTTTGTCGCTCGTGTTATTCCACCCCCGAATTACGTCTTTTTTTTCCCCACTCTCTCTCCTAGATCTGGGTACAGTCTCAGCACAATGCGAGTGGTTACTTTACCATATTTGGAGACGATTCTAGCTATGCAGACCATTTCAATGCTCGTCTTGTTACTGGTGACACTTGTCAGGTTTATGCACGCACTGGTTACTTGGGATTTTTACGAAGAACTGAAGCAGTTCAAGCTGATGGAGGTAAAATAGTAGTTTCTTGTAGCATTTTGGAAGTAGCAGTAGGGTCAAAGCAAGGAATGTGGATTGACTTGAGACCTAAGAGTTCGGGACGGGGGTCTTCAGCCATTCTGCAAACACACCACAGTTGTCGTTGCCTCTTTAGCCAGTGCAAGATTTGTGAAGGGAAATAGGATGTTGATGATGTGTTGTCTATTTTCAGAACTTCATGACGCAGTTTTTGTTGTCGGCTCCTTAGAGGAAACAGTAATGTTAAGAGGCATGAGGTACCATCCCATCGACATTGAAAATAGCATCCTTAGGTGTCACAAGAGGATTTCCGAATGGTGCGTCTGTTGGCTCCTGCCATTTGACTCCTGTGGCTTCCCTTTTTGTTTTGTTTTTCAAGTGTCGAATTGAATGTCGTTGTTTAGTGCCGTATTCACGTGGACGAATCTTTTAGTCGTCGTTGTGGAGTTGGAAGGGAACGAAAATGAAGCCTTGGACTTGATACCTTTGGTGACGAATTGTGTTTTAGAAGAACATCAGTTGATAGTTGGTGTGGTTGTAGTTGTGGACCCTGGTGTAGTGCCAATTAATTCTCGAGGCGAGAAACAACGGATGCACCTCAGAGACGGATTCTTAGCCGATCAGCTAGATCCTATATACGTTGCGTACAACATGTAGAGCGATCACCATGTCAACTTAGTGGTAAGAATCATCAGTATATTTACCGGAAATTGACAATTTCTTTCTTCATTTCTGTAACGAGTTGTGATGCGTGAAATAATCCAATGCCCAGAGTAATAATATTTACGAATTTAATTAAATTTCCAGCTGTAGGGCAGAATAGAGGCAGGACACTCCTTGACGTCTATTTTTTATGGGACCTTGTCATCTGTTTAAATGAATTATTTCTTTTTATTTGGGGAGTAGCATTTTGAATTCAATTTCAAATTTTTACTACTGTATATATAATCCCGCCCAGAGGCGGCTCGTGGGGCAGGCAAACCTAGACGGCTGCCTAGGGCGGCAAATTTCATAGGGGCGGCTGGCTGATTTCAGAGGTACTTCCGTGCCATGCAGTCTATCAGTTATTTAAAATGTTCATAGTCCTGGGGCTCCCAAATTTCTCTGATTGGTTGGGCCTTTTCTAAATGTTGGTATTGGGACAAATGCCAAGCACGTGAGGGACGCTTGGACAATTTAGAACTGTATTAGAATCAATGGGGCGGCGGCGATGGACCCACTTGCCTAGGGCGCCTGAAACTCACGAGCCAGCCCTAATCCCGCCTTAGTGGCGCAGTGGGTTGCATGCTCGGTAACTGTGTCAGTGGTTCTTGGTTCGATACTAGACCGAAGTGGGTTGGCTTCTTTCAGGCGAGAGATGGCCGAGTGCGCCTTCCTTCGGATGACAAGTAAAACCGAGGTCCCGTGTAGTGTACGATGGCATTTTGTACGTCAAAGAACCCTCTCTACTATACAACGGGGTAGATGAGGCAAAATCTCCAGGTGTAGGAGCTCGGTGGAGTCCCCCAACGAACAGTAGACCCACGATCAATAAGCATAGGAGTTACAGCTTTGGTCGGCAACCGTCTGCGGAGAAACACTGGCCAATATATAACCTTTGTGTCCATTCAGAGGGACAAGATGGGTACCCGACCTTGCCATAGGCGGAACTTTAAACCGAATGTTGTCATCGAAATGTCCCATAGAAAGTGACGACAAGGATGGTGCCGCCCCTATCGATTAAATCGGTGACCTTTCCTACTTCTAAAATTGAACTTTTCTGTTTTCCTATCATTCTAGGTTAACAATTTGTGGTTGGTTGTAAGGAAGAGGTGTAAAGCTTTTGAATGCAAGGATTGTTTAATTGTCTGCAATCTTTAGCCAACATTCCTGCTGTTGTTCTTCGGGCAAATGCAACTGCAACCGCACGGTTATGAGAATTGATGGATTCCTCCTCGACTTGTCCTTCTTGACACATGTTTGTAGAGAGAAATGGAGAGCGCGAGAATCCCTGAAGAGAAAAGGATTCCTTTTTTTTTTCTAAGATGCTAATTTGGGTTTTATATACTTTGCAGTTCTTCCCACTGAAGCTAAGGGATTTTTTTCTTTTCTGAACTCATTTGGATGAGATATTTAAACGATTATAAATAGTGGGTGCTTTTCTCTCCCTTCGCTTACTGTGATTGATAACCATCCATGAAGGGAGACTTGAAGACAAGAAAGGACTAGCTGTGGAGAGTTTGCCTGCTGTCAAGACAAAAGTAGTGGTATCTTAGAACTTGGTGGTTTTTCTTCATGCCAACAGGGAAATGAACAAGGTCCAATGTTTGTGTTTTCTGTGTGCCTGCTAGTTTCGTATCTTCTTTCTAGCGCGTGAATGATGGATCAACAATGTAGCAGTAGCAGCAGCTGGGAAACCAATGTCTAAATGATGTGTGTGGGACTAATTGTCGTCCAAAGAAGTTTCCCTCTCGCCCCCACACCCCTCCTGCACTCCTCAATTGATGATGGAAGTGAGTTTTCAATAGTCGCTGCTGTTGTTCATTTCTTCAGGAGTTTCGTTGCCCATAAGCGACTTGATGTCGATGTACCATAGGATGTAGTTCGAAGCAGGTTGGATCGTCTCGAAACTTTTCTTGTTATTTTCGTGTAATTGCAGATGTGTGTGTGCATAATTCGACAAAGAAGATTTTTGCAGTGGCCATGTTTTTTATTGCACCCATCCGCACCTCACACACACAGTTTTAATTTTTTTTTTTATCTAAAGCTTTTATTTTAAATTCGCCGGTTGTAAGTTATGGTTTTATGTTTTTTTTTTGGTCATCAAACTTAGAAGCAGCTATTGAACTGTTGTGTTGTTTTTTTGTTTCATTTTTATTTTTTATTTTGTATAACATCTACGAATTTTGACGTCCAGTATTGTTGCAAATCGCATTACCTCTCGTCTCCTTCCTCTTTTTTTTTTGGACGACATTGAATGTTTTCTTTTCTGAAAACATTTGCAAGAGAAATTTTTAATGGCGCAATTGAATTGCTGGCATCTATTTGTTATGAAGATATCCCGCTAATTTGGATGGGTACTGCACTTGTGGTATTCATTTTAAAGCATCCTCCTCCTCCCTTTATTTTGAGTTGGTCCACTGAAATGTTTAACTCTGGGAGATGTCTTTATTTTTAAATAACCATCTGTGTTTTTAGTAGTCTGATGTTGGGTCCATTCAAAATCTGACAGATTGTTTGTTTGTTGGTGTTTTAGGGCCCATCAACTACAAGGTCATTAGAGCCCCGTCCACAGCATAGTTCTTATGCAGAGACTGCACAGACACTACACCAATGTGGTGATTGTTGTTATTAGCAGTATCCAGTTTTCCCAAGTGCAGCTTTCCCAGTTTCCAAAATCCAGTTTTCCCAGTGCAGCCAAGTTGCGTTGGACACACCAGTTCCCGTGAGATCACTGAAGTTAAGCAGCGCAAGCCCACGTCAATACCAACATGGGTGGTTGTTGGTAAAGAACGTTGGGTGCTGCAAATAAATCCTCTTCTTCATCCTTTCACCTATCTCCTCATCACCTGCGGGCAGCCTCCTAAGGGTTCATCCTGTTATAGGTTCCCTGGCTTACTCCCCAACCCATTCAACTAATCCAATCCAAGCGGCCACCCATGTCAGTACTAGCTGGGGTTGAGCTGCTTAACTTCAGTGATCAGCCGAGAACTGGTGTGTCCAACGCAATTCGCCGCTCCCAAAAATCTGACAGAGAAACGAAAGTGTAGGATATTTGTAAATGAAAATGATGCAGTTAGAAGACCCGCGACAGGTTCTCATGCTCGTACTCCTCCTCCAGATTTGTTAAGGTGCTGTAACTCAGGGGTGTCAAAATGGTGGCCCACAGGCTGCATGCGGCCCGCGCAATCGATACCATGTAGTATACATATGCGGCCTGTCGCTCAAGAGGCGGAACGCGAGTGAGACAGTAGCCCTCGGGCGCAGTTGCAAGGGGGCACTAAGTATGGCCCTCATGGTAACGCAACAAACCGTATGCTTAGCATTGTGGCTCTTGGAGTACCCCCAGTTTGACATGCCTGCTGCGACTTATATTTACCCAGGACAAGATAATTTACAATATGTAAGGTTTCTTTTCAAATCATTCATCTATTTCAGACATGAAGATCGTCAAGGTAACAAGTGGTTTTTGTATAAATTTCGTGTATGTCTTCTGCGTTTCACTCTCTGGCTTTAGTTCCTCAAATTCCTGTCCACAACATTTCAGAAACTTAGTCATCAAAAGTTTGCAACTCACCAGAGTTTTTTTTTTGTACCGACTGCGGTAAGTTTTAAAGAGATGAGGATTTTCTTGTTAGTACTAGGATAACATGTTAGATAGTTGTCAGAGAGTCGATAATGCCTTAATTAATATGCAGCGAAATGGTTGTAGGCTGGGGGTGACAGGAAGATCAAAGAACCAGTACCTTGAACGCACTGTCATTAGTCACGTTTTTGAGTGTAGACCGCCTTGAACCTGACCTTGCGCTCTGCCTTGTTTCTAGCTATCACGTCATTCATTTTGACAGGATCTACGGTCAGTTCTCAAAATGTGACTAGTATATTTCCACTAGGACAAGACCACCCGAAGGGCCCCAAGTTTCATTCGTTTTTAATATCAATTTCGAACCCCGAAACTTTGGTTTATTTTCTTGTCCATAGCTTGCAGTCCCTCTTCTTTTAGGAATCCTTACTCTCATTCCATTCTAGGAAAAATAGATAACGGGCTGTAAGAGACTGACAAGTCACCTGTGATTTGTAAGCCTGAAGAAATCCCTTGTTCTATCAGCCTCCCTAGCTCAAATTTTCTGTCAGGTTTAGTGTGGTACCCAGACAAATGGACTGGACGTTTTTAACTTGTGCCTGTGGCATTCGCCATATTTTTGATCCTCTTCACTGCTGATTTTAAAATCTTTTATTTCTAAATTAATGTTTTTAACGGTCTGCTGTTGCCCGTTTGCCATGGAAGGTGTGCTGTCATTGCATGCTCTCTGGTTGCCAGCATGGCACATGTGTCTCTAACTTGTTTTATTACGGTTGATGACAAATATACTCTCTCTCTCAGGCGCGATGTGGGTGTAATACATTGCTGATAAGAATTTAAGCTCAATGTTAGCGGGTGTGTGTGTGTATGAGAGGGCGGAAGTGTTTTTGTTTCCGGTTTGATTGCTTGTGGTGGTGTGTCACTTGAGTGCTTCCAATGAGTATCATCATCTTCTTGAAGAGTGTATTTTTAAGTGATGTTGTCACAGGCGGCTCATGGGGCAGGTAAACCTAGGCGGCTGCCTAGGGCCGGTAAATTTCATAGGGGCGGCCAAGTTACAGAGGCACTTCCTTGCCATGCAGTCTATCGGTCATTTTAAATGTTCATAGTTCAGGGGTTTCCAAAGTTCTGATTGGTGTGGCCTTTTCTAAATGTTGGCTTTCTCGAGGCGCCTCGTTGCAGAGCATTAGCAATGCATTGGCACAAATGCCAAGGGCGTGAGGGACAATTTAGAACTGCATTAAATTTAATGAGGGGGCGACGATGGACCCACTTGCCTAGGGCGCCTGAAACTCACGAGCCGGGCCTGGATGTTGTTAACTTGTAGCTGCATTTGACTTGCAGAAGGCTTTTGTTAGCTCCAATACTGTCGGAAATGAGCATTTTATTGCATTTCCGATCTCTGTTCGTCAGAGATTTTGAAAACATTGAAATGTGTATGTTTGCAACTTGTTATTGTGTATGCATTTTGAATAAGGAATGAGGGCCTTTTCTTGATTTTGTGGAGAAGTGCAAGGAAGGGGACGAGTCGTGGGCATACAAAATTAACTAGACGTCCATGGCGTAAGAGGGATTTCCCCGTTTCCGTCTCCTTTTTTTTTTCTCCGTGGTCGGAAGCGTGATGATAATCCTCTTGAAGCCTTAGTCCTTAGTTTTATTTTTGGGGGTTTACGTTTTGTTTTTCGTATTAATTACTGTGAATCGTTTCTGACAAAAAAAATATTTAAAAGCAATTGATGAAGGGGTTGTTGTTTCTAATTCGAGAACTATATCACTATCAGTCTTCGCTCTTCGCATTCTGTGAATAAATGTGTATAAATCTATTAAAACAAAAAAAGTTAACGGACCATTTCAACGTTTCTATGTGATGATGATGTACCCGACTGAATTTCAACCGGAAGGGTTACTTCACATTTGCACTGCCTATTGCAAAAAAATAAAAAAAAAAAGAACATTTGTTTGTTGTAATCTGCAGACCTAGAACTTGATTACTACACCGAAAATAAAATTTCATATCTTGTGAGGAATTTTTTTCTTGACAAGTTTTATTTTTGTGCTAAAATATTACTGGAAAGCTGTAGCAGTACCAGGGTTAACATATGGAAACGAGGTCCTATGCATTAGTAAAAAGGTAATGGACTGCATGGAAATAGCCCAGAGAAGGTTAGGTAGGATGGCCTTAGGGGGAAATAGGTTTACAGCAGTGGAGGCAATACAGGGGGACATGGGGTGGTCTACATTTGAACAGAGGGAAATGATTAGTAAGTTGGTATACCTATGCAGGATATGGGGACTAGAGAAGGAAAATCCAGTATGGCAGGTCAATGCATGGGTAAACAACATGAGGGTATCTACCAACTGGGAGAGGAGGGTAAACAGGATGTCAAAGAAGATAGGCATAACACTGCACCCCAGGGAGGGCAAGGAGGGGGCAGTAACGCTGCAAAGACTCGTACAGGACAAAGTGAAGGAATGGGGGTTAGGGCAGTGGCGACAGAGTATGGAGGGAAGGGCTGCAAAGAAAACGCTGAGGGTGTATGGGAACAAGCTTAACATAGAGAGGGAGGTCATCTACGACAATACCTGGGAGAGCTCACTTCTGTTTCGGGCAAGAGCTGGGTCACTGGAGACGAAACAGAGGATGGCAAAGATCACAGGTGGAGAGGAGGGCTGTGGATTGTGCAGGGATCAGGTGGAGGACGTCAGGCATGTGATACTGGTCTGCCCAGCACTGGATCACTGCAGAAGGGGTTGGGGAACCCCCACATTGGAGGAGGTTCTGGGGTGGAGCGGCTGGAATGGATGCAAAAGGCAAAGGTGTTGCTGGGGTGCTGGTGGAGATTTGGGCATTTGGGTCCAGCATGAAAAGATCTCGCCAGCAAGGTATCCGTCACAAAGGATTACATATTCATATTCATATTAGGCAAAGCGAAAAATGAGACGCGGGGTGACTCAGATGGCGAAGGTGAGGCAGGGTGTAGCAGCCCTGCGAAATTCTGCTAGCAGCAATCACCGCACATTGAATCGCAGCTTTTCACCATACTTCCATCAAATAACAAGAGAACTCTGCTTCGCACCACTTTTTGTTATTGTCACGCCAACTTCACCCAAGAAACTGCGGCATTGGCACTGTGCTCCGCAGGCTCACGTGGCGCAGGCACTGTGCTCCGCAGGCTCACGTGGCGCAGGCACTGAGTCACGCCACCCTGCGACTTAACATGCGCAACTACATACTATCATTGAGCTACAGAAATTTAGTGAGTCACCCTGCGTCACCTGCGGAGACTACGTCTCATTTTGTGCAGGGCTTAACTAGGGTACTGCATTCGAATTAGGAGCCATATCGGTATTTATGCATGACGTCATGGTTTACCTTAGTAACCGCCCTAGTTACAAGTTAGCTCCTTCCTTACAAACTGTTTACTCAAGTTACAAATCTTGGTATTCAATGCACATGCCAAATTTCAGCATTTACGATTTATTATTTTTTTATATTATTTCAAGTTAATATTTTATATAATTTTTTACTTAGCGTGGTAGCAGTTTGCAGTAGCTCGTTTGCCGAATTGCAGCAGACGACAAACAGTCTCATGTGCGATGACGTCATGAATGACGTTTTGATTGAACGTCGTCTAACATGGCGATTGCATTTACGTCCATTCGGTGATTGTTAGTAATTGTAGCCTGTCAAGGCTTCATTACTCTTGATCTTCTTTTTTCTTTTAAATTCGTGACAGTTTTATAATTGTACAGTGTTACTCACTCAATCTAGAAGAAGGATGTGATATTTCGAGACAGTTTTCAAAGATTTTTCAAACTTCTTTCTCCATGAGTATAGAATAGAATATTGATAATGGCTGACAAAATTCTAATGTCATTTTGGAGACTCTCTAGAAGTGGATCCTTGTTTGCCCACGTCAAAATTTCAAGTGGGTCAAACTTGAAACCATTCATGTCATATAATCATGGAATTTATCAGAAGGCAAATTTAGCATCCGCAAATTTATGGGAGACGTATTATAGAGCGAAACAAAAATGCAAAGGTAAGATACCCTAAAGCTACCCTCAAAAAGGCACATCATGAGTGCTATTGTACTTTTCTAATGTTTGAAAACAAAAATGTTAATTTGTTGTATATTCAGAGGAACCCTTGCCTGCCAGTGTCAACCCAAATTGTGTATTTGCTTGCAACGGCCTGGATTTATCCCAGTTTGAAGTTTATGGCTTTGATTATGATTATACGTTGGCTTGCTATAAGGAGACCTTGCATAATCTATTGTATGACCTGGGTAAGGAAGTTCTCGTCACAAAATTAAAGGTAATGACAACAATGATATTTCTTTTAGCAGTTAAATTTACCATTGTCAAATTCGTGGTTTTACTTCAACTACGTGCGATACGACACATACCGTCCCTACGTGATAATTGCCATGTTACTATTGCATATTTCATCATCTGCATATTAATTTCTTTACCTTTACACTCACATGGCTAATTCTTCAACGACTAACGATGTCAAATTTGTAGACCTTCAATAATGTTGAACTATAATTAATGTGGAAATTATTTTTCTCGCTTTGAAGTATCCAAAAGCTGTCGCTGACTTGTCCTATACACCGGGATTTGCAGTGAGAGGACTTCATTATGACATCCAAAAGGTTTTCTAGGATATATTTATTCAGTTGTAATTAAAGAGTATGTATTGAATGAAAATTTGAATTCGTTGAAATTCCTTATCGTGTAGGGTCTTCTGCTAAAACTGGATTCCTATCGGCAAATACAATTGGGAACTGTCCATAGGTAATTTTTTTCACCATTTATATGATTGTTTCGCCCTATTTTGGTCTTTTAACTCCGAGATTTTTTAACTATTTAGAGGTCATAAAACATTAACTGATAAAGAAGTCTTAGCTGCTTATGGTCATCTTTATATTCCCATCGAGTATATGGAAGGAACTTTTCGTGGTGACAAGGTTTGGCTGATGTTATTTTAAAGGCAATTTATTGTTCCTTACGAAAAAGACAGTTTATTTCTACTTTTGATTGCTGTTTAGAGTCCAAAAATGCAGCACTTAAATGATTTGTTTTCCCTTCCGGAAATTGGATTAGTGTCTGATGTGACTGAAGTGAGTTTTCCCCGTTATTAACTTCGACGATGGGTAGAAATCTAAAAGAGATCGTTTAATGCATATTGTATGTTTTTTTTTTAGTATTTTGAAAGTCATAATATACCGTATCATCCAGAAATTTTATTTTGGGATGTGAGGGTAAGTTTTTTTGGGGCTACTTTTCACACTTTCGCTCTCCTCTGTATCAAGTTGCTCACACAGTAGTGATGTTGACATTATGAGTTGTATTATTGATAATAGGAGACCTTTATATTCTTTGATGATTATTTGCTGACATCGATCTTAACAACAAAATTCAATTGGGGTTATTATTGTTCCAACGTAGCCACGGGTGGACCATTTATTTGAACTGATTTAGATCATTATCGCGTTAGTTGTTAAAAAATTCCTGAACATCAAGGTCTCCTTAGTCAATTTTTTTGCTCTATGTGAGCAGTTAATAAGTCGTTAAGGTTATTAATAATTTAATTACCTATTTTATTATCTAGAATGCTGTCCAAAGTATCCATCCTGTAATGCATAGCATTGTTGAAACGCATGTAGGTACGCAATAATAGCTCATTTCTCAGTTTTACAGAGAGATATATGGCCTTGAAAAAAAAACTTGAGAGCCTTGCCTTATGTTTGCATGCCTGACCAAGAAAAGTAATTATTTAAAAAATTGGAAAAGCATTTCATAAATCGTTACACCTGACATGCATACGTACTTCAGTATGGTTTGTTATTTTTAAGGAAATTATTTGACTACGAATGCAGATTTACGGAAGTTTTTGGAACGGCTGTTGACAGGAGGCAAGAAACTGTTTTTAATCACCAACAGTCCTTATAGTTTTGTGTAGGTATTATCTTATAACACGTTATTAGTTTTATGGTTCCATAAGCTATTTTGGACAAGATTTTTGTTGTTGATGATGGTAGAAATGAAGGCATGAAATTTCTGATTGGCGATGACTGGCAAGAGATGTTCGATGTTGTTGTGGTTCATGCTCGAAAACCTAAATTCTTTAGCGACAATTCGAGGTAATTTTTTTGAATACTTGCAATAATTGTTGAGTCGAAGATTTTTAATAATTTAAAATTTTTGTTTCATCAGGCCCTTTAGAATTTATGATCCAGCACTCGGAGCACAAACGTGGGAAAGAGTTACTAAACTTCAAAAAGGAAATATATATTTAGAGGTATGTTGCAACGTGGGTAGGTGAAATGAAAACTTAAATGTGTGGAAATAAATCTGTATGAAGGAGAGGAAAGAATTGTGTTTCAGACCACGTAGAAGAAAAGCACCTTTTCCCAAAATAAAGGTCGTCCAATTTTAGGGTACGTTATGTCAGTTGCAAGCCATGACGGGATGGGTTGGAGAGAAAGTCTTGTATTTTGGAGATCACGTTTACAGTGACTTAGCAGATCTCACCCTTCATTTTGGATGGGGTACTGCTGCTATCATCTCTGAACTCGCTGTTAGTATATTTACTTTCACTGTCTACTCTTTTGGCTTTATAATATTTGTTAATTTTGCTTATTCTGCTGTTCAGAGAGAAATCTCAATTTTAAACACAGCCAAGTTTAAAGAGACGTTAGTATGGTTGGAAACGATTCAAGAACTCATCGCACAAACTCAGGTTTGTACTTAATTAAAACTTGACATACGTATGTTGCGACTGTTAATAATTTTTGAACACCCGTAAAGGAGGGAAATGTTTAATGTATTATCGAGAACTTTCTGAAATTAGGATAATGAAGATGCAGAGTCGCAAGCCATTATTCGGCAATGGGAACTGGAAAGAGACAATCTAAGGCAGAGTTATTTCTAGTAAGAAATGGTTAATGGTCGTTATTAATTTTAATATTTTTGGTATGAATTTCTTAATTGACAGGGTTGTGACTAAATCGTTATTTAATGAACGGTTTGGAAGCCTCTTTAGGACCCATCATGCTCCTACGTATTTTTCTCATCGCCTATTTCGATTTGCTGATATATATACTTCAAAAATTACAAATCTGTTGTACTATTCTCTGAATCATACTTTTTACCCCAGACGGGGAACTCTTCCACACGAAGAAGTGACAGCGTAATCATCATGTGTCAGTAATTGTTAATGACCAAAATTCGTTGGTGTTTTTTTAAGGGTTTAGTCTAGGGGTGGGCAAACTACTACGGCCTCGTGGGACACATCCAGCATTGTTCACCAGATTTTCCCATCAAAATGTGAAAACGTGTTTTAAAAATGTCATATTATTCAATTAGAGCTAAATTTGGAACTGGAAAGTTGATTATTCATAAGATTGAAACTAAAAGTCCTTTTTATTTGAAAATATCAATTGGTTTTTCGAACGCAGTCTGCAATTAGAGGTCTTCTGGATGCTCATGTGGTCCTCGTAGCTCAGAAGTTTGACCCCCTTTAGCTTAGCCATTTGTTATTTTTTAAACAACTTATAATGTTGCTGATAATGGAGTGAAAATTTTTTTTGTTGAGAAATTAGTTGTCAGGTTGTCGTTATCATGTATAGGTGATTTTGATTGGAATGTCGACGCAAAAATAATCATCTGCCATCTACCCTTTTAGAGATAAATTATTGCGTGTTGAAATTGATGCCTGAAGGTACTAATACGATTTTAAATTTAGTACGTTATTTTCTTTTGCTATATTGCAATTTTTTGTTTATTTAATTAAATTTTCTGTATTCTTATAATTTTTCCGATGTGCTTGACATATTGGTTAATTATTTTCGTATCATTACAGTACTCATTTCATTAGTTTATTATCGAGAAAAAAGTTTTTTTATTTATTCAACCTTCCCTTCAGAGCAGAAGTAAAATTCTGATTGGCTTAATAAGCATTTTTGTTAAATTTTTTGCTAATGGATTGGATTTCGTGTCGTTTGTGCACCTCTTTCAATTGAAATAGTTGAACAGGTTAGTAGTTAACTTATGACCGTACTCGAAGTAGTTTCAGGCTGAAGCTTGATCAAGCAAACTCGCTCGCAGTGATATTTGCATCTCATTTCAGAAATGATGTATTCAGGTACAGTTTGGTTTTTTTTCTCACAAAGTATTAGCAATAGCTGTTAAAAAATTGTAATTTTTATGTTGTGTTATTAATTGTGTGCGATAATTTCAAAATTGCACTTAGGTGCTGAGGTTTCAACTGCATCTTAGAAGCTAAGAAAAATTATATTAGTGTGTAGATTAGTCTGAAAATTCAATGGTTCCTACACAGACTATACAGTAATTGAATTCACCTTGTAGAGCTGTAGAATCCTTATTAAGATTTCCTTGCTCTCAAATTAAATTTACTAATGGACAAGAAGCCTGAAAATGTCGACTATGACTTGATGAATGTCTGCAAAAAAAACTTCTGTTAAGAGTGAGTACCTGAAGTGCATCCTTTCTTTTTTTTCCCACTTACCGTCCTTTAAAGGAGGCGGGTACTTCACTTCTCTGCGTAGGTTGATAATGGCATTAAATTGACTGTGTTATAAGTAGAGGGAAAATGATGATATCGTCTAGGTTAGAAGCTCACTCGGTTGGGTGTCTGTGTGGGACTGCACAGGAACTTGATATTTGACGGTTACGACATTGGAAGTCAGCATGTCATGGGGATATATACATAAATAGTACATATACAATAGTTTATTTCTGTATGTCATTCATCTTGTCTCACTATATGCCCACTTACATAGTTATACTCCTGTTTTACGTCCATTGGTCAGAATGAAATCACCTCATTCATTGTGCAGGTCTGTTTAGTATCCAACGTGACAAAGCTTACAGTATGGATGACGTCAAGAATTATTAGTTTGTTACCAAGTAGTTTTGAACTTGATGTACATGCAGTTGCTCTTTCAAATGTTGAATGTTCATAAACATGCAAAGCAACTCCTAACCCTTTTCCCGCCTAAGGCAGGGTCGGGTACCCCTCTTGTCCCTCAGAATGGACACAGGGCGATATATTGGTCATAGTTTTTTCTGCAGCCGGTTGCCGGCCAAAGCTGCACCCCTACGCTTATTTATTGTCGGTCTAGTGTTCGTTGGGGAATGCTACCGAGCTCCTACACCTGGAAATTTTGCCTCATTTACCCGTTGCGTAGTAGAGAGGGTTGTTTTACGTGCAAGTGCCATCGTACACCCACACGGGACGTCGGTTTTACTTCTCATCCGAAAGAAGGCACACTCGCAGCCTCTCTCTCGCCCGAAAGAAGCCGACCCACCTTGGTCCGGTATCGAATCTGGAACTACTGGCGCAGTTGCCGAGCGTGCTAACCACTACGCCACCGCGGCGGGTGAATGTTCATAAACATGGCAACACGAAATTACTGTTGTCAATTTTTAAATGGATCATAAGCAATATTAAGAGAGGGGAAAAAACCTTTCAGGAGAAATAGAAAAAAATGTTGTCTTGACGGTGGTTTGTTGACGCGCCGTAAGACGACTACACTATTCTAATTGCCCTACATTTAACGTTCTAAAAATGGCGTAATTGAAAGGTTTAGAGTTGACAATTGTTGATGCCTGTTTGTCTGCACCTGTAATCCCCCCATGACTTTTCGCATTCAGAAATCATTGCCCTGTAATTTTGCTGTTGGGGATAATTCTTCTTCTTCTCTCGCTCTCCCTCCTCCCTAAACACAGGTACCTGGCACCTCTTTCGTTGGATGTCAAGGTAAGAATGCAGCAGGTTTTAAGGTAGTATTGTAATAGTAAAGGTCATCAGTGGCATGGTATCTCAAATGTTTTTGTCCTCCAAGTCAGAATATATTGATGATCAAGAAAAAACATCGTCGTTTATAAAGTTTCTAAAGAAAATCTTTAAAGATAAGTCTTCCTTACCAAAAGTACCGCATTTCATTAGCAGTCGTGACCCAGAATTTATGCATGTAATGTAAGGTAATCCTTGACCAAGAATATAAAATTGATATGATTAAGATGTAATCAGCATCAAATATACAGTACGTATCCTTCACCATTTGTTAATTTTAATAATATGAAATCGAAAATTTCGGGTTGGTAAGCCCGAAGAAATATGTACACTGTAATTAGAGAGTTCTAGGTAGTCAACTAGCCGTATGCGGTACTTGAACCTCTGTTGAAATTTTCAGAATCATGTTCCATGATGAAGCAAAAATTCTTAAAGATATAAACGTTCATTACAATAACAAAAACCATAAAGGTCCTTGGCATAAAAATATTTCTTAGATACACAGATATATAAATCGGAGATCCTGAAGGCCATTCGTCGGTTGTGTTGTGATTTTTTTTCCTTGTTTTGTTTTTGCCAACGGTCAGGGCAGTTTTTCAACTTTCGTTCATGCTTATTAATTCATTCGCAAAGGTGACAAAGTCCTTGACAACAAATTTTTATTTCCTACACTGAAAAAAAGATGTCTCAAAATATTTTAAAATGGGCCATGGATAGCAAATATAGACATAACTAATTTTAACTGTTGTCTTAACACGTTCTTGCTAGTGTATGAAAGCCTTTTACCTACACACGTAACTTTTTGAATATTATCCTGGTGGCTCAATAGTTAGTCTACTGGAATTTATCAGCCCTTTGTTGCAGGTTCGATTCTGGCCGGTGCAGATGGCTTCTTTATCAGGTGAGACATGGCCGCATGGACGATCTGTTGGCCTATATTTAGCAGCCGGCTGCCGATATAAGCGGAAACCTCTATGCTTATTAATCGCAGGTCTACTATTCGTTGGGGTACTCGACGCCAGGGGATGAGCTCCTCCTATATGTGGGAATTTTGCCTGATCTACTCACTGAACAGTAGTGAGAGTTCTTTTATGAGCCGGTACGGCACCGGTTTCACATCCCATCCGATGGAAGGCGCACTCAGGACCCCTCTGTCGCCCGAATGAAACCAACCCACTTTAGCCCAGAGCGGCTGTATTGCGTTGGACACACCAGTTCTCGTCCGATCACTGAAGTGAAGCAACGAAACTCCAGTTAGTACTAGGGCGGGTGGCCGCTTGAGATCACTGGGTACTGCTAAGACCCACATCGTCGTTACAGTGTAGTACCTTTGGAATAGTATTATGCAGTGGACGGGGCTCTAATGACCGTTGTAGTGGAGGGGCCCTAAATCATCATCATACTCTTATCACGCCTGTGGCAGGGTCGGGTCTGCGGGTCCAATAAAAGTGCTCTGACTGGGGCACCCCAGCCGGGCGTCTGGAGCCCGCAGGAAATATTGGTTGAATTGTCTGTGGGGGGGGGACGCCGGCCTACCCCACTGTTCCAACACCGCATTACACAACCAAAATAGAAATTTTTGGCAGGTAATTTAATGCTTTGTTGGTTGTAATTTTGCATGGTGTCTGACCTTTTGCACAATAACTACAATGTAACAGGAGTCAGGCTCATGCCCAAGTGGAGGGGCCCTAAAACACCAACAAATTAATCAATCAACCACTTCGACCTAGTATCGAACATGAATCCACTGACGCAGTAGTCGAACACGTTATCTCTCCGTCACAAAGGGGGGAGGGTTTAAATCATCTAGGCTAGTTGTCAACCTTAAGTGAAATTAATATCCAGACACTCACCTCTGACCATTTGCAGTAATTCGATCGTAAAGTGGATTTGCTAAGTCCAGCGGTGGAGAGCCCAATAAATAAGTGTTTGCCAACTGCGACATGCTTGGAAATGAAGTCAAGTTGCCATAGAACGACGATCAATATTTTACCTGAAATTGACGCTTTTTTCATGAAATGTCAATACCAAGTCTTTGTTTTGCACTAAAAAGACGCTACAAAGGCACCTTTTTAAATACCGTAAAAATTTAAATTTCTGGAAAAAAAAAGGTGAGCATCTACTTATAATATTTTGGGATGACGGACTGAAAATCCAGTTTTTATCTATTAGAAATATTGGGGGACCCGCCGCGGTGGCCTAGTGGTTAGCAGGCTCGCCAACTGCGTCAGTAGTTCTAGGTTCGATACTGGACCGAGGTGGGTTGGCTTCTTTCGGGCGAGAGGGAGGCTGCGAGTGTGCCTTCTTTCGGATGAGAAGTAAAACCGTGGTCCCGTCTTGGTGCACGATGTCACTTGCGCGTCAAAGAACCGTCTCTACTATGCAACGGGTAGATGAGGCAGAATTTCCAGGTGTAGGAGCTCGCCCCCTGTACCCCCTGGCGTCGGTAGCTTTCCCCAACGAGCACTAGACCGACGATAAATAGGCGTAGGGGTTGCAGCTTTTGCCGGAAACCGGCTGCAGAAAAACTATGACCAATATATCGCCCTTGTGTCCATTCAGAGGGGCAAGACGGGTACCCGACCCTGCCATAGGCGGGAATAGAGTTAGGAGTTGTTATCTATTAGAAATATTGGACTATGAGTAGTAAGTCTTGATCATAATCATTAATCCCTTTTATCTCCTTTGGCGAGGTCAGGTGACTATTTTTGTCCCACTGGGACACATAAGCGGTCTGTTGGACAGTATTTTTGATGCAGTCGGCTGCCCACTTAATACTGCAACTCCTTTGCTTATTTATCGTCGGTGAAGGGCTATGACTTCCCTGGTGCTAGGGCTCGAACTCCTATACCTTGAAATTTTTACCCAACTACATCGCTACATGTAGTGAGGGTTATTTTCAGTGACTGCAGGTTCGATCCTGGACTTAGGTGTTCGACTCCTTTACCTAAGGAGAAAGAGCAGCCCTCAGTGCACCTTCCGTCGCATGGGAAGCGTAGCCGGTGTCCTATCCCATGTGGTATATCCGATGTCAACAGAACCGGCCGGAGAGGGGTGCGAGCGCACAAGGCCCCGTCCTGCTGATTGATTTCACCCTCCCCAAGGGGAGGACTGCCCGAAAAATCAAACTGGAAAATGAATTAGAAAAAAAAAGTCAATAAATGCTTGATAATTATGGGAACTCCAAGGCCTGCGCCCTAATAGCGGTATTCTAAGGCAGGAACTGTAACGCCGGCACTGTAAAGCCCGGTCTTTAAGATCTGCCGAATCCCGCAAGTCAACTTTGGACCAAGTCCCGCTTTTGTTCAGGCCGGCCCTGGATGTCACCATTGCATGGAAAAGAGCCCTTATTACATGGACTACGTGGACACAAGCCTTCCACGTGTAGGAGCTCGCTCCTTGGCTAGCAGACATATTGAGAGCGACGAATTGTGTTGGACACACCAGTTCTCGTCCGATCACTGAAGTTAAGCAACACAATCCCAGCTAGTACTGACATGGGTGGCCGCTTAGAAAAACTGGATACTACTAATACCCAAAAATCGTCGCATTTGTGTAGTGTCTGCGCAGTCTCTGTATTAGAACTACGCAGCGGACGGGGTTCTAATGACCTTGTAGTTGAAGGGCCCTGAAACACCAACAAACAAACAAGGCAGACATATTGCACCTGTTATAAAGGATTTTTTTTTTCATGTTTGATTGCAGGTACAGTTTGAACACACAGGATGAGTGAAAAAGAATTCGACAGTAGGAAAATCACTGAGCTATTCTACCTGAAGAATTTATCAAATTGACATCATACACCTATGAAATAAAGCCAATCCTTAAGGCACACCTGGTAAGTGGTACACGTTTACACTGAGGCCAAGGGTTTTTTTCCTCTGTTACTTTTTTTATTGCAGAATAGCGCATTCGTCGTTCGCATGAGGCGACTCGTCGGCCTTAGGCCCTTGTAGGCAGAATTGATTTTTGTGTTTTAAGAAAAACAAACGAATTCCTATCGTCAAGTTGCAACATTCAGGATCAAAAGTAGAGTACTGTATTGTGATGAAAGGAAGTATTTTTTTTTTATTTCAGTATCAAATTCTTGTTTTGTTTGTTGGTGTTTTAGGGCCCTTCAACTACAAGGTCATTAGAGCCCCGTCCACTGTGTAGTTCTGATGCAGAGACTGCACAGACACTACACTAATGCGACGATTTTTGGATGCTAGCGGTACCCAGTTTTCCTAAGCGGCCACCCATGTCAGTACTAGCTGGGGTTGCGTTGCTTAACTTCAGAGAACTGGTGTGTCCAACGCAATTCGCCGCTCCCTCAAATTCTAGAAATTCCTACTTCACTTCCGATTAATAATGTTTCGTTTGGAAAATTTAATTTTATAGTCGTCGCACTTGACATCGATTTGTTTGATTTTTTTCTCATCTGAAACTTTGTATACTTTATGTGAATGGCGGCGCGAGTACTTCCTCGAAATTTTTTTTCCTCGTTGATTTCAAATATTATGTAATGTCATTTAATTCTGATCGACTACATGTTATCACTTTTTTAGCCTTGGCCTCAAAATTGAAAACCCCTCCTCTCTCTCGGGAGCGGCAAATTGCGTTGGACACACCAGTTCTCGTCTGATCACTGAAGTTAAGCAACGCAACCCCAGTTAGTACTGACATGGGTGGCTGATTCGGAAAACTGGGTACCACCGCTAGTATCCAAAAAATCGTCACATTAGTGTAGTGCAGTGGTGGCGAACCTTTTTTTTGAAGACGGGTCACAATAACACGAAAAAAAAAACCAAAATGTTGTCCGCGGGTCAGGTGCAAGCGCTATTTAATTTTATGCACTACCTCACACCACCATCCTTCCGGGCAACCTGCTCCCACGTCTGCTTTGGTCTCCCCCTGCCCTGGTTACACCTAACGAACTCCTCCTCCTCCTCTTTTCTCATTACGTGTCCATACCACCTCAACCTACTGCCCCTCATTTTTCCGCGATGTCCCCCATGACGATAAACGAGATATGATCACGCTCGGGTCACCTAAAATTGCTCGATGGGTCACAGGTTCGCCACCCCCGATTGTAATGTCTGTGCAGCCTCTGCATCAGAACTACACAGTGGACGGGGCTCTAATGACCTTGTAGTGAAAAGCCCCAAAAACACCACCAAAAAAACAAAAAAAAATCTCTCGCTCTCCCTTCTCCCTCTCTCTCTCTTCCTCTCTCTCCCTGTCCATCTCTCTCCCTTCTCCCTCTCTCTCCCTTGTCCCTCTCTCTCCTCTTTCCATCTCTCTCCCTTTTATTTCTCTCCCTCTCTCGTTTTAACTCTCCTTTTCTCTCTCCTTCTCCCCACACACTTCATCATCAGACCCTCCTTCTGCCTGTGGCAGGGTCAGGTCTACGGGTTCTAGCCCTCCACTCCCGCCTATCTCCCACTAGATCCCCGTCCACCCACACGCTACCACTATGACCCACTATGCAATTCTAAGTGGCCCGAGCGTTAATCATCTCTAGTTTATCGTCTCCTAAACAAAGGTGTACGCAGACCCGACCCTGCCACAGGCGTGATATGGGTATTATGATGATGATGATGGTCTCTACGCGGTCCCGCCACGGTGGCATAGTGGTTGGCTCACTCGGCAACTATGCCAG
>JAAFCE010006668.1:9585597-9656691 GCA_013389805.1 Trigoniulus corallinus
GGGTGACACCAAAGCAGAAGGGGCTTTTTCGGGAGAGGGAGGGTGACACCATGGTGTCCCCGCACCGGGTGACGCCAACCATAGCGTAGCCACTGCAGGGAACAGCCTTAAATACATTTAAATCCATCTGCTTGATGTTTTAACGGCGGACCTCGGTGGCGCATTTGGTAACGTACTCGGTAACTGCTTCAGTGCTTCCAGGTCGGATACTGGATCGAGGTGGGTTGGCTTCTTTCGGGAGAGAGAGAGAGAGAGAGGGAGAGAGAGAGAGGGAGAGAGAGAGAGAGAGAGAGAGGGAGGGAGAGAGAGAGAGAGGCAGAGAGAGAGGGAGAGAGAGAGAGACAGAGACAGACCCCGAGTGTGTCTTTCTTCGGATGAGAAGTAAAACCGAGGGCCCGTGTAGTTATGATGGCATTTGCACGTGAAAGAACCCTCTCTACTATGCAAGGAGTAGATGAGGTGTGATTTCTAGGCCTAGGAGCTCGCCCCTGGCGTCGGTGGAGTAGCCCAAATAAACAGTAGAGGGTTACAGCTTTGGTCGGCTGCCGGCTGCGCAAAAATACCTCCCAATACACCACCCGTGTGTCAATTCAGAGTGACAAGATGAGTACCCGATCCTGCCATAGGCAGAAAATGGGTTAGAAATTGCTTTTGTTGCTGCTTGATGTTTCAATGGCAACCCGATATCGGTGAGTTAAGTGCTTAGGTTTTGAGCTATTGCCGGACGAGGCTCAGGAATGTGACGCCATTTATGGACATCCCTGACCACCTCGCCTGAACGGCCTTCTTATGGAGTGTTCGGCGTTAGTCGTTTTAAAGGATTGTTTGATGCGATTTAATTTTAGATGTCTGGTTTTGTAAAGATATACGTTTATTCACTTGTAATTAAAATGTTATAACACAGTTATGTTATTTGAAGTTGTTAGAAAGAACATTGCCGCTGGAAACGAGAACGCGTCTCATTCAAATCAGCACCGACAGATATAAATCCTTTTTTTTTATCAATTTGAATATAGTCACAGTCTTAAAGAGAACAGTTTGATACGCAATTAAATTAAGTTTCAAATTACTGAAAGCTTTCGTTCTAAATTTGACAGTGTCATTTCAGGTGTGCTAAAACACACCTGTGGTGACGTCATCAAAGTGATACGTCGGATTGTTTTCCCCATTGTTTCTATACATCAGAAATTCCCATCCCATCTTGTTATGAGTTGAAGTCGGCAAACTGACATCAAATTCCTTAGATGTCAGAGTTATCTATATATTTTGATAAATCTTGCAAAATTTTGTTGTGGAATCCTGTTCGTCCACTTTCTTACTCGGTAATAACGGTTTTCTACGAATGACCCCTTTTTTATTGAGTTTGCGCAATAGTTGACTAAGATTTTTTTGGAATCAATGGCTGCTTCCTTGCGTTCTAAAATTGTACGTGCAGATCTTGAACTTTATAAAATAATCTTAAGGTTAGTAATGCGTTGTTATTTATAAAAATAAATAATACACCCCAAGTATTCGTGTCGAACAATGAGGACACTAGCGAAATCAATGTTTGGGTCACTTTTTCTACACCAGTTGGTTCTTTGGTCAGTTCGAACTGGAAATGGCAATTATTCGACATTCGTACAGTACGTGAATTTTGAGTCACATTGACGGTTTTGAAGGTTTTTGTTTCCCCGTCAACCTGTCAGGGATATCCCTAACTTGTCTCTTAGTACTTAAATCGTCGATAAGGTGACGATTATAAATCTGCTTTTATAATCACTGCGGTAATAATTGAATAGCGACTTTTTTTTCTCCTATAGATAACAGTGATCCATGGTAGCAAACCAATGTACAGTATCATCCTTGATCAGATCAGACCCTGAAAGCTATGAAGAAAAAGGACCTTGGGCCAGTAATATCCATTGTTTAACATCTTAATGTACTTCTTACATTTCTGAAAAGAAAACATCTTTGTTTTCAGGGTTCAGCAATATTGTGTCTTTTCAGGTAATGAATAGCTGTTCGTTTTGACCTTCTTATCATTGTTCAGAAAGGGCATTAAATCACGTGTTTGTTGGTAAGTTGATACTGTTGTTAAGACCGAGAACAGGTTGTTTAAAAATTCCTCTTTCTAGCAAATGGATCCTTACTTTAATCCTGACTCTGTGGCTGCAGGTTCGATCCTAGCCATGTTCGATGGTTTTTAACGTTGGTTGATTTGTGGGTTCGTAGCCGCTTTTAATTTGGACTTCCCAAAATAGTAAGACTGTTTTTAGTGACGACGAGAGGTCACACAGATTTACTCATTTTCCGCGATGACAGATGTGTATGCTTGCTTTACGAGTGTGTGGTTTTGTTCTCAGGTGTAAAAGCTCGTTCCCCACTTTCTGGCGCCCGTAAGAAGCTAGAATAGGAGATTATGATTGTAGGTCGGATGCAGTCGGCTACGTAAAAAGAGAAATCCAACAGTCCGCCTGCGTGTTTTGCCAACCTTAAGTTCCCCATGAACAATTGGATATCCGACTCCACCACAGGCGGAACAACGGGCTAAAGTCTACGATGATCTCTAGGTACTGAACATTCAGAAAGTGTGCAAAAAGTACAAGGGTCATTTGTCCGATCAGCAGATTGCACTCGAAAGTTTGCTGTCATATTTGAATCAGGATCGAACCTACACTCTGCTGTTCACAATCCAATGACGTTGGTGCAGAGTTCTGTATTTGTATAACTGTTATTTTTTATTTAATTGTAATTAGTCGGTTGCCTCATGTGCATCGATGAGAGAGTGGGCGAGTGGTTCGTACCTGTTCATACTTGCCATTTAGTCGTAAACTAAGGTAACTCACCTGGGGTTTTCCCGTCCCCTCTTCGTAAGGGCTTGGGGACTCCCGTGAGCGGCTGTATTGCGTTTGACACACCAGTTGTCGTCTGATCACTGAAGTGAAGCAACGCAACCCCAGTTGGCACTGACATGGGTGGCCGCTTGGGAAAACTGGGTACTGCTAACACCCAAAAATCGTCGCATTAGCGTATTGTCTGGGCAGTTCTTGCATTAGAACTATGCAGTAGACTAGTCTCTAATAACCTTGTAGTTGAAGGGCTCTTAAACACCAACAAAAACAAAAATGGGGATTCCCACAAGACGATCCAAGATATTTGAACTATTTCGAGGTCACTTTAAGCGTCATAATCACTTCATTATTGCGTTTATTATGATTTTTTTAACCGCAAGACATGGGAAGAATAATAAATGCATTTCAAATTTGCTTGATCATAATCTAAATAAATAATTGTTTATTTGGCAACAATTAAAAAATGATCATATACACACAAAAGAAACAAGTTTTCTTTTTACATTTAGGTTAATTTCAAGGCCAATCTGAAAATGATTTTAAGAAAAATTGACGTAGGTTTCAGCTTCCAAGAAATACCTGCTTCTAGCGAGTAGTTGTGATGATTGATGTAAGCAAGTGAAAGTGCGTTGTCATGGCAGCTGTGAGTTTAACGTATTTTTCTATTGAATTTGTGATGAGGGTTCGAACCTTGTAGTTTTGTTTCTTTTTTTAAACGGCCCTGGTGGCGATTTTTGGAGGAAAATATATTCTGTGTGGTGTGCACGATATCGCCAGTGGACGGAAGAGAACTCAGTACTCTTTCGCCATCATCATCATCATCATCATACCCTTATTCCGCCTGTGGCAGGCTCCGATTTGCGGGTTCTAGTTCTCCGCTAGGTCACCATTCATTCCACACATTATCATATCCCCTCGAACAACTTGCTCCCACGCGAACATAGTATTACTCTTTCCTATACGAAAAATGGGTAAACTCTCCAGGGTATTGGATCTTCCTCGCCCCTTTGATGGCGGGGGGAGGGGGAGCTGGAGAGAGTGAGGATTCGAGGGATTAGCATTATTAAAATATTTTCTATTTTGTTCACATTTCGTGTGTTGTTGGGATACAATACTAAATACGTCTTCTGACGGTCGAATGACGTCAGTAGTTTTTGTTTTGAACCGGTAGGAGCTTTCTCACGCAATTTGTGAATCTCGAATTCCACAGACGTAATATTTTTTGTAGCTGAGTAAATTATTCCTCTAAGGTACTGACGCTTTTTGTCACTTTTATCTTTTTCAAGTTTTAAATCCATTTAACACTTTTTTGTCTTTAACGTATTAACAAGTCATTACCATCACTACCCCTTTTTTCCCTTGCGGCAGGGTCGGGTCCAGTGCCGTAAAGGGGGTATGAAGCGCCTGTGGCAAGTATCTAACTTTCGCTTGCCCGTAACGCAATAATGACAAAAAGCTTAAACATTTTGCGCCCCAAACCCAGTTGCGCTCGTGGCGGCCGCCTTCTTCGCCAAGCCCTCGTTACGGCCCTGGTCGGGTCTGCCGGTTCTAGCTTCCCCCACTCCAGGCTACCTCTCACCAGGTCCCCGTCCTCCATGCACACTACCATATCCCCACGCACAACCTGCTCCCAGGTCTGCTTCGGTCTTCCCTTGCCCTGTATGCTTCCAATAACCTGCATCCATGTGATGGAAATAACGAACTCCTCCACCCCTCTTCTCATTACATTCCCATGCCACCTCAATCTATTTTCCCCTCTCTCTCTCTTCTATCTCTCCCTCTCTCTCCCCCTCTCTCTCTGCCTCTCTCCCCCTATCCATCTCTCCCCCTCTCTCTCACTATCCCTCTCTCTTCCTCTCCCCACTCTCTCTCTGTCATTGACACCCTCACTTACTGTACATATGTAACGCAGCATTCGCATTTCAGACTCATTCACAACTAAAAGCAACTGCCAATCCTCTATAGGGGGTTGCCCTCCAACTACGCCGGGGGGGGGGGGGCAAGCTCCCACACCTAGGAATTTTGCCTCATCTACTCGTTGCATAGCAGAGAGGGTTCTGTTACGTGCAAATGACATTTTAGACCACACGGGGCAACGGTTTTTACATCTCATGCGACGGAAGGCGCACTCGCGGACGCTCCTTCACCCGAGAGAAACCAACCCACTTCGATCCAGTATCGAATCTGGAACCACTGACGCAGTAATCGAGCACGCTACCTCCTGCATCTCCGAGTCGGGTTGTAGCTCTAACTATACTGACATACCTAATTTTATTTGCTCTCGACACTACATAGTTCCTGTCGGTCACTGTATTCGAATGTGTGTCGTTCCACGTTCTGTGTTCTGTGATGATCATGCGCAGAAAATTAGAAATCGTTCTATTCGAATTGTGATCGAGAACAAGAAACCCTCCGGTGGTTTCCCCGATTTTAAATTTAGACACAGTTTCAGTGCCAACTTTATTTTCGCCATTTCAAAGCTCGATATTGAATTTATGCTGAAATCTATATTTGGAAAGTGCATTTAGTTATAAGCGTATATTTACTAGTAGTTTACGGGGGAAAAAAAGTTAGTCATTCCCTTGGATTTGGATGAAGATACCTAAAAGTAGCAAGGGTAAGTTAGCAACAGATTTGTTCGAGGTTGAAAGAGGGGTTCAATTCCTGCGTTATCTTGCACGTTGCTAAAAATGCAGTCGATGCTATTACGTGATTTGCAAAGTGTAGTCGACGAGATGATTAAGCCTTCGATAGCGCGTTCGAGCCTTGTTGAGATCTGTTTGGGGTTTTCTTTCCATTTCAGTAAAAAAAAATAATGAACAACTAAAAGCCCTTTTCCTACCTATTGCAGAGGGAGCGGCGAACTGCGTTGGACACACCAGTTCTCGTCTGATCACTGAAGTTAAGCAGCGCAATCCCAGCTAGTACTGACATGGGTGGCCGCTTGGGAAACTGGGTACTCCTTAGACCCAAAAATCGTCGCATTAGTGTAGTGTCTGTGCAGTCTCTGCTTAAGAACTATGCTGTGGACGGGGCTCTAATGACCTCTGTAGTTAAAGGATCCTAAAACACCAACCAACAACAGCAACCTATTGCAGGGACGGGTACCCATCTTTGTCCCTCTGGATGGACACATGGGCAACCTATTGGCAGGGGCGGATCAGGGGGAATGAGCGCTTCAAAAAGAAATATTCCGCTCCAAATATTTTTAAATATTCCAAATCCTTTAATATAAATCTAACTAGCAATTACAATAGGTCCTCTCCTGCCCCTTAGACAATGGTCAGTGGTTTAGCCAACTACGGATTGGATTGCAACTGTTGGACTGGCAGTATATAGAAATGGGGATAGCAATGCAGACATGCCTCATCAGTTGCGCTCTATGGACGGCCCCCATTGCTGCATTGCTCCTCCCTCTGGATCCCCCTGCCTTTTAGACGGTATTTTGACGCAGCTGGCTGCCGAGCAAAGCTGCAACCACTGTACTCATTTATCGTCGGCCTTCTGTTCGATGGGGCCCTGCACCGAGCTCCTACACCTGGGAATTGTGCCTCATCTATCCGCTGAGTGGGAGAGAGGGTTCTATTCCGTGCGGTGGTGATATCGTTGTTGTTGTTCGTTAGTGTTTTAGGGCCCTTCAACTACAAAGGTCATTAGTGCCCCGTCCACCGCATAGTTCTTATGCAGAGACTGCACAGACACTATACTAATGAGACGATTTTCGGGTATTAGCAGTGCCCAGCTTTCCCAAGCGGCCACCCATGTCAGTACTAACTGGGGTTGCGGTGCTTAACTTCAGTGGCGGGGATATCGTACACCACACGATAGGGCATCGGAAGTAAATCCTCGATCTAGTTTCGAACGTGGAACTACTGACGCAGTAATCGAGCACGCTACCTCCTGCGCCACCGAGGCGGGTACAATATTGTACAAGGTCTGTTAGTCACGAGTTAATATAAGGAATTGTATTTTGATTTTAGTGATTTAAGAATGTTTTCAATTGAATGACCTGCATGGTGAGTTGATACTGCGCAATGTAGTGGACTAGATTATTAAATTTCTATTCACGTGGAAACAAAGTACACAATTGGTGCAGTTTGGTTGGAGTATCAAATCGGAAATATTAGATTTGGATTATTGTATTACCATACACATGAAAACTTCTTGATCATTGTATAGTCTTGGTGTCCAGCGTCTGAACGTATCAAAGTTTACTGTAATAAGAACGTTATTGAACCCTCCCTCTCCCATACTAGGCATGTATACAAGACGAACCCTAAAGAAACCCCCTTCATTTACTCTCTCTTTTGTCAGTTTTTGGTTAAGAAATAATGGTTAATACCAAAAAAAGTCCTTCAATATTGCCCCACTGAACCTCCTTGTAATGAGTTTTGGCTAAAAATTACATCGTTTTATTGCTCTGTTAAATCATTTCAAGAAAGCTGCTGCGTTGGACTGAAATAGTAGAAATTTGACTGCTGTGTTAGCCTACTTGTAGCGCGTTTCCTTATCAAATTTTAGTTGCAGGTTCTGTCCTCAAGGAGACTAATGAGTATTTTTTCTCCTCCTCGTTTGTTTATAATATGGCTTCATCTCTCTACTGCTGAAGGTAATTTACAGACACCAGCGGTCTGGACCAGGTTGTTTCGTTTGTGTTTTAGAACCCTTCAACTCCAAGGGTGATTCCAGTGCAGAGTCTGC
Organism: Trigoniulus corallinus; assembly: GCA_013389805.1. Lineage (NCBI taxonomy): Eukaryota > Metazoa > Arthropoda > Diplopoda > Spirobolida > Trigoniulidae > Trigoniulus > Trigoniulus corallinus. Next base: position 9,593,133 of record JAAFCE010006668.1, read on the forward strand.
ACCGACACTACTCTGCTGGATTTAATTCTTGGGTTGGGTGTAAGCCAAGCAGCCATAACAAGACGAACCGTTAGGAGGCTGCTCGCAGGAGATGAGGAGGTAGGTGTATAGGACGTAGGAAAGGGGAAATTTGCAGCACCCAACGTTCTTTACCAAACACCCTTGTTGGTACTAACGTGGGCTTGGGCTCAGTGACGTACCGAGGCAGGCCGAGGGTATTCTGCACCCGGGGACAAAGACCGAAATCTGCGCCCTCTGGCACCCGCTAAGCGCATTTTTGCTGGACAGTTTTGCGCCCCCTGCCTTCTGCGCCCAGGGACATCTGTCCCCCTTGCCCCCCTCTAGTTATGCCTCTGCTTGGGCTGGTTAACTTTAGTGATCTCACGAAAACTGGTGTGTCCAACGCAACTTGGCTGCATGGTGGCGATTTGGGTATTAGCAGTAGCCAGTAGGGATCTTGCAGGTACACGTGACCTGGGCGTTTCCAAGACAAAAGATGAGAAGTGAACAACCTTCTCGTCCGTCCACGTCGTCTGCTACACTAAATGGACAGTAAAATCTGAAATAAACGTCTTTGTTTCTCACGGCAAGTTGGCTTGCCTGCTATTGGTTAAATGCTTGTGCATGCACAAATCACTCTTAAGCAAGCGATCTGGCATCAATTTTTTTTACACGAAGTGATGGAGAGATAAAAACACCAAGAAATGGAAAATAAAAGTGATAATCCCCAACACCTGTTAATGCAGATAGAATATATGTTATATTCAATGTTTTATACAATGCAATAATTATATGGAACATTATTTTAATGAGAGTTTGATCCATTTTACTTAATGCTTCTACCATATAGCCAAAATATGTTTTGTCTGGCAGTCACTAGATGGCACACAATTATCAGAAACGGATAACTGCAATGTTGCCAAACGCAAGCCGAGACGAAACATAAGAGGATGAATTGAGACCTGAAATTTGTCTTTCGTTACGTCCGTCCCTTCTAAATGCAAGATCCCTAGCATTCCAAGCCATCACCCATGCTAGTTCTGTAATGCTCACCACAAAAGTTGACACATTGGTGGGAGGCAAAAGATGGGTCCTTTTCAAAAATAGGGAAAACATTGAAGTTGTACTTGCCATTACTGAATGAAGATTGCCATTTGACCTTTTTCAAACCTCCAATTTTTGTAGTGAACTTTTTTTCCATCTACCTCCCATGTGTCATCTTTCATGGTGAGCACTATAGCTTGCTTTGCATTGTTTAACTTCAGTGGTCAGATGAGAACAGGTGCTCCCAGGTGAACACCTGCAACTTGGAATCGTGTACCGATCTACCCTGCTTATTGTACTATCATCTGGAAAGAAAGGGTGTTTTAGAGCCTTTCAACTACAACGGTAATTAGAGTACCGTCCACTGTGTGGCTCTAATGCAAACACTATGCTGTTACTTCGATTTTGGGTATTAGTAGTGCCCAGTGGTCATAAGAGGTCACCCACTTTAGTGTTAGCTGAGGCAGCGTTGCTTAATTTCAGGGATCACTTGAAAATTGGTGTGTTCAACACAATACATCCACTCATCAAGAATGGGTTCTGGCGTCACAAACGCCACAAGGGGTCGGGTACCTATCTTGTCCCTCTGAATGGACACAAGGATGATAATATTTTGGATTGTTTTTTCTGCATCTGGCTGTCGACCAAAGCTGCAACCCCTGTGCTTATTTATCGTCTGCCTGTTCGTTGGGGCACCCCACCAAGCTCCTAAGTTGGGAATTTTTGGCCCCATAGACCAGTTGCATAGTACAGAGGGTTCTCCTACGTTCAAATTCTGTCGTACATCACGTGGGACCTTGGGTTTACTTCTTATCTGAAGAAAGAGGCACTCGGGGTTACACTGTCGCTCGAAAGAAGCCAACCCTCCTCGATGCAGTATCGAACCTGGAACCACTGAACCATCGAACATACTTTCTATTACGTCATGGAGGCAGGTGGTAAATCTTGCGCTCTAAGCACATTTCTTGGACAGTGATTGTGTCAGTCAAAATTAATAAAAACCAACACAGGGGGTGCAAAAAGGGTGAGGTGGACACGCGTAGCCGGCAGAGGGGTGAGTAATTAATAAATATCACGATTAAGTGTTAATATTAAAGCTATTGTATGAATTCCATCTGAAATCGATCCTCAACATTATCCATCTGGTGTTCATGGTCATGTCTCTCTTTTCACAATCCACATCCAAACTCAAAGTTTAATTTAACTTTTAACTATCTAATTTACCGATTAACTGTCGCTTGTCCGTCATGACAAGGTCATCCAATAAATTCTATACTTCAAAGGACCCCTCCAATCAAAGTTTAAAAAGTGAAATAAGTAGGGAGGTCGGTTCAGCCTCCGTCAAAAATAATCAAGAGACGACCAACAATCACATCTGATAGCTTACAGCAGCTGGCGCGCTTTCTTGTGACGTGACGGTTCGAGTTCAAGTCTGTCGTGCAAGACCATGCCTATTTCAAATATACCCGCCGCGGTGGCGTAGTGGTTAGCACGCTCAGCAACTGCGTCAGTAGTTCTAGGGAGCGGCTAGTTGCGTTGGACACACCAGTTCTCGTCTGATCACTGAAGTTAAGCAACGCAAGCCCAGTTAGTACTGACATGGGTGGTCGCTTGGGAAAGCTGGGTACTGCTAATACCCAATAATCGTCGCATTGGTGTAGTGTCGGTGCAGTCTATGCATTAGAACTACGCAGTGGACGGGTCTCTAATGACCTGGTAGTTGACGGGACCTTAAACACCAACAAACAACAACAACAATCAGTAGTTCTAAGTTCTATATTGGACCGAGGTGGGTCGGCTTCTTTCGGGCGAGAGAGAGAGGCCATGGTGTGCCTTCTTTCGGATGAGAAGTAAAACCGAGGTCCCGTGTTGGCGTACGATGTCACCTGCACGTAAAAGAACCCTCTCTACCACGCATCGGGTAGATGAGGCAAAAATTTCCTGGTGTAGGAGCTCGCCCCCCCCTGGCGTTGGTAGTATTCCCCACCGAACACTAGACCGACGATAAATAAGCGTAGGGGTGCAGCTTTGGCCGGCAACCGGCTGCAGTGTCCATTCAGAGGGACAAGATGGGTACCCGACCCTGCCATAAGCGGGAAAAGGTTAGGAGTTGCTTTACTTCCTAGTCCAAATATCCGACACGATTACATTTGAGGTAGCTTGGGTTGTGGGAGACATTGCGGAAAAGATGAGAGAATCAGTTGAGGTGGTATGGGCATGTGGTTAGGAGGGGATAGCAGGAATTTATTAGGTCCATTATGGGACTGCAGGTAATTGGGAGCACCAGGAGTAGAGGAAGGCCAAAACGGACGTGGGAGCAGGTGGCGCAAAGGGACATGGAGGCATGCGAGATGGAGGGGGCTTGGTGGAGGATAGGCGGGAGTGGAGGATTAGAACCCGCAGACCCCACCCTGCCTCAGGCGGAAAAAGGGTGAGATGATGATGATGATGATGATGACGACGACTTCCTATTCCGAATAGAAAATAGCCTCGCGGTGGTTACCTACTGTATATGAGATGTTACCTTCGTACCTCAGTGATAGTGTGGCCGGCCCGTAAAGTTCCCCCTAAAGTATACTGTACCTCCACGCGCCCTGATCCAGAATCGAACTTGCAGTCACCGAAATAGGCTATCACAAGACGGATGTACCAACAACACTGTAAACCCCACATGGCGCCACAGTATTATCGCCTCTGGATAACTAACCCTCGCACAACAGAGAAGAGAGAAGAGAAGCTGGACTAGTGGAAGGTTCGATCCCGGCTCAACCCTGTGGCTTCGTTACCGGGTTTCAGTGCAGCCAGCGGAGTGTTGATCCATGTTCTCGTCGTGCAATCGGTACATTAGCATTCTGACCCTTCCATAGGCGGAAATAATGGTTGAGAATAATGATAAATTCTTGACAGACAGAATAGGTCTAATAAAAAGCAATTGCTAGGGAACGGCTTATTGCGTTGGACACACCAGTTCTCGTCTGATCACTGAAGTTAAGCAGCGCAACCCCAGCTAGTACTAACATGGGTGGCCGCTTGGGAAAACTGGGTACTGCTGATACCCAAAAATCGTCGCATTAGTGTAGTGTCTGTGCAGTCTCTGCATAAGAACTGTGCTGTGGAAGGGGCTCTAATGATCTTGCTGTTGAAGGGCCCTAAAACACCAACAAGAAATTACTAACCCTGGGTCAATTTTGTACCATTGGGGACCATAGGCAATCTGTTGGACGGTATTTTGAGGCAGCCGGCTGCCGACCTTCTACTTTTTATCGTCGTGGTTATTCTGCAGTGGTGCAATTTCACGTTGTGAATTTTACCAATCCACGTTACGTATGGAAAGTGTTCTTTTCCGTGCAGGAGTGACATTGTGCTCACTCATACGGTAGGACATCGGCTACACTCCCCTTTTTGATTGATATGTTGGTGTTTTAGGGCCCGTCAACAACAACGGTCAGTTGGGCCCCGACCACTGCATAGTTCTAATGCAGAGTCTGCACAGACACTATGCTGTTACCACGCTTTTTGGGTACTAGCCATACCCTGTGTTGCCAAGCTGCCACCCATGTTAGCGCTATCTGGGGATGCCTTGCTTAACTTCAGTGATCAGACGAGAACTGGTGTGTCCAACGCAATACAGCCGCTCCGCTACACTTCCCATCCGACAGAAGGCAGACGACGGAGGGGCGGGGTTTTTTCTCTATAAAGAAGCCAACCCTATTCGATCCAATATCAAATACGGAACTTCTGATGCTTTGGCCGAGCAAGCTATCTCAGCGCTCCACCGAGGCGGGCTGCATCCAGGTCTGAGTCAAACTACAACAATGACTCCTGCGACAGCAGTGGGTCGCAGTTCAAAAAGATGTTTGAGAAACGTGGTGTAAAATGATTATTTCAGACGTAAATTGATATTTGAAGGTTGGCAACGCTATTATATTCATGGCCCTTTCGAATTACATGCTTCAGAATTAGACATTTCAATTTATTCCCGGTACAACCTCGTGTCTTAAATTGAACAAGTGTACACTTTCACCTTTGACACTGACATGTCTCGTCCCCTTCTTCCTTCCGCCTCTCCATTCCAAGGAGAAAAAGGGATGACACGTGCCACTGTAAGAATTTTTTTTGACCAGTTTATTTCATAGCGGAGACCCGCCTTGGTGGCTCAGTGGACAGCACGCTCGGTAACTGCGTCAGTGGTTCTAGGTTCGATACTGGAGGGAGCGGCGAATTGCGTTGGACACACCAGTTCTCGTCTGATCACTGAGGTTAAGCAACCCAACCCCAGTTAGTGCTAACATGGGTGGCCGGTGGGGAAAACTGGGTACCGCTAGTATCCAAAAATCGTCGCATTAGTGTAGTGTCTGTGCAGTCTCTGCATTAGAACTATTCTGTGGTCGGCGCTCTAATGACCTTGTAGTTGAAGGGCCCTAAAACAACAAGAGGGACAGTGAGAGACAGTGAGGGCAGTGAGAGACAGTGGGAGACAGTCACGGACAGTGGAAGACAGTGGGGGACATTGGGAGACAGTGGAAGACAGTGAGGGACAGTGGGAGACAGTGAGAGACGGTGAGGGGCAGTTAGGGACTGTGCGGGACTGTGCAGTCTCTGCATCCGAACTACGCAGTGGACGGAGCTCTAATGCCGTTGTAGTTGAAGGGCCCTAAAACACCAACAAACAAACAACAAGTTAGTACTGACATGGGTAGCCGGTTGGGAAAACTGGGTCCAGCTAATACCCAAAAATCGTCGTTTTATTGTCGGTCTGCAGTTCGTTGGGGCACTTCACTGTGCTCCTACACCTGGGAATTCTGTCTCATGCCGTTGCATAGTAGAGAGAGGGTTATTTTTCCGTCCAGTGGTGACATCGTGCATGGGACTGGACCTCGGTTTTTCTTCGCACACGAAGGAAGGAGCACTCGGGACCTTTCTCTCGCCCGGAAGAAGCCAACCCACCTCGATCTAGTATCGAACATAGAACTACTGACAGAACATAGAACTTCTTTCAACCCTTAATAAGCTCTTAGCACCATCTTAGGTCCAATTGGGAACAGCGAAATCATACAGTAATTTCTTAGCCCAGCTTTCGCCAAACCCCAAAGTCTCACTTAGCTTGGTGCGACCAAATTGCGTTGGACACACCAGTTCTCGTGAGATCACTGAAGTTGAGCAGCGCAAACCCGCGTTAATACCAACACGGGTGGTTGGTAGTGAACGTTGGGTGCTGCAAAGGTCCCCTCTCCTACATCTTCTACACCTACCACTTACTCGCCCGCGAGCAGCCTCCTTAGAGTTCGGCCTGTTATGACTACTTGGCTTACCCCCACAACCTGTTAGCATAACATAGTAACCTAGATTCGAACTCAGGACGAAAGTTTTCCATTTCGTTGCCTTTCGCCACCATTCTGTACTTTTTGCTGAGTTTGAGACAACCTACTCGTTTAATGAACGCTGATAATTTTGTCTAGCGGCAATAGTTAAGAATATTAATAATCGGTGATTAAGTTTTAGTCTCAAGTGCTCGCGATAAAAATCGGGTTATCAGTGTTTTGTTCTGAATTTCTGCCACGTCGTTGCCATTGTTTCTTCAGGTTTTTTTATTACATTTGATTTGGCCTTGGCATTTTCCAGAATTACGTAAGCCAAACGATGCAGTTATTATTCTGAAGAATTGTTTTTAATGATAAACACATAGGAAGTTAAACTGCCGTAATTTGAAAGCTAAAGTTAGGAGTCGTTAAAATCTTACCCCTTTTTTTTGCAGCTTGTCACTCATGTTGCCGAATAAAATTTAAAATGCTGTCAATGTAGTGCACCTGGATCACACATACCTGATAACTTTTATTATTTATGATCGTTATCTAGGAAAAGGGAGCGGCGAATTGCGTTGGACACACCAGTTCTCGTCTGAATCCTGAATTAAGCACCGCAACCCCAGCTAGTACTGACATGAGTAACCGCTTGGGAAAACTGGGTACCGCTAGTATCCGAAAATCGTCGCATTAGTGTAGTGTCTGTGCAGTCTCTGCATCAGAACTACACGGTGGACGGGGCTCTAATGACCTTGTAGTTGAAGGGCCCTAAAACACCAACAAACAACAACCAAAATCTAGGAAAAGCTTTGTTGCTTGAATATTAAATACTACTGCTATGTGGTTCTGGATTCATTTAATGGGTTGGGAAGTTAGCCAAGCAGCCATAACAGGATGAACCCTTAGGAGGATGCTCACGGGAGGTGAGGAGGTAGGTGTAGTGGACATAGGAGAGGGGAAATTGGCAACACCCAACGTTCCTTACCAACCACCCGTATTGGTATTAACATGGGCTTGCTCTGCTTAACTTCAGTGATCTCACGAGAACTGATGTGTTCAACGCAACGTGGTTGGTAGAGAACCTTGGGTGCTGCAAATTTCCCCTCTCCTTGATCCCCTACACCCACCAACTCACCACCCGCGAGCAGCCTCTTAAGGATTCGGCCTGTTATGGCTGCTTGGCTTGCTCCCCAACATATTAGCGTAACATAGTAACCATAGAATAGGCCGCTCTGTTTCGTTGGTGTTTTAGGGCCCTTGAACTACAAAGGTCTTGAGGGCAGACACTACGCTGTGACTACGATCTTTGGGTGTTAGCAGTACCCAGGGCGGCCGCCCATGTTAGTACTAGCTGGGGTTGCGTTGTTTAACTTCAGCCATCAGGCGAAAACCAGTGTGTTCAACGCACTACAGCCGCTCCCGGTCAGTGGCGGGTCCAGAGGCGGATCAGAGGGGGAAGCGCTTCAAAAATGTGCGCCCCAAATATTTTTAAATATTCAAAATTCCTTAGTATACATCTAGCTAGCAATTACAATAGGTCCTCACCTGTCCTATCTTTAGTGGTTTAGCCAAGCTAACTACATAGTGGACTGCAACTGTTGGACTGGCAGTATAGAAATGGGGGTAGCAATGAAAGAATGCCTCATCAGTTGTGCCCCATTGAGGCACTGAGGGGAAGGGGCAATTGCTGCGTTGCTTCCCCCTCTTTATCTGCCCTTGCTCCCGGTTCAGTTGGAGCATTGGATGAAATAAGAAATCAACTTTACTTAATTGTAAAAATAAACCATTTGTTCAATGATCAAGGCGCTTTGTATTCTACTGACGTTCATATTTACTCGTTTTTAACTTAAAACTGAAATATTTTCCTAAAATTTATAATTTTTATGAAACGCATTGGTGCATTAAACCCACCGCAGTGACGTAGTGGAGCGGCGAGTTGCGTTGGACACACCAGTTCTCGTCTGGTCACTTTTGGGGGCAGCTTTGGCCGGCAACCGGCTGCAGAAAAAACTATGACCAATATATCGCCCTATGTCCATTCAGTGGGACAAGATGGGTACCCGACCCTGCCATAAGCGGGAAAAAGGTTAGGAGTTGCTTCTTTAATTTTGCATTGGTGCAATGATGACACATTAGAATATAGGCTTAAATTGCCGTTCGATTGCGTCACTGGTGAATTTGAATAATGGAACGTGTGACGTCATTCTACGGAATGAGACAGAGGCCGTAAAAGACCCTTCATACGGTCATTTTAGAACGATCCACAGGATTCCAAAACCGCCATTTTGGCTTGTTTGTTGCAGACGAGAGAAATGATCTTTTGTGATTTTGATTTTTATTTATTAAATCCAATGAAAGGTAGGCAGACTGTTATTAAAACTGATGCTACATTATTATTTTACGAGTAGTGTTCGAAAACCACTACCATAATTGGGTAGGGTGTCAGCTGTGAAGTGGAACGGTGAGTCATTCATCTCCGAATATCGATAAGGTTCGAGTTTCTTGTAACATTATATTATTGAAATTTTGAAACGATCAGCTCGTCCTTTTAACACCTGGTAATGAAATTGTGAATCATTTAACTTTATCGATGGTGACATAATGTATTTACACAAGGTGTACGTCGAAATCGTATTGTTAGGCATCTGTAATCTCTTTAGTACGAAGACATAAAAGAATGTCAATTGTTTTTATTGATATGGTAGGTTTATTAGCATTTTGTCAAGTCGATTTTGACACAAATCATGGCAACGTTTATTCAGCATTTCACTAGTCAACATAATCGCATGGTGTGAATTAAGATTTTTGGAAGCCGTTGGTTGATAGACGTCTTCAATACTAAACTAAAATTTGCGCTGTGTTAACACTTCCTGACAGAAATACTACGAAATACTTTGTCGGTTGTGAAAAACGTCACTTTTTGAAGGAAAAGAAAATATATTTGATTACTTTTCGTTTATTATTGTTTGATATCCGTTTTTACCGTGTTGGTAGACTTCTCTATTGGCTGTTATTTAAGTACATGTGCAGCTTAGTCGATGTACGTACGTATCTAAGGCAGCTTGTTTGATTCCAGTGTCCATGTTTGCGGATCGCGGCCGAGGCGAAAGATCCCTTTCGGACTTATATAAGGTCTGCACATAAAATCACCCTTCCTGCACAGAGTACAATGTTCTCAGGTTTATGAGCTTGTCCTAAGTGAAATATCATTCATCATTCCGCTCTTATCTACTCACAACCAAATTTTCTAGAAACAGTCCCCACTGATGGTTTTGTTTGTTTGTTTTCGGGCCCTTCAACTACAAGGTCATTAGAGCCCCGTCCACAGAATAGTTCTTATGCAGAGACTGCACAGACACTACGCTAATGCGACGAATTTTTGGATACTAGCGGTACCCAGTTTTCCCAACCGGCCACCCATGTCAGTACTAGCTGGCGTTGCGTTGCTTAACTTCAGTGATCAGACGAGAACTGGTATGTCCAACGCAATTCGCCGCTCCCCCACTGATGGTACCAGTGGCGTAAGTTGTAGGAGCAATGGGGCCAAATTGTCCCGGGCGCCGGACAAAGCGCCACCTTGGGGGGGGGCGCCTTGTCGGAAATCAGTCGCTGCGACACAATGTCTGTGCGACGACTTTACAGCAAGTAAAACGTCACTACATACGTGTACCATGTCTGCTCAGGGCAAGTAATAGGGGAGGTGGTGGTGGCGCTTCGAATGCCTCTTGACCCGGGCGCCAAAACTGAAGTTACGCCACTGGCTGGTACACTGCAGACGAGTCAGGACCAATCTTCAACGTGTTTCGTGATAGACCCTTGCAAATCAGCTCCTAACCTTTTTCCTGCCTATGCCAGGTCGGGGACCCATCTTGTCCCTCTGAATGGACTTAACGGTGATATATTGGACAGTTATTTTCACAGCCGGTTGCCGACTAAAGCTCCTATTCCTATTTACCGTTGATCTACTCTTCGTAGGGGCACTCCACCGACTCCAGGGGGCGAGGTCCTTCACCTGGAAATTTTTGCCTCATTTACCTGTTGCATAGTAGAGAGGGTTCTTTTACGTGCAGATGCCATCGTGCACCAAACGGGACCTAGGTTTTACTTCTCATTCGAAAGAAGGCACACTCGGGACCTCTCTCGCTCTAAAGAAGCGAACGCACCTTGGTGCAGTATGGAACCTAAAACTACTGGCGCAGTTATCGAGCGTGTTACCCATTGCGCCACCAAGCCGGGTCACTGATAGACCCTTGCCATGGTGCAAAACCATTCCCAGAGATAGACTGTTAGTAGGAACGGGATAGTGAAGTTTTATTTTCAGTTGTCGCAAATTTCCACCAAGAAAGAGAGAGGTGACAAAAGTTAGGCAACGCGACCCCCAGCTAGTATAAGCATGGGTGACCGCTTTGGGAACACTGGGTACTGGTAAGACCAAGAAATCGACCTAACAGCGTAGTGTCTATGCAGCTCGTACATTAGAACTACGCAGTAGACCGGGCTCTAATGACCATTGCAGTTGAGAGGCCCTAAAGCACCACTTGTTGCAGAAAAGTACTTTTTTTTTTCAAAATGGTGTATCGATGTTGAGTCCCAAATGTTATTAATTTACAGTGTGAAATTAGTGCCATTTTCCCGCGTATGGCAGGGTTGGGTGGGTACCCATGTTGTCCTCCTGAATGGACACAAGGGTGATATATTGGACTGTGTTTTCCTGCAGCCCCTATGTTTATTTATCGTCGGTCTGCTATTGGTTGGAGCGCCCCACGGACGCCCCTTGGCTTCCGTGGGGTGCCCCAATTTCAATTTGTGGACCAAGAACTTCAGTCACCTCATATTTTCCTTATGAAACAACGTGATCGATGGAAACCCACCTTAAAAAACGTGTGATAGGTTAGTGATCGACTGAAATTGATGACGAAACGGTGCTGTATTTCCGTTTAAAGGTCAAATCTTCATTAACCTAAAGTGCATGTCCTGTTTCTATGAATGGAATCAATACAGTAATACAGTAAGGGGTGAACACCTCGTCACAGATAATGGCCCTCTATTTTCCTGATATTATTTTTCGGGGATCTGTTATCTAATTTTATGCACTTCACATAGTCAGCAGATGAAATTTGGGAGAAGTTGTATTGGCCTAATTCGTCAGACAAGTGTCCTTCTGAAAGCTGACCGTCGCCATTGCTAGATATTAACATTTAATTTTTTTTACTGGATTAGTTTCGTGGGTTGGGGAGCAAGCCAGGCAGCCATAACAGGACGAACCCTTAGGAGGCTGCCCGCAAGGAGATGAGGCGGTAGGTGAAAGGACGAAGGAGAGGGTTAATTTGCAGCACCCAACGTTCTTTACCAACCACCCAAGTTGGTATTGACGTGGGCTTGCACTGCTTAACTGCAGTGATCTCACGGGAACTGGTGTGTCCAACGCAACTTTCAGAAATTAAATCCCCCCGCGCTCGATTTATTGCGCGAGTGGTTCCAGGTCGATTTTTTGTTTCGTTGGTGTTTTAGGGCTCTTCAACTACAAGGTCATTAGAGCCCCGTCCATTGCGTAGTTCTAATGCAGTGACTGCAAAGACACTACACTAATGCGACGATTTTTTTGTTTAGATATTAGTGGTACCCAGTTTTCCCAAGCGGCCACCCATGTTAGTAGTAGCTGGGGTTGCGTTGGTTAACTTCGGTGATCAGACGAGAACTGGTGTGTCCAACGCAATAAGCCGCCAGACGAGAACTGGTGTGTCCAAGCCGCTCCCGCCGGAACTCCAAGACCGGCACTCTAAGGTCGGAACTCTACCACCGGCACTCTACGGTAGGCTCTCTATGGCCGGCACTCCAAGGCTGAATTGCGTTGGACACTCCAGTTCTCGTTCGATCACTGAAGTTAAGCAACGCAACCCCAGCTAGAACTGACATGGGTGGCCGCTTGGGAAAATTGGGTACTGCTAATACCCAAAAATCGTCGCAATAGTGTAGTGTCTAAGCAGTCTCTGCATAAGAACTACAATGTGGACGGGGCTCTAATGACCTTGTAGTTGAAGGGCCCTAAAACACCAACAAACAAACAAGGCACTATGTGACCAGAATTCTGAAGATTGGCAATATAAAGCCGGCACTATGGACGACTCTGAAAGGCCTGCACTCTAATGCCGGCACGCTATGGCTGGCAATCTAACTCTGGCGCTCTATGGCGAACTGTCTGCCGGGCCTCGCAAGTCAATTTTGCCCTAGGCTCTGTTTTTGTTCAGGCCGGGCCTGCTCTCTCCCTGTCCTGTTCACGCTTTTCGGAGTCAGTCACGCAACTATTACAGTAAATCACCGAGACAGGTGGTACGAGTTTTTCTAATGATGCACTTGCAGTTTACACTTCATGGCATTTACCTGGTCACTTTTTTTCCTTCACCAATTGTCAGATGTTGCGGTTCAGTTCGTGAGTATCATTTGAATGAGACTTTTGACGTTTTCTTGACGTCATGCATACGTCTTCTTAATAAATTTAAACAACAAAGGAACAACAGCAACTACTAATAACCCTTTTCTTCTCCTCTATAGCAGGGTCTGATATTCACTTTATTTCCATCGAGACACATGGCCGATCTGTTGGGCGGTATATTTTCTTCCACCACTGGCTGTCAACCTAATGCTGCAACTCATATACGTATTTATCGCTGGGACACTCTACCGACGCCAGGGGGCGAGCTCTTACACCTGGGAATTTGCACCGATCTACACTTTGCGTGTAGGAAGGGTCTCTTTACATTCAAGAAACCATGGACGCAGTACTGGCGCGTATGCTATCTCGGCGTTCCCAAGGCGAATCTTGAACAATTATTTCCTTGAGGAACTTTTACTAGTAAAGGACCTTGATTTCGAAATAGTTGTTATTATTTCAATTTAACCGTGCATCAGGTAAACTGCTTTAAAAGGACTTGACGATTAACGAGTTACTCAAAATTTGTTTTACACTTTATAATGATGATGACGTACATAAATTGTTTTTTTAAAGATGTGATTGTTACGTATATTGACCTTGATAATATTTTTCAGTTTAGTAATAGACTCAACTTTGGGCCTGTCTCGGTGGTGCAATAGGTACCTGCTCGATTTACTGCGCCAGTGGATTCAGGTTCGAGGTGGATTGGTTTCTTTTTGTTCGAACGAGAAGCCCCGAGTGCGCCTTCCTTCGGATGAGAAGTAAACTCGAGGTCCCGTGTGGTGTATGTGGTGTATGGGGGGTCAGATTTCCAAGTGCTAATACCCAAAATCGTAGTAACAGCGTAGTGTTTGCATTAGAACTACGCAGTGGACGGGGCTCTAATGACCACTGTAGTCGCAGGGCTCCAAAACACCAAGGGAGCGGCGAATTACGTTGGACACACCAGTTCTCGTCTGTTCACTGCAGTTAAGCAACGCATTGCCGGCTAATACTGACATGGGTGGCCGCTTGGGAAAAACTGGGTACTGCTAATACCCGAAAATCGTCGCATTAGTGTAGTGTCTATGCAGTCTCTGCATAAGAACTATGCTGTGGACGGGGCGCTAATGACCTTGTAGTGGAAGGGCCCTAAAACACCAACAAACAAACAAAACAAATCCAAAATACCAATGAAACAAAAGTCCTCTTTCCACATAGAGTACAAGAAGCAGAGGAGCAAAATTCTCAGGTGTAAGAGCTCGCCCCCCACTGGCGTTGGTGGAGTGTCCCAAAATCGAAAAGGAGACCGACGATAAATAAGCATAGGGGTTCCAGCTTTGGTCGGCAGCCGGCTGCTGAAAAACATCGTCTAATAGATCATTCTTGTGCCAATTCAGAGGGACAAGATGGGTACCCGACCCTGCCAAAGGCGGGGAAAGGGTTAGGAGTTGCTTTGCAAGTAAATTGGTGTGAAATTGTATGGCTGTTAGCTTATGTTCCTTGAACTTGAAATGCCCGGCAGACTTCTCATTCATTTTAAACTGTTATTTCTTTCAAAAATGTGTTTGCAGTTTGTTGTAAATTTATGCAAAGTTTACCCTACAGATTTTCACTTGTTTTGTAACACCTGTGAGATATCCTGTTTTGTATTTATTGTTTTATTTCAAAATTTACTCAGGACACCACATACGGTTGCCCTTCATAAAGTTCAAGGGTGAAAGAAGCAGCAACAGACTCTTCACCCCATTCGGAAATAGAACTCGGGTCATCTTCACTCCAGCTGAAAAGTCGTCTCTATCGTCTATAGGAAATACACCACGACATATCATTTGTTGCATTCATACCTCTGCTGAAAGGAATTTGCAGACGTGAGTCATTTAAGAGTTAATTTGTAATTAATTATGTCATTTAGTAGAGCGACCCGCCCCGGTGGCCCAGGAGGTAGTGTGCTTGATTACTGCTTCAGTGGTTTCTGGTTCCTTACTGAATCGAGGTGGGTTGGCTTCTTCGGCCGCTCTCGGGCTAGTGAGAGGTCTCGAGTGAGCCTTCTGTCTGATGAGAAGTTAAACTTGAGGTCCCATGTGGTGTACGATGGCATTTGCACGTGTAGGGAGGGACAACGTCCTCCACGCGCCCCTGCCACTGCAGTAGCCATTGAATTTTCTTTTCTTTTCCCTTGTTTTGTCTTAACTAAAAGTTACACTTGAAGTCATACTTATCACTTCCTTGCAGGAATCATCTCCCCATCAAACATTAGGGCCATATTTTCCCCTTTTTTTCTCTTCCCTCCCCTTCGCCTTAGGACCGTTTCCCTAGCAAAACAATAGGGTCGTGTTTCTTTTTGCAAAACTAGAAAGAATCCTTTAACAATGCTATCAATGGTCCTGCGATGCCAAGTGTCGGATGCTCTTTGGCAAAAAAACACTTGAGGGCACCCTGAAAAACCAGACCTGTCACGCAGAGATCGAGTCTTTTGGGATCCCTAGTAGAGCAAGCATCTTGATATCCCATGTGCACGCTAATGGAAAAATGAAGTAAAGAGTGGCCATGTGTTATGGTTGTTAACAGGTAATTTGGCATCGTCCTAACCGTCGCACCAGCGTCCTCTCACTGAACCAAGAACACACCAAACACGTAAAGGAATCCTCTCTACTATGCAACGAGTCGATCTGGTAAAATTCCCAGGTGTAGGAGCTCGCCCCCTGGCGTCGGTGGATTGCCCCAACGAACAATAAGTTCAGGGGTTGCAGCTTTGCTCAGTAACCGGCTGTGGAAAAACTCTGTCCAATATATCACTCTTGTGTCCATCCAGATGGACAAGACGGGTTTCCGACCCTGCCATAGGCGGGAAAAATGTTAGGACAGCACTATGACTTATGTCTTAATAAGTGCTATGTGGATTTTTAAAATATACATAGGATTTAATACACATTTAATGTACAGTACGTTTACCATCATTTCTTTCTAATGTAGCTATAATTCTCAAAATTCTACGTGGGCCGCACGAGACACCATTGTGGGCCGCATATTTGAGATGGCTGGGTTAGGAGTTGCTTTGGTGTGGTTATCAGCAAGATCAGTAAGTTGACTGTATGAAGACAGCTGACATTGTTATCAGGCTGTCACTCAGTCACTTACACATTTGTGTGATTAAGATGTGAGTAATTTGCTACCGAACTGATGGATGTGCACGTGCAGAGTGGGTTTTCAAATCCTCCCCAAAATAAAGCATCTGGTACTTCATTATGGATCTCAATATTTCTTATCAGCCGCAATCATTTCATAGTCCTTGAAGTTTTTTATCTACATTTATTAGCGAATTTTAAGAGGTAGAATTCAACATCCCTATCAATTTTATTTCATCGTGGAGTAATCATTTCACTCAGAACAAAGTTTGACAGAAGCCATACTGTGCTTGCGAATCCATGGTGTCAATTTCGATTCTAACAGGCGAATAGCTTCTTTTGGATAAGAAGAGACAGACGCGTCACCCAGTGCGGTGACGCCATGGTGTTACCCCCCCCCTCTTCCAAGGAAGTCCACTGTTCCTTCTGTTTTGGTGCCCCCCATTTGTCATGGTGTCAGTGGTGTCACCTGGTGCGGCCTGCACCCACTAGTGACGCCACTGAGAGAGGGTGAGAGACAGTTGCAGAGTAGTGGAGAGTGGTAGACAGTGGGTGACAGTTGGAGACAGTGAGAGACAGTGGGAGACAGTGAGAGAGAGTGGGAGACAGCGAGAGACAGTGGGAGACAGTGAGAGGGTGAGAGACAGTGGGAGAAAGTGAGGGACAGTGGGAGATAGTGGGGGACAGTGGGACACAGTGAGAGACAGTTGTAGACATTGGGAGACAGTGAGAGACAGGGAGAGACAGTGGGGGACAGTGGGGACTGTGAGGGTCAGTGGGGGACAGTCGGAGACAGTAGTAGACCGTGGGAAACAGTGGGAGAAATTGGTGAACAGTAGGAGACAGCAGAAGACTGTGGGTGACAGTGAGGGACAGCGGGAGGCAGTGGGAGACAGTGGGAGACAGTGGAGGCAGTGGGAGACATTGGTAAACAGTAGGAGACAGTAAGAGACAGTAAAAGACAGTAAGAGAAGATGAGGGACAGTGGGAGACAGTGACGGACAGAGAGGGACAGAGAGAGACAGTGAGATAGTGGGGGACAGTAAGATAGTGAGAGACAGTGAGATAGTGAGACAGAGAGATATTGGGATACAGTGGGAGAGAGTGGAGACAGCGTGAGACAGTGGGATAGTGAGAGACAGTGGGAGACAGTAAGGCGCAGTGAGAGACAGTAAAGAACAGTGAGGGACAGAGATGGACAGTGGGGGGCAGTGAGATAGTGAGACAGTGAGAGATAGTGGGATACAGTGAGAGAGAGTGGAGATAGCGACATTGTAAACTTTGGGAGACAGTGAGAGTCAGCGGGAGAAAGGGAGAATCAGTGGGAGACAGTAGGCGATAGTAGCAGACAGGTCCAGACATTGGTAAACAGTAGGAGGCAGTAAGAGACAGTGGAAGACTGTGAGAGACAGTGAGGTACAGTGGGAGACAGTAAGAGACAGTGGAAGACAGGAAGAGATACTGAGGGACAGTGTGAGAGAGTGGGAGACGGTAAGAGACAGTGAGCGACGGTGAGCGATAGTGAGAAACAGTGAGGGAAAGTGAGAGACGGTGGGAGACATAGGTAGACAGTGAGAGAGATGTGAGGGCGTGCACGATGTTTCCACTACTGCACGACAAGGAACCCGTACTACGCGGAGAGTGAAATGTATCTGTAGTTCGGTTGCAATTTCCACGTGTAGGTTGTCGTCCACCCTTCCCAACGGTAGTAAAGGGGAAAAACGTTCCGACGATCGTAAATTAAGGGCCGTTTACACGTTACGTCTTAGCAACTTCTTTGAGTGCGCAAACCTGTTTTCGCCCATGTGTTTCAATGGGACAATAATGGGCACTCTATCCTGTCATAGGAGGGGAAATGCGTTAGCAGATTTCTTTTTAATTGAAGTCAGTTTTATTTTCTTACCCTGTTACACAGGCACGTAGCTGGATCTAGTAATTGGGGGGGGGGGACTGGAAGATTATTAGGTAAGAAACAATAAATGCACACAAAATATCATATACCGCTTTGATTGTATGCAAATTTTGACAGTAAGTTCAGTGTTTCTTTTTAATTAGCATACATGTACGTACTTCCGGATCAGTTATAAGTCTAAAAAGGTTTCTATTCACCAAATTTGGGGGGACTAGTCCCCCCCCTCAGCTACGTGCCTGCTGTTACACCTTGACCACTCTGGGAGCGGCGAGTTGCGTTGGACACACCAGTTCTCGTCTGATCACTGAAGTTAAGCAACACAAGCGCAGTTAGTACTGACATGGGTGATGGCTCGGGAAAGCTGAGTACTGCTAATACCCAATAATCGTCGCATTGGTGTAGTGTCTGTGCAGTCTATGCACTAGAACTATGCAGTGGACGGGTCTCTAATGACCTCGTAGTTGACGGGACCTTAAACACCAACAAACAATTGACCACTCTATCCTTTGAAACGGCGATCCGGTTGGTCTGTTGTTGTTAACAATCCCGTGAAAAGCGGGTCAGTTTCTGTTCTGACAGGCCTTGGCCATCCCGAGCTGGTTCCCTATCAGATTAAGCCAGATATCCCAGTCGTTGAAGTCGCCTGCTTGCCTGCCTTTTCGTCGACATCGGGTGATGTGTGTTGCCTCATTAAGGAGCAAATGTCCGACCACGTACCTGTACCTTGAACGCCTTTTTACTTTCTGAACCTGTCCGCAAAGCTCATTTCCGTGATAACATTTCGCAAAAGCGTAGTTTTGGGGAGTAAAGTGAACCAGGTAATTATCATGATCAAGGTCATTTAATTAATTAATTAATTGGCGAACAATTAAGATACCTGTTATATCTTTTGTTTTAGTAGAATAATAATAACATTTTAGACTAACATTAATCAAATTTCACAAGCAAAACAAACACAATCCACAGTCACCTTTCACACGTGTTCTTAACCAGGACTACCCTGTCAAAATGTAGTGTACAGCAGTTCTCAACCCGTTGGTCACTCGGACAGGTGTGCCTGTGCATGCCCATGAAATTTTGTCGACCAATCGGTGAAAGTGAAATTCTTTGCCTTTGGCATCATCATCATCATACCCTTATCCTGCCTGAGGCAGGGTCGGGTCTGCGGGTTCTAGCCCGCCACCCCTGTCTATCTCCTTGCCTTTGGCAAAGTGGGATATTCAACTACCTTCCCTGTTGGTACTACTGGGAGCACACCGAATTTTTGAATGGGGATTTCATCCGGCCACTCAAAACCCTTCCTGATGAGTGTTGGCCTTATGTTTCTGGGGGCAGTTTCATTTTACAATGGCCAGGGGCAGAATATGAAATACGCCCGTATGTATTACTCTTCTCCATGTAGAACGGGACCCTTTCGTTGACGGAAATCACACTTGGGGGACTGAAAGAAGCCCGCTGTTTATCTCGACCGGGATGGAACATGCAACCAGAGACTCAAGAATTCAGCCCACAATCCACTGGGTTATTCGGCCCTCTCTCTCTCACTCTGTTTCCCTTCTCTCTCGGACCTCTTTGTAACTCTCCTCGCCGTTCCCTTCCAAAAAATATTTTTTCCTAATGTTTGATGATGAAAAGGGTTGAGGACTACTGTAGTACATGACAGGTAAACATGGACACAAATGATGATGACATTGTACTGATGAAGTTAATAGGAAATGACACTGAACTTTGTCGGACATTTTTGGACAATAATTGCACTCACCTGAATGTTTTGATGACCTTTTAGGGATCGATTTGGAATGGGTGATTCGACTGCGTGTGGTCCTGGTACCAGGACCAGTGCGGAACCGTGGCTTTGGAGTTTTTTCATTCCTATGGAAGATAATAAACAGAGGCACGGTCATGATTTCTGCGTGTCCACACTGTCGTCAGTCAGTGCCGGATTTTGTATAGACCAATTAGGCCCTAGTTTAGGACAGGCGATGGGACCTGGTGTTATTTAAACGAGTGCAGGGATTGACTCTACATCTGCCCGCTTGTGTTCTGTCAGACAAGGCTTCTTCCCAACGTCTTTCTCCTCTTTGTCGTGTTGAAGGACGTTTGTATGTTGGTGCGCCTTCTTTAGAGGCCCATTCTACCCCACTGTTTCGACCTGGGGCCCACAACGTTCTTAATCCGGCATTGACGGCAGGGATTGAGCCTAATGGCTTATTACGTCATAGGTGGATAGCGGCGAGTGGGTGCCGTTGCATATGTGATGTAGGTAACAGTTGCTGCTTCAGTGGTGCGGGGTGAATTTTTGGCCCGTTTTGTCCTTACAGTATAGTCTTCTTGCAGTGTTACCGCATTCCACATGGCATTCCAATTGTCAGGTGTCGGTGGTCTGTTCCAGGTGGTCACTTCAGTAATCTCTTGTTGGTCCGTAGTCTTGAATGTTGTATCAGAATTTGATGTAGGTAGCGGGAATCCCATATTTGAAAAATATGCTGTAATCACAATCAGGTATTTGAGTGTCCGAGTTCCGTTGGATACACCAGTTCTCGTCAGTCAGATCACTGACGTTAAGCAACGCAAACCCAAGTTAGTACCAACATGAGTGGTTGGTAGTGAACGTTGGGTGCTGCTGATTTCCCCTCTTCTACATTCTGTACACCTACCTCCTTCTCACCCGCGACCAGCCTTATCCCCAATCCGTTAGCGTATGTTTGTGTTGTAGGGCCCTTCAACTACAAAGGTCGTTAGAGCCCCGTCCACAGCGTAGTTCTTATGCAGAGACTGCACTGAGCAGTACCCAGTTTTCCCAAGCGGCCACCCAGGTCAGTACTAGCTGGGGTTGCGCCGCTTAACTTCAGTGATCAGACGAGAACTGGACGAGAATCAGACTAGAACTTGGCATACTATATATCAGGGGTGGCCAACAAGTCGATCGCGAACGACCGGTCGATCACTCGCGATGTGTTAACTCAAGACCCGCCTCGGTGACGTAGTTACTCAGTGTTTCTAGGTCTGCGTCCGTGGTTCTAGGTTCGATACTGGACCCCCCTTCGGTCCAGTATCAAACCTCCCCTCCCCACTTTGACTACGCCTATGACAAGTCGATCGCGACACATTTTTAAGATAAAAAGTAGATCTTATGTACACAGAAGTTGGCCACCCCTGCTATATATTATTCTTGACTTGGAACTCCCAACCTTTTTTCCGGCCTATGGCAAGGTCGGGTACGCATGGGGTATTTAGACGCAGTCGGCTGCCGACCAAAGCTGCAACCTTCATGCTTATTGGTTGGGTGGGGTACTCCACCGAGCTCCTACACCTAGAGATGGTTAATTTATTTGCTACGGCTTTACTTCCCATCCGAATGAAGCGGCGTACTCTGGGCCCCTCTCTCGCCCGTAAGGACCCAGCCCACCTCGATCCAGTATCAAACCTGGAACCACTGATGCAGTAATCGAGCACTCTAACTCTTGCGCCACCGAGGCGAGCGGCGAAATGCGTTGGACACACCAGTTTTCGTCTGATCACTGACGTTAAGCAGCGCAACCCCAGCTAGTACTGACATGGGTGGCCGCTTGGTAAAACTGGGTACTGCTAAGACCCAAAAATCGTCGCTTTAGTGTAGTGTCTGTGCAGTCTCTGCATAAGAACTATGCTGTGGACGGGGCTCTAATGACCTTTGTAGTTGAAGGGCCCTAAACACCAACAACATCCAACTGCGCCACCGAGGCGGGTTTTACTTATTCCTAAACTTAGGGTTTGTTTATTATACGGAGTTGGACACATACCTTCACACGGAACTCCTCGATTATTTATCTGAAAAATGAATATTTATAAGCAAAATTAAAAACATTCCAGAAATGTCGGACAATATCGTCTTTCTACGCAAAGCAACTCCTAACCCTTTTCCCGCCTATGGCAGGGTCGGGTACCCATCTTGCTCCTCTGAATGGACACAAGGGTGATATATTTGAGTGTTTATTTCTGCAGTGGCTGCCGACCAAAGCTGCAACCCCTATGCTTATTTATCGGCGGTCTATTGTTCGATTTTGGGACACGCCACCGGTGCCAAGGGGCGCGAGCTCCTACAGCTGGGAATTTGGCCTCCTCTACCCAGTGTTTTAGGTGCAAATGCCATCCCATCGTACACCACACGGGATCTCGGTTTCACTTCCGACCCCGAAGGAAGCCGCACTCGGGACTTCTCTCTCGCCTGAAAGAAGCCAACCCAACCCGATCCAGTATCGAACCTGGACCAGTGGCGCAGCAAATCAAATATCACCTTTCTACGTCGATGCATAGTTTTTATTTCCCTTTTAATTCTGACTTAATTATTGGAGTTGCTAAGATTCACGTCCGTTGATGGATTACTAACAATAATGCGCCATTTTGATCTCTGAACTAAGGTCGAGTACAAATTTCGGAATTTGAATAGAACGTCCAGGTTTAATTCACGTTATACGGGAATGACAGTGTCACGTTCCGGATTCATGTTCCAGTCACATGTTATTTAAATGCGATTCATTTCACATTCAGTACTGTAAATAAGTAATAAAAATGTGGCATGCTCGAGAATTCGAAATGGTAGAACGGTACCTCATAGGTTAAACTCAGGGCCCGCTCTCAGGGAAGGGGACAATCCGGACATTCAACCAGGGCGCCAAAATTTAGGGCCGCCATTTTGGCTGAAAGTGTGAGAAAAATACTGATGCGTTAAATTCCAAATTAATAGAGAATTTCACATATCGGTTTCTTCCACATATTGATTCGTTCGCCCTGCGTCGCCTGCCCTGCAATACCCGCCCTGAGTCTCTCGCCCTGCTTCGCCCGAAATGCGATGCCAGCCTTGCGATGTCCGCCCTACGATGCCCGCTCTGAGTCTCTCTCCCTGCAATGCCCGCCCTGCGATGTCCGCCATGCATCATCCGCCCTGCGATGCGTCGCTCGCCCTGCGTCACCCGCTTTGCGATGCCCGCCCTGCGATACCAGCCTTGCGATGACCGCCCTGCGTCATCCGTCCTGCGTCACCCGCCCTGCGTGGCCCGCCTTGTGATGCCCGCCTTGCGATGCCCGCCCTGCGTCGCCCGCCCTGTGTCACCCGCTTTGCGATGCCCGCCCTGCTTCGCCCGGCCTGCGTCGCTCGCCCTGCGATACTCGGGGCTCATGGAGGAGGCAAACCTAGGAGGCCGCCTTGGGCGGTAAATTTCAAAGGTGCGGCTAATTTCAGAGGTACTTCCCTACCATGCAGTCTATCCGTCATTTCATATAATCATAGTCCTGGGGTTTCCAAACTACTCTTGATTGGTGGGACCTTTTCTAAATGTTGCTTTCTCGACTCACCTTGTTGCAGAGCCATGGCGCTCGAGATACCTTGGCACTGCTAAGGGCGCTTGGGAAATTTAGAACTGCATTAATTTGAATGGGGAGGGCGGCCATGGACTCACTTGCCTAGGGCGTTTGAAACTCACGAGCCGGGCCTGTGTCTCCCGATGCCCATACAAATTATGCCACTGGTTTTATTAATACCGGTAAGTTTCGATGGTTGTTGAGTGTGATCATTTGGTAGAAGCGTTATGGTAGTGCACGCACCTAGCGACAGCCAATCATAATGAGGTGCCACTCAGCAATTAGCCATTTGCCTCTTAGAACACATACGTTCTACATTCCATTTGCTCAATTGTTGCCCGCTAATCTAATATCGCATTTTTTTTGTTATTTAAGAAGATAATTAAAAGTTGGGATTTACTTACAGCAATAATTAGGATGACTGCCACCCAGATCATATTGAATTTCACTCCTTGCCACATAATTTATGTCCTGAACGGGTAAGAATCAAAATGTCCTTTATATAGTTGACTATTTCATTGATTAGGACGCTTTGTATTCGAATAAGGGTTAAAATGTTGGTAATTGAATATGACCATTGGTCAGAAAAGTTCGTTTATTGTCCACCCCTTCGTATTTAAGCGATCGATACTTTTCATATCGAGAACCTGTCTTGAAATATTTTCTACAAAAACAGAAAGAACAGAAAAGGGTTTTTGTGTAATGAGTGTTGGAAGAAAAGGTGTTTTAGTTCTACTCCATCTTTTGTTTTCCTATTTTTGACACCGTTTGAAAACGATTCGTGTCGAGAAATGCATTAAGTGCCTATTATGTTAGTGGTATTTTTAAAGTCTTTTTATATTTCTAAGATGCAGAGTCCCCCTCCTTCCCTGCCCCACTATTTGTGATGATTAAGAATAAACTCCAACGGTTTCTACGGTTGCACGTTTCCGGTTTGAAGAAAAACAAACGTTGGAAACATTTGACAGATTTAAAGGATCGATATGGGTATAATAATTAAAATACTTCTTCACTTTGACCTTCATCACATATTCCTGCGGGTTCCATACGCCTGGATGGGGTGACCCCCAGTCAGAGTATGTTCAGTGGACCCGCAGACCCGGCCCTGCCACAGGCGAGATAAGGGTATGATGATTTCGATTGGAAATTTAGTTTTGCTTTAAGCCATAGAATCAATGGGTTTGCTTGTTTGTTGGTGTTTTAGGGCCCTTCAACTGCAAGGTCATTAGAGTCCCGTCCACAGTGTAGTTCTTATGCAGAGACTGCACAGACACTACACCAGTGGTGGCGAACCTGTGACCCACCGAACAATTTTAATTGACCCGAGCGTGATCATATTTAGTTTATCGTCATGGGGACATCGTGGAAAAGTGAGGGACAGTAGGTTGAGATGGTGTGGACACGGAGAGGAGGGAGGAGTTCGTTAGGCGTGCTCAGGGCAGGGGGAGACCAAAGCAGACTTGGGACCACGTTGTCCGGAAGGATATGGGGTGGACGGGAACCTGGTGGGAGGTAGTGCATAAAATTAAATAGTGCTTGTACCTGACCCGCGGACAACTTTCTGTTTTTTTTTCGTGGTATTGTGACCCGTCTTCAAAAAAGGTTCGCCACCACTGCACTACACAAATGCGACGATTTTTGGGTATTAGCAGTACCGAGTTTTCCCAAGCGACCACCCATGTCAGTGCTAACTGGGGTTGCGTTGCTTAACTTCAGTGATCAGACGAAAACTGGTGTGTCCAACGCAATTCGTCGCTCCCAGAAAATCAATGGGGAAAGGCTGAAGTGGAGTCCCGTGTGATAGGAGGGTCCCAATCAAGTTGGAAGGGAAGTTTGACAGGGCATAAGGTTAGGTCCGATAAGCTATATGGATCAGTGTTGGGCAGTGAGGAAGAGCCTCGTCAGTAGAATGCAAGCAGCCGAGATGCGAATGCTGCGGTGTAAGAGCAGGCTGTCGAGAGCTGATAGGTAGAAATGGGTATATTAGAGGTAGCCTGGGGGGGTGGGGGACATCGCGGAAAAGAATGAGGGAGAGTAAGTTGAGGTGGTATGAACGCGTAATGAGAAGAGGGGAGGAGGACCTCGTTAGGTCCATTTCAGGAATATGGGTTGTTGGAAGCACCCGGGGCAGGGGTTCGCAGAGGCGTCTGTAGGGTTGGCGTCACCCAGTGTCACCTCCTTCTCTCCGAAAAAAGTCGCTCTGCCTGCTCTATTCCTTCTTCTGTTTTGGTGTCACCCGGTGCGGCCCGCACTCCTCCCCCCGCAGTGATGTCACTGCAAGGGGGAGACCGAAGTAGACGTGGGAGCAGGTTGTCTGTAAGGATATGGCTTGTTGTTGGTTTTTGGTGTTTTAGGGCCCTTCACCTACAAGGTCATTAGAGCCCCGTCCAATGTGTAGCCCTGATGCAGAAACTGCACAGACACTACACTAATGCAACGTTTTTTGGATACTAGCGGTACCCAGTTTTCCAAAGCAGCCACCCATGTCAGTACTAGCTGGGGTTGCGCTGCTTAACTTCAGTGATCAGACGAGAACTGGCGCGTCCAACGTAATTTGCCGCTCCCGTAATGATATGGCAGTGTGTGGGGTGGACAGGGACATGGTGGGAGATAGACGGGAGGGGAGAGCTAGTACCCTCAGACCCGAACTTGCCACAGGCGGGGTAAGGGAATGATAATGATTTAGGCCATAGTTTACCGAAACAATGAATAGCATTTATTGCATATTAAGCGGACAAGTTGCTGTAATTGCATATCCATAGATGGGTTATCGTTTCGCATGTCGGATGTTGTTGTTTGTTGGTGTTTTAGGGCCCTTCAACTACAAAGGTCATTAGAGCCCCGTCCACAGCATAGTTCTTATGCAGAGACTGCACAGACACTACACTAATGCGACGATTTTTGGGTATTAGCAGTACCCAGTTTTCCCAAGCGGACACCCATGTCAGTACTAGCTAGGGTTACGCTGCTTAACTTCAGTGATCAGGCGAGAACTGGTGTGTCCAACGCAATTCGCCGCTCCCTCGCATGTCGGACCTGTGGTGTGTTGATGGTAGGATGTTATCGACATTTGGGACCCATTTTACCCTTTCGGCCTAGGGCCACACATAACAGAGATGTTGCTCGGTGAAATGAAAATAGTTTTTTATTGAAATGACAAAACAGTAGTGGATTTCTTCTTACACAAATAGAAGATGATAAAAATTCATTTATTTTATAAGTATTTCTGTATGTGTTGTAAATGTTATGTTACTCTATTGACCTCTTAAAATAGTTTTTAATATAAAGATGTCAAGGAATATCTTATAAGGAGGTAATAATAATGAGGTGCAACTACTTTTGACAATTTTCACCTCGAAATTTGAAATGTTTTGAAAAGGTGCACTATAGCCACTACCGCCATCTAGTGACCAACTTTAACACCTGCAGTGGCAGTCAGTTGCCATGGTTACAGGTAGGGTTTCAATTTCCTTTTGCGTATATTCAGTTTTAATCATCTCAGTAGCACGAGAGAGTCAAATTAGAGTTCGTATAAAACTGATCATTGCATTAGGAGTGATTAAAACTTGAGGGATGTCAGAAATGAAAATTGAATGCATTTTCGGGATACATGTTGCCGAAAATTGTCATTAGATGGCGGTAGTTAACCCTCCCGCCGCCGCCGCCGCCACTACGATTCAAGTATGGCATCTTAACATCCACAAAGTGATTATAAATTTAATTTTAAATGTTCGACATATAAATTTATATAATAAATGATACAATATGAGAGAGACATTATGATATAATCATTAAATTCAGTGCTCCGAGTAATAAAATATATATATATATATATAAAATGTAACTCCAATATCTAGCGACCACTTCCGCCTCTGCCAGCCTTTCATCAACTAACATCCATCCGACTTTACTTTTAAGGAATTCAGAACACAGAAATTAAATATCTTTTTTTTTGTTGTTAAAGCGCACTTCTCTTAAATATTAGAATTAATTACATATATATAAAAGAAATAGGTGTGTTCCTATAAAAATAATTGTCCTCGAATGTAAGTCCTAACCCACCACAATCTTCAATTTGTCCTCAAAAATACACTTTCTGCAGTCAAGCAACCAAAAATGGTCAGGTTTTGAATATTGAAATGAAACACCAGTGACGACCTATAAGTCAAATCGTTACATTTAAATATTTAATCCTGAAGTGAAATTATTGATACAGTAAAACCTCTCTATGGGTACACTCCTCTGAAGGGTACACCCCTCATATTGGTACAAATTCTTCAGGCACCGTTTTTTCACCCATAGGCTTTATGTGATTATTACCCCACTAACCGGTACACCTCTATAATGGGTACATCAATCTATTGGTACTCCTAATATCTGTCACCATCTTCAGAAAACCATCTCTGCAGTGCCGGATTAAGATATTGAGAGGCCCTAGGCTATTTCAATTTTGAGGTCCTTTTCAAGCCTTTTTTTGAGCCCCTGTTCTTAATTAAGCTTTGAAGCCCGCTAAATGTTGAGGCCCTAGGCTTCAGCCTACTTAGCCTAATGGTAAACCCGGCAATGCACCTCTGTAATGGGTACATCCCACCTGGATGGCACAGTGCTTAGCTTGCTGGGTAACTGCGTCAGTGGTTCTAGGTTCGATACTGGACCGAGGTGGATTGGATTGGATTAGTTTCATGGGTTGGGGAGTAAGCCAAGCAGCTATAACAGGACGAACCCTAAGGAGGCTGCTCGTGGGAGATGAGGAGGTAGGTGAAGAGGATGGAGAGGGGAAATTTGCAGCACCCAACATTCTTTACCAACCACCCTTGTTCGTATTGACGTGGGCTTGCACTGCTTAACTTCAGTGATCTCACGGGAACTGGTGTGTCCAACTCAACGTGGCTATCTTTCAGGCAAAATTTCCTGGTGTAGGACTCGCCTCTCTGGCGTCGGTGGAATTTCCCCAACGAACAGTAGAAGCATAGGGGTTGCAGCATTGGTCGGCAGCCGGCTGCCGAAAAGCACTGTCCATTGTATCATCCTTGTGTTCATTCAGAGGGACAACATGGGAAAGGGTTAGGAGTTGCTATACCCGTCTTATGGGTACACTTTGGCCGGGTCCCATAGTACCGTGTACCTCTGTACCCTAGTCCCATGTACCTCTCAAATTGGTACATCTATGAGTACACCCCTCTAAAGGGTACACCTCTTATATCGATACAAATTCTTCAGGTACCGATTTTTCATCTATAGGCTATTACTACCCCTCTTATGGGTACACCCCTCTGATAGGTACAATTTGGCTGGGTCCCCCAGGTGTATCAATTAGAGAGGTTTCACTGTATTTTATTATTTGTTACCAGTTTTCTTGATTACTTACCGAAAATAGAGAGGAAGAAAAAACACATAACACGGACAGAGTCAAGAAAGAAATACTGATATGAAAACAGCTCCTCCTTTTTTTCTTAAAAAAATCAGTGCCGTTTTTGTTTTCTTAAAAAAGTTTGTTTTTAAGATTCATCTTCTTTCACTACTTCCTCACTAATTGTTATTGGATATTCGTCCACTGTCCACTCTTCGTCATCTTGAAAATCGTCAAAAGTTCCCATATTTCGACTTAAATTAAAAATGACTCTTTGTTCACGTTCCTCGATATTCACTTTCTCCACTTCAGGGTCGT
This sequence comes from Trigoniulus corallinus, assembly GCA_013389805.1. Lineage (NCBI taxonomy): Eukaryota > Metazoa > Arthropoda > Diplopoda > Spirobolida > Trigoniulidae > Trigoniulus > Trigoniulus corallinus. The sequence continues at coordinate 9,621,940 of JAAFCE010006668.1, forward strand.
CGATTTTGGCGCCAGCGAACTCCTGAACTAACACAACGAAAAATATAATTTTTAAAAAAAAACCAAAAAAAATAGTAATTTTCGTTTCTTTACTTGAACAGTTCTCCCTACTTGCCCTACCACCAGGTAGCAGGGCGAGCTCCCTCCTCTACCTCTCATTTTTCTGATATTTTGATGGCCCAATACTGGATCGAGGTAGTTGGACTTCTTCATCGCGCTCTAGATAAAGAGGACCTCACTGCGCCTCCCAATGGATGGAAAGTAAAGCCGCTGCCCCACCAGGTCACCACTGCACGGAAATTAACCCTTTCCCACCAATGAACATTTCGTTAGTATTTTAGGGTCCTTCAGCTACAATGGTCATCAGAGCCCTGTCCACTGCGTTGTTCTAATGCAGACACTACGCTTATGCGACGAGTTTTGGGTATTGGCGGTACCCTGTTTTCCCAAGCGGCCACCCATGTTACTGATAACTGGGGTTGCGTTGCTTAACTTCAGTGATAAGACGAGAACTGATTGTTGTTCGTTTGTTGGTGTTTTAGGGCCCTTCAACTACAAGGTCCTTAGAGCCCCGTCCATAGCATAGTTCGTTTGCAGAGACTGCACAGACACTACACACATGCAACGATTTTCGGGTATTGACAGTACCCAGGTTTCCCAAGCGGCCACCAATGCCAGTACTAACTGAGGTCGCGTTGCTTAACTTCAGTGATCGGACGAGAACTGGTGTGTTCAACGCAATTCGCCGCTCCTGACGAGAACTGATGTGCCCAACCCAATAGATACAGTCGCTCCCCCTGTGAACAGTAGACCGACGATAAATAAGCATAAGGGTTGCAGCATTAGTTTGGCAGCCGGCTGTGTCATGTGTCCAGTCAGGGGGACATAGATTCGTCGGGACATAACCCGACCCTGCCATAGACGGGAAAATGGTTTGTGGTAGTAATAGTAAGGGTTGTTTTCTGTGCAGTGACGATATTGCACACACTCTCACACGGGACCATGGCTGCATTTCCCATTCGGGATAGAAGGTGCACTTTAGTGTTTCCTTCCTCTCCTAGGATCGAACCTACGATCAGGGGGGGTCTCTAATGACCTTGTAGTTGACGGGACCTTAAACTCCAACAAACAACAACTACAATCAGGGATTTCGCAATCACTTGACAAGGTTTTATGTGTGTCTGACGCCTTATCCACCTTACGGAGTTGTTGTTGTTGCTTAAGGTCCCGTCAACTACAAGGTCATTAGAGCCCCGTCCACAGTGTAGTTCTAATGCATAGACTGCACAGACACTACACTAATGCGACGATTATTGGGTATTAGCAGTACCCAGCTTTCCCGAGCGACCACCCATGTCAGTACTAACTGGGCTTGCGTTGCTTAACTTCAGTGATCAGACGAGAACTGGTGTGTCCAACGCAACTCGCCGCTCTCCACCTTACGGAGAAATAATTGCTAGAATTGATACGTGAACTAGCTAATCTCACCTAATGGGATTTTGGTTCCAACCAGAGTACAGGCACCCTCTTGTATTTTTGGCAGCGTCCTGGTAGCCATCGTATGTGGTAAGCTGCTACTTTTCTTCAACAGCCTTGGTGTTGACGACGACTTACTACTCACGGATTCCATAGATGATGATGATGAGGAGCAGGAGGATGAAGGTGATGAGTGATGAATTTCACCTCCATGGTTTCGAGCATCTTGGTTTTTAGTCAAGTCTCTAAGAAATACAGTTCTCTGGGAGGAACCCATGGCCTCTTCCGAGTGCCGACGTAGTATTTGAACCGACGACGACGTAGAAGAACCAATAGAATTGTTCAATGGTCCAAAAGTATCTTTGGTCTCATTTAGTTCTAGTAGCATGCTCAGGTGAGAATCGAGAGAATCGATTGAGAATCTTGGAGGTTGAATGCCCAATCCGACATTGATGTCTCCTGCAAGACTGGACTCTTCTTCATTGTCCAAGGATTCGTTTGTCCTACTCAAATAATCGTGAATACCGAAATCCTGGCACTTTAAGACTGATGCGTCCGGCGTGTCCAGCGACATACTTCTACCCAACAAATTCCATCTGTAGCGAAAGAAGTCCGGTTTGGTCATTTTGACTTCTCGCTCCTTAGTGTCATTGTCCAACTCTTCTGTGCCCGTCCCACTGAAACTCTTGCCTCTTACTAAAAGATGACCCCCGCAGGGAGGAAAAAGACCATGATATAAGTATTTCAATACAATATTTCGAATTATACTTCATACCTCTTGGTCCAGTTTTCTCTAATGATCCATAGTCACTCGTTTCCTCCATTTCTGAGGATTCAGGCACATCCTGGCTTGATTTTTGTTCTTCCTCGTGTTTTGCTCTGCCCTCTTTTATATTATGATTCATAATTCCAGATGTGCGATGATCGTTTTCACCGTCTCCAGAAATATTTCTGTGGATAACAAGGAAAAGTGATGACGTTTGGCTCGGGTGACCAAGCCTCGACCGTTGCGCAAGAGTTAAGGCACATCATGCCCACGCCGGGTACAAAACAGAGCTTCACTACCTGGGTAAGACTTTTGACTCTTGTCCACAACCTGCTCACACTGGTGGGACATACACCCTTTACCCACCAGTTTCTTGAAGTAGCCTGCTAATATTGCGACCCTGAGCCCGCTGACCATTGGCACTAAGGTGATCTCTGCAGCCAAGTTGCGTTGGACACACCAGTTCCCGTGAGATCACTGAAGTTAAGCAGCGCAAGCCCACGTCAATACCAACATGGGTGGTTGGTAATGAACGTTGGGTGCTGCAAATTCCCCCTCTCCTTCATCCTCTTCACCTACCTCCTCATTTCCCGCGAGCAGCCTCCTAAGGGTTCGTCCCGTTATGGCTGCTTGGCTTACTCCCCAATCCAGGAAACTAATCCAGGAATCCATGCGTACTGAACAAGGTCTTTTAAGAAACTTTTCTTAAAGTATTTCTGTTAACCCTTTTCCAGCTCTGGCAGAGTCGGGTACCAACCTGGGTCCCATTGTGACGCATGGGCAATTTGTTGGACGGTAGTTTTACGCAGCCGGCTGCCCCCGACCTAATACTACTAACAATGGTCGTATTTTGATTTGTTGGGGCACTTTTCCTCCACCGAACGCTAGGAGGCGAGCCCCTATACCACCTGCACGTTGCTGTAGTAAGGGTTCTTTTCTATGCAGGGGACGCATCACATGGGACTTTAGTGCCCATCGAGTGGAAGCCACACTTAGGACCTTTCTCCCTCTCGGTCTAGGATCGAGCATGGAACCACTGACGCAGCACGCTACCGTCCGAGGCACCGAGTTGGCTCTAATAAATTCTTTTTTTTTGAATATTGATAGGCTGGATTTTAGGTCGCAGGGGTCCTACCAAAGGGTCCTGAATATAATGGGTGCCATAACAGTGCGAACACACCATACCTTTGAACCAGATGACTCTTGGCAATGGTAGTGTTTCTGATCCTTATATGGGCCTTTTGGGACCAGTCAGTGTCCTTGGTGGATGACTGCTGCTGCTGTTGCTGCCTGTTGATGCTGAAGTATTTCTTCCATTGCTGGCGTCTGGTGGCGTTTGTCGATTGTCCATTCTTGGACGTTGGTTGAATCGTTGCAGCTGTCGTCGTTGTTCCTCCACCACCACCATCACTATAAATGTCTTGAAGTTTTAAGTAGGTGCTGTGTCCGATATGAGAGGTTGGTGCTTGACACTTGGACAGTGGGATGGAATTTGGAGATATTTGGTTGGAAGATGAAGAAGGTGACGATAGTCGAGTGAGAACTCCATGTGGAACCACTGACGGTGACAGGGATCTGGACAAGATGTTTGGACTGGATTTGTGATGTTTGTGGTGCTTGGAATGGCGATCGCTGGTGAACGTGATTGGCATCAGGGTGGGAGAGGCATTCGGTGTGGTCAACTGGCGTCCAAAACGAGATGCCGACAGTGGCCTTGGTGATGAGACTGACCGCTGACGGGATTGGTCGTAATGGGTAGCATGTTTGGGCTCGAAATCGAATAGGATGGGGTGGAGAAAATTTGGAGATGATGGATTGGAGTAACACTTGAAGTGGGTTTGGTGGCGGCCGGATGTGGACGATGGGGACTTTGTTGGGTCGGCGATGAACGTGGAACCCAACTGTCGAGATACACTAGCCATACACGAGATGTGGCGGTGAGTGTCCAGTCGGAGGTGACCACCACTTGTCGAAGGGATTCTGATGGGAGGGAGAGAGGGTTTAGGTGGCGTCTTACTTCGGGTTATGATTAATCTAGGAGGTAATCGCCCTCCACGTATTGGTTGTTGCACACCTCTAATTTTTACTTGGTCATTCATTGGTCACCTCGTACTGCCTGGCTCCAAATAAGGCCAACGAATATATGTCGTAACAGGATTGGTAGATCGGATTCCTCTCTGAATGGCGATGCCTTCGCCATATTGACCCGTATTGTCCTAATAATGAAACACAGTAGCAATTTATTGCATGAAATTGTTTATGATGTCTTTTTTTTCATAGTTTGACATGTTGCGATTTATTGCTGCAACGCGTTACCTGGCACCAAATTACAGAAGGTTTGAGGAGGTTTAATAACAGTCGTAAGTGAATTTGTCTTTTAAATTCCTGTTGGTTACCTGTTTAATGAACCCTTCTTGATTTAGCGTCGCGCAGTATTCAAGGATGTTTATTGAAACATAAAGGCGATGTGCTACGAATATATAAACCGATTAATTTTAATTAAAAGATCAACAAATGTCATGATTTTAAAATGGTCAAGATTTGTCTGAGCTACACGTATACTTTCTTACCTTGTCCTTCAGATGGAAGAAAAGGCCTGTCAACGCTGCACTGGTTGGCAACAAGAGGTCTGTATTTTCTTAATTTTATTAATGCTGAAAGTAACCGGAAATAGTTAATATGAAATTCTAGCGAAAGCTTATTGCTTTTATTATTATTATTAGTGACTTCGGGGTAATTGTGGATTGAATAAAAAATGAAGGACATTATCTACGTTATGAAAGGCTTCCAGCTTTGTTTGTTTGAAGCCTAATGTTTGACGTTTTGCGCCAAATTAATATATGCGAATTAACATGGTAAGTTATTATGTCATATACTAGTGATAAACAAAGGCAATTGACGCACACGTTGATATCACATCGCATTTTTTTTTTAGGAGGGGTAAATTTCGTAAACATTTTGATAGAAATCGCAGTCTATTTTAAATCTACCGTAATGCGAATGGCGCTTCATTGTGAGTGGTGAACGCGCTGCACGCGCGCAACTCCCGCTGTGGGCATTTTAAATGTCACGTGGCGTTCTATTAAGCCCGCCACACACGATCAGTTTGGTGTGTCAGTTCGGTGTGTGCACATCGATGTGTTCAATTTGGTGTGAAGGAATGAATTGCTCACACACGATCAGTTTGGTGTGTGACGTACTTATGTCCCTTTTCGTTAAACGTCATGTAAAGTCATTTGATTGTCCGCATGAACCAGTAATTCTACCGTTACCATGGTGCAATTTTTTAATAATGACGTTTATCCATGTTTGGGCATGCGCAGAACAAAAAAGTGAACAATTGATGTGAGCAACCCCACACACGCTCAATTCGGATTGACGTCAATCCGAATTGACACACCGATGTGATAAAATTTCTTCACACCGTCAGTTAAAATTTTTGGTGTGAGCGAAAACTTTTTTTGCACACACACGTCAGTTTGGTGTGTGGCGGCCTTTAGGCAAGGCGCAAGATAAGTCGCAGGGTGACGCATTGTGTAGCAGCCCTGCGAAATTCTGCTAGCAGGCAATCACCGCACATTGGATCGCAGTTTTTCACCCTACTTGCATCAAATAACAAGAGAACTTCTCTGCTTCGCACCGCTTTTTGTTATTATCACGCCAACTTCACGCAGGAAACTGCGGCATTGGCACTACGCTCCGCAGGGTCATGTGGCGCAGGCACTGAGTCACGTCACCCTGCGACTTAACATGCGTAACTACATACTATTAATGAGCCGCAGAAATTGATGGTGAGTCACCCTGCGTCACCTGCGGAGACTGCGTCCCATTTTGCGCTGGGCATTATTCAAATGTCACTTTTCAAGAATATTTAAGTTCGACAATTGGAGCATCGTACATTTGATTTATTAATGGTCAAAAAACGTCCATTAGATAGTGCAAGCTACTGTATGTGTGACGACTCCATTGCTAGGGTGAGGACGGCTTGGGGTAATACTAGAAGCTTCAAAGTTGGTGTGCATCAAGTTTCAGTACTTAGCCCATAGTTATGCTAGTCAGCAGCTAGTCATGGGCGAGCTGCTGGTAGGATTTGGGGGAATGGACCCCTCAGTGCATGATATTTGCCGATGATGTGAGAAAGCTTGCAGAGTCCAAAGGGGAGGCACAAAAGGGCCTACAAGGCATCCAAATAGAAATGGAAAAAGGGGGCCTGAAGGTGAATATGTAGACAGAATACCTAGCTTCCAATTGGAGTGGTCAGTCAGGGGGTTGTTGGTGTTTTAGGGTCCTTCAACTACAAGGTCATTAGAGCCCCGTCCACTGTGTTGTTCTGAAGCAGGGACTGCACACAGAGGCGTCGCTAGGGTTGGAGTCACCTGGTGCGGTGACACCATGGTGTCATCCCCCCTCCTGAAAAAAGCCGCTCTGTTCCTTCTTTCGTTTCGGTGTCACCCCATTTGTCATGGTTCGAGTGGTGTCACCCGGTGCGGCCCGCACCCACCTAGTGACGCCACTGACTGCACAGACACTACACTATTGCGACGATTTTTGGATACTAGCGGTACCCAGTTTTCTCAAGCGCCCACCCATGTCAGTACTAACTGGGGTTGCGTTGCTTAACTTCAGTGATCAGACGAGTCCAACGCAATAAACCGCTCCCCAGGAGTTTAGATATTTAGGATCAGTGTTCCAGGGAAGCGGTGAAATAGACTCATATGTGACTCGTAAGGATCACCGCAGGATGGCTAAAAGTGGAGACAGACGAGCGAAGCCTTGTGCGACCCCCGGGTTCCAATAAAGCTAAAAGGCAAAATTTCCAGAACTGTGGTTAGGCCAGCTATTCTATAAGGCTCAGAGTGTTGGGCCGTGAGGAAGGACAATGAAAGGAGAATGCAAGTGGCTGAGATGTGATTGCTGTGCTTCATGAGTGGGGTGTCGCGAGCGGACAAAATCCGAAATGATCGTGTTGGAGGTAGTGTGAGGGTAGGAGACATCGCGGAAATGATGGGGGAGAGAAGGTTGAGGTGGTATGGGCATGTGATAAGGAGGGGGAGGAGGGGGAGCACCAGGGGGAAGGGAAGACCAAAGCGGACGTGAGAACAGGTGGTGCACAAGGACATGGTTGTGTGCGGGGTGCATGGGAGCCTGGTTGGGGATAGGCGGGGTGGGGGTGGAGGTTTGGAACCCGCAGACCCGACCCAGCCACGGGCTGGCGAAGGGTTTGATGATGATGATGATGATGATGATGCAAAAATTAGTAAATAGTGATTCTGGTTCCAGTTATTGAGGTATCGATACGGCTTTTGACGAAGTAAAGTTTCTACTTGGTGAATTATCGTTTGGGGGTTCATTTTTCCTTCCTGTATTTGTTGTTGTTTAAGGTCCCGTCAACTACAAGGTCATTAGAGACCCGTCCACTGCATAGTTCTAATGCATAGACTGCACAGACACTACACTAATGCGACGATTATTGGGTATTAGCAGTACCCAGCTTTCCCGAGCGACCACCCATGTCAGTACTAACTGGGCTTGCGTTGCTTAACTTCAGTGATCAGACGAGAACTGGTGTGCCCAATGCAACTCGCCGCTCCCTCCTTCCTGTAAGTAAAATATGGTTTCCCCAACCCTTTATGCGCCAAATAGATGTTGGCATCCTTCTAATGATGAATTGATGTTTGAATCGTTGTATACAAATGTATGTACAGTACAATTTGAGATTTAGGAAGGAAGGAAGGTGAAACACGCACCATAACAACCAACAGCGACTGATACTCAGAAAAAGGAATCGCAGTGCGGTCCAAATATCATTATATCAACACGCAATAATTGGTTGCTACGCATTTGTTAGCATCAAGACTAAAATTTACCTGTGAAACAAACAAAATGTTGCTTGGCAACTTGCAAACTGCTGGACCATCTCTGGTAAGATTCACAGAAAATGTTCACTTGTGTTACGTTACTGGTAATGCATATTCAATTTATTTGAAATGTTATGTGATACCAGGTAGTGGTTCTATGTACTGTATATACATTTCTGGTAAGGTTGTATTAAGTTTTGCTGACTTTAATTCAATTTAACATATCTTACAGACAATAAGCAGTCAAATAGACACAGATCTAGGGCCTACATATTTCGGAAAGGCCATCCGTCTTCTTTTGTAACTACTACCATATCCTAAAATTGGATCAATTAAAATCTATGCAATGCGCTGTTCATGAAATCTCTCCAACAAGGTTACTCGTGTCTTGTTTTTAATCGAATTATACGTAAATTAAATTGGCAGTTTCTGTACTTATCAGATGTGTAATATGTATTTTCAGTCTTCATCGTCAAGTGAATTTCTTTTTAAATGTTGTTCCTCACTTGCACTCGTTGGCGAAAGTGACATCAAATAGATTTTGTCTGGAAAAATGGGTCTAGAGAGAGGTGCAGTGCACGGTGGTGAGAATTAGTAATGCCGTGTTGGTGTACGACGTCCCTTGCACGTAAAAGAACCCTCTCTACTATGCAACGGGTAGATGTGGCAAAATTCCCAGGTGTAGGAGCCCGTCCCCCCCCCTCCTGGCGTCGGTGGAATTCCCCAACGAAAACTAGACCGACGATAAATAAGCGTAGGGGTTGCAGTTTTGTTGGGAGCGGCGAATTGCGTTGGACACACCAGTTCTCGTCTGATCACTGAAGTTAAGCAGCTCAACCCCAACTAGTACTGACATTGGTGGCCGCTTGGAAAAACGGGGTACTGCTAAGATCCAGAAATCGTCGCATTAGTGTAGTGTCTGTGCAGTCTCTGCATCAGAACTATGCTGTGGACGGGGCTCTAATGACCTTTGTAGTTGAAGGGCCCTAAAACAGCAACAAACAACAACAAATGCAGCTCTGGCCGGCAACCGGCTGCAGAAAAACTACGACCAATATATCGCCCTTGTGTCCATTCAGAGGGACAAGATGGATACCCCACCCTGCCATAGGCGGTAAAAGGGTTAGGAGTTGCTTGTTGTTTATATTTAATATGGAGACGTAACGAGAAGAGGAGATCGTTAGGTCCATTCTAGGAATGCAGGTGGTCAGAAGCACCCGGGGCAGGGGGAGACCGAAGCATTGTTTGTTTGTTGCTGTTTTAGGGCCCTTCAACTACAAGGTCATTACAGCCCCGTCCACAGCATAGTTCTTATGCACAGACTGCACAGACACTACACTTAGGCAAGGCGCAAAATGAGGCCGCAGGGTGACGCAGCGTAACGCAGCCCTGCGGCCTCATTTTGCGCCTTGCCTAATACGACGATTTTTGGGTATTAGCAGTGTACCCAGTTTTCCCAAGCGGCCACCCATGTCAGCACTAGCTGGGATTGGGCTGCTTAACTTCAGTGATCAGACGAGAACTGGTGTGTCCAACGCAATTCGTCACTCCGTAAGGATATGGCAATGTGTGTGTGTGTGTGGGGGGGGGGACAGGACAGGGACCTTGTGGCAGATAGACGGGTGTGGAGGGCTAGAACCTGCAGACCCGACCATGCCACAGGCGGGATAAGGGTACGATGGTGATGATAATGATATTTAATAGTGCAAAGCATCCTAATTTTTACATCTTTTCATGTTTGGCGAGCGTGATTTACGATTCTGTTTCTAGGAACATTTGCTTTAAACATGTTTTATCCGTACTGTAATATTTTTTAAATTTTCACCTCGTCTCTCTTGCTGGCCCCCCCCTCCCCCTCTTTCTTTTCGTGAAAATGCACCAACCATTACTAACTCTAGGATGTGTGAAACATATAATGAATTGACATTTATGACCTATAAATAATACAGGTGAATGGAGTAGAAGAAATTCCAATGACATAGTTTCTGAGAACTCTTATCATTATTTCAATTTTTAGGAAAAGAAGACCATGAACCATATTAAACAGGTGCTGCTATGGCGATTTGACTCTTTGAAACTGGTTTTTAGTCACTCTGTTCTTCAGCATTGTATGAACCCTGAACGCGCTGCATCAAGCTGCTGTGTGCCTCTCCGATTTACTTCACGTCAAACGACTTTAATCCGATAGACACATATTTCTTCACTATCTGAGGTTTGCAACCAAGAATTTATTTTGTAATTTTGTTTCTTTGTTTTACTTGTCAGTGACCGCTTGCGTTACACATTCAGCAGCAGATTTATCGTCTGAAGGGTCACCTCTGTGTTGTTGTTGTTTGTTGGAGTTTAAGGTCCCGTCAACTACGAGGTCATTAGAGACCCGTCCACTGTATAGTTCTAATGCATGGACTGCACAGACACTACACTAATGAGACGATTATTGGGTATTAGCAGTACCCGGCTTTCCCGAGCGACCACCCATGTCAGTACTAACTGGGCTTGCGTTGCTTAACTTCAGTGATCAGACGAGAACATCACCTCTGTGACAATGCAAGAGCTGTTGCTAAACCACGGGTGGCGTCCCAAAAAGCAGTCGTCGTAGCAGTCAGAAAGAGGTCATTAAAGGGAGAACCAAAACGGACCTGTGTTTCGTTGGTGTTTTAGGGCCCTTCAACTACTATGGTCACTAGAGCCCCGTCCACTGCGTAATTCTAATGCTCAGTCTTAGTTTCTTACACACTAACGGGTTGGGGAGTAACCCAAGCAGCCATAACAGACCGAACTGATGCTAAGAAGCGCAACCCCAGCTAGTACTGAGATGGGTGGCCGCTTGGGAAAACTGGGTACTGCTAATGCCCAAAAATCGTCGCAGTAGTGTAGTGTCTGTGCAGTCTCTGCATAAGAACTATGCTGTGGACGGGGCTCTAATGACCTGGTAGTTGAAGGGCCCTAAAACACCAACAAGCAAGGAGGAGGTAGGTGTGAAAGAGGATGGATAACCTCTAAAGCTTTCCGCACACCAATGCATCATTTATGAATGGGAAAATTCTCAGGTGTAAAAATTCGTCCTCTGGCCGTGTGTGTCCACCTCGGTACTTCAGGGGTAGCATTCTTGAATTTGAATCCGGGGCAGGCTGTAATTGTGCCAGCTTGCCAGATCGGGATCTCTTTCTACGTCGGATTTGTTTGTTTGTTGATGTTTTAGGGCCCTTCAACTACAAGATCATTAGAGCCCCATCCACTGTGTACTTCTGATGCAGAAACTGCACAGACACTACACTAATGCGACGATTTTTGGATATTAGCGGTACCTAGTGTTCCTAAGCGGCCACCCATGTCAGTACTAGCTGAGGTTGCGCTGCTTAAATTCAGTGATTAGACGAGAAATGGTGTGCCCAACGCCATACGACGCTGCCTGCTACGTTGGGAAGTAACATATACGTTTAAATGGGTACAAAAATCCCAGGTGTAAGAGTTCGTCCCTCCCCTCTCCAGCATTGCAGCAGGTCCTAGTTCTAGTGCCAGTTCTTCCTTGTAGACCTAGTATTGTGTCTACAATACATTGCTCTTCCTGATGCCCTGGGGAGCCATTCTGTCGGATTAAGTGCTGGTCAACTAGGATTGACGACGCTAAGAAGATGATTAGAAAAAAAAGTGGGCAGTGTTCTGGGAATATGGTCACTTGGATTTAATGTTCGGGACATGGATGATCTTCAGCTGACCTTATGTAAAAGAGTCCTACTATTGCACTTCTCGTTCGCCTTGTGTATCAAATGTTTTCTTGTTTAAAGAAGAATTACATGTGAGATTATTGTGTGGTTTTTTTTTGCAGAAGGGGGAAGCACTTAAAGCTGGGCTGTCACGGATAAAATAAATGGATGATGGGTTTCGGTTTCGACCCGACGATCAGTAACAAAGTGAGTCACATGACATGTACCTTAGCATTTTCAATGGATAAGTACTTAAACGTTGAGATGTTTGCGAACGATCGATAAATCGATAAAGATCACTTTGATTTTACGCTTTATAAAATAGAAGCTTGTTGACAGGGCAGGAGGCCAACCATTTTCGCCTTTCCAGTTTTTGTTTTGGAAGATACTAATTTTTCTTTTCATATCCTGAAAAATATGAATTTTTATAAATTCCTAGTGAAATTTAACACTTAAATATACAGTAATTGTAGTTCATTGTCGACTGCCCACGGTTAGGGCCCTTCTTTGAACACGTGATGGCAGAATTTCATTCTCCTAAACAGTATTAAGTGGTCGTATCGATTGGCATACATTTATCGAGGACAAAGGATGACATAAAATGCGAAAGATGAAATTTAGGGCACTAGTTCACTCGAAATCTTTTACTTCTTTTTAAAGGACAACAAAATCACCAGTTTTTGTCGAAAATCGAATGTGCAACCGAACTTGAGTTCCGCCAAACAGTTTGGGTAGCAGTAAAGTAGCCCGTTTTGCCGCTCGTCAGTAGCTACTGATATAAAATGCTTTAAAATTCTGGAGCGTTTAGAGCGCAACAACTGAGCCGCTCTCGCGGATGAAATGGAATGCGCTCCGGTGTTCTTTTTTACTAAATTAGAATTTTCATCCCGCCATTTTCAATTTCTTTTCTTTTTTCCAAGGTTTCAGAATTGCAGGGTAGAAATTTAATAATAATTATTATTATTTTAATATTACATACCATAGTACATTATTTATTAATTATGTGGAAATCATAGAGCGCAGAAATGATATGGAGGTAGGTACGAAAGACATGATTTGTTAGCGTTATGAATTACGTTCTACGTAGCCCTAAATAAAAGTCGAGAAGTCTTGATCGGTAGTAAGTTTTTAAGTAAATAAATACTTTTATTTTGACAGGAGATGGATGAAAAGCTATTTGGAGGTGATTAAGTTATCCTGACGCTATTTGTTGTCTTCCTATTAACGTCTTTTACGGTCATGGTCGAGTAATCCGCACCTGAATTCTCGTCGAGTGCATCATTAGTCATTGTCTAGTGATTTATATGTAAGTAGACATTGGTTCCTTTCTCTCCCCCTCCCTCTTCTTTCAAAATAATAACAATCACGACAATTTCTCTCATACTGACTAGACTTAAAATTAGCGATTCTACCTTATGGTATTATGTAAAGTGCTTTTATGCGACTTTCATAAATTATCTTTAATTCTAATATAGTTTATGGTGTTTTTTTTTCTTGTTAAGACTCTTTAATAGCAACGTCTTGCGCCTTAATGCTGTTTCAGTTTTATTTTCTTTAATGTTATATTGTATTTATGAAATCAAATACAAAGTAATGTTTCTAGATAGTTTGGTATTGAAAAGCATCATCGTTGCCCCCTTTTGACTAATAGAAAAATTCAATTTTTATCTTATATGCATAAAACAGTATATATTGTATTAGTGCAGAAACCTTTCAACTCTGAGATTTGTTTGATCATTAATTTAATTCAACCCTAAAAAGATGGTGAGATTCATCGGCTTCATAAAAGGGATTTTTCTTGTCAGGTTTTGTTTTTGTTGACTTCCAAAATTAATGTAATGATTTTTTTTTTAAAAAAATGCTGTGATGCTTAAGAGGTTGCGGTATTTCAAAAAGAAATGTTTTAAAAAATATCAACCTACTAATTATATGTATAAGAAATATGTAATAGGTTTTCATTAAATAAGAGTGTCTTGTATTTCAGATTTTGGAGGACAAAAATTTGAATTTCAACTTCACTTCAAGCAACGTTAAATATTTGGGTAATTTTTTTTCTTGTAACAGGTTAGGCACTTGCATACGGCTACTTAAACATTTATTTTAAAGTTTTACTTTATTGATTCATCGTGAGCTGTTTTGAAAATTAGGACGATGAGTGAATAGATTCAATAGCTGCATGTTTTCTTTTTGTGTCAAATGTTGTTAAAAGTATTCAAAATTTAAGGAAAATTTCAAATTTCTAAGCCCATTTTGTGATTAGTTGCATTTCTCTACTTTTAAGGTAGCTCTGATGAATAATATGTATTTTAAACCCCCGTCTTTTGTTCCTTTTTCTAACAGATTTGGGCCTGGAATGAATATAATAGGACATGACCTTTAAAACAAAGAAAAAATCATTATCAATAAGAAGAGGATCCTGAAAAAGAGGCATTAAAATTGTGAGTTAAGAGCCGGCCATTCAGCTCGACAGACTATTTACCGGTGTTAAAGGGCACGCCATTCTTATAAGGGCCTATGCTCGATCTGCACGTTTCTTTTCCGTGTAGAAACGTTTTTGGATATAAGCCCTATATTCAGTGATGATATCGTACGCACTGCTAATCAACCATTGTGTTCATTTGCTTAGTTTTTAATGTCGGTCTCCCTACTGCTGAAGGTAATTTACCGACGCTAGGGAATCTGTTACCCCTAGAAATTTTGCCGATCTGCAACTTACATGTTAATCTTCATATAGAAATGCAGTTTCACGGCTGCATTTTCCTTCTTTTTTTTTCGTTTCGTTGGTGTTTTAGGGCCCTTCAACTGCAAGGGCATTAGAGCCCCGGCCACGGTGTAGTTCTAATGCAGAGACTGCACAGACACTACACAAATGCGACGTTTTTGGGGTATTAGCGGTACCCAGTGTTCCCAAGCGGCCTCCCATGTTAGTATTAGCTGAAGTTGTGTTGCTTAACTTCAGTGATCAGACGAGACGATAACTGGTGTGTGCAACGCACTAAGCCACTCCCGCTGTATTTCCCATCCGGTGGTAGCCGCACTAGGGATTTCCTCTCTGGGAACTTCCCGAAACAAGCCAGAATTGAACCTACATCGCCAAACTCGCGATGCAAGCACATTACCTTTAGACCTGTGAGACAGAAAACAATTGGAGTTGGGTATTTTGAAGCCGATTGGCGCAAGGACATGGAAACGAACAATTGAGAGTGTCTCTGAATTAAAACTGTTAATCCTTTCATCTCTGTAGATCTCTCTTTTTTTAAAGACTTAAATTGAGAGTTAAATTTTCTTTTTTTTTTTAAAAAGAATCATCTGAATAGTGAAGATTTATCATTATTTGTGTTTGAGATCCCAAGTGCTGACCATTGTCGATTAATCCAAGTTAAGACTGGAATTTCGCTGAAGCTCTTGTTTTTTTTCTGTAAAGAGCCCGGCGACTTACTTTTGAAAAGGTAAACTGCTCTTGAAAGAGGTAAAATGTTTCATAAGAATTAAATTTCGGTAGTTTTATTGCTGCGAATGACTTTGAAATGTGCTAAAGTGAGCGTTTTGGATTAGCAATTTCTCTTTTAATGAATTAGCGGATGCCACAAGAGGATTTACGCCTGTTAGATGAGGAAGGCTTGATCGACCACAACTGCCTCGAAAGACAGGAATTTTATTGTTTCATTTTACTGTCGTTACATCTGAGTCCAAAATATACTCTTGGTGCAGCTCAAGAAAAAAAAACCCATCTACTAACCCCCTTCAAGCCTGTGGCAGGATCGGGTTGTTTGTCACACGGTGGAGTGTCACCCTTCTGATGCAGAGACTGCACAGACACTACACTAATGCAACGATTTTGGGGTATTAGCAGTACCCAGTTTTCCCAAGCGGCCACCCATGTCAGTACTGGCTGGGGGTGCACTGCTTAACTTCGGTGATCAGACGAGAACTGGTGTGTCCAACGCAATTCGCCGCTCCCGGCAGGATCGGGTGGTAGGCATCGTTGTCTCTGTGGATAGACACATGAGCGATCTGTTGGACAGTATTTTTACGTACCCGGCTGCCGACCAAAGCTGCAACCCCCTATTCTTATTTATCGCCAAGCTACCGTTCTGGAGGAGGGGCGCTCCACCGAGCTCTTACTCCTGGGAATTTATCCTGATGTACATTACAGAGGGTTCGTTCACTCGCAAGTGACATCCTACACCACAAGGGGCCACGGCTTTACCTCCCATCCGACGGAAGGCGCACTAGGGACCTCTCTCTCGCCGGAAAGAAGACAACCCATCTCGATCCAGTATCGAACCTCAAACGACTGACGCAGTAATCGAGCTCGCTACCTCGTGCGCCACCGAGGGGCATCATAAAGAGGTCAAATTGGAATGGAAGTTCATTAGCTGGACTGGTATTGATCACTCATCTTGGGCACATGTCAGTTTCTAAATGCGAAAATCGAAATTCCTAAATCCACTATACGTCAGAATTAATTAAATGCCTGCAGCTACTTCCGCCCGACCAACCCCAGGGTCTTAATTAATACCTTAGAGTTTATATAATGAGCTAAAAATATCCTAAAACCCGCACTTTTCATAATTAATCATGTCAACGTCGTTATTCCGACGTCTTATCAAATATCGGATGTTATTGTCCACACGTGCGAAATTTTAGTATTTTACCGCCGTCATCTATTTCCCCATCAATTCAATTTTTTTGACCACAACCAGTTCATAACGACAACAACAACAACAAGAAATTGGACATGAAAGACGAAAGGAAAGTGTTTAAGAAGTCACGTCAACCTACTAACTTGTCTGTCACCTTCTCACAGAAATCCATTTTCGTAAATTACAGGCCTGCTGCTGAGTCCATCCATAGACTGAGCTAGCTCTGACAGCTACTTACCAACACCAGAGGGAGGGTAAGGGCACGCACGTTAGCTCCCAAAAATTGACTTGAGTTTTGCCCATTCAAACATTTCTGTCCAGAAAATGGAAGGGTCGGTACCAGGAAACCATGTCGAATTCCCCCCGCCTGATGAAATCTCAATGTATAGTTTACTCTTCATTTATAAAGGGTTCCTTTCCCTGCAGCGGTGACATTGCACTCCCCAAATAGGACCACGAAATGAAGCCATCCGCAGCAGTCAGTATCGAACCTGCCATAATGAGCTCAAGAATCTAGCAAGCAACTACTTAATCACCAAAACGGACCAGTTTACACTAGGATGTAGAGGTAGCGTGCAAGACTACTAGTTCAGTGGTTTCAGGTTCGATTCAGAACCGAGGCAGTTGGCTTCTTTCGAGCGAGAAAGAGAGGTTCTAAGCCTACCCGTCGGATGGAAAGTCAAACCAGAGCTCAATCATGCGATGAGTACGATTTCACCTCTGCACGGAAAGGAACCCTTCAACGTGTAGACCAGGAAAATTCCCAGGTGTAGCAGTTCGCAGCCTGACGTCCCTCAACGAACAGTAGGCCGATTTTCAATAAGCAACAGGAGTTGCAGCATTAGGGCGATGGCATCCGTGTGCGTCAAAATACCGGCCAGCAAATCGTTTCTTGGATGACGATTGGCGGTGAGATGGTGTAAAATTAATGTAGTGTGTTCGGCTACTGCCACAGTGGTTCCAGGTTCGATACTGGAGATCTGGATCGAGGTGGGATGGGTTTTTCGAGCGAGAGAGAGAAGGAGAGAGAGGGGAGGAGAGAGAGAGAGAGAGGATGAGGGAGGGAGGGAGAGAGGGAGGGGTCCCGAGTGCGCGTTCTGTCGGATGCGAAGTAAGGCCGTGGCCCAGTATAGTATACGATGTCACTTGCACGTAAACGAACCCTCTCTTCTGTGCAGCAGGTAGATCAGGATAAATTCCCAGGTATAAAAGCTTGGTGGAGTCCCCCAATGAACTGTAGCCCGGCGATAAATAAGCGTAGGGGTTGCAGCTGTAATCGGCAGCCGGCTGCGTAACAACGACCTGCCTAACAGTGTTCATCCAGATGGGTAAGGATGCCCCCTCTGCACTATGATGCCTCTATGATGCCCTCTCTGCACTAGTTCGATACCTTAGTATGCCCTTGTCGTGCATAGTTTATTTTTGTCGCGAGTGTTTGTTTCCAGGTTCGAGCCTTCATGAAGTCACTGGGGGCTTCTTTTCCTATCTCATTTGCATGATTGTTATGACCTAATATTTGAATAACAACAACAGCCTACTAAGTAATTTCATGATATTAATACTGCTTTATAAGACAATCTGAAACTCCTAGTGGGAATCGAACTCGTATCACTTGTTTGTCGGTTTCGTGTCACGAAAATTCTCGTAGAATGTCATTTAAAAAACGAATTGAGGGCATAGTGGGCTTGTTTCTCTGCAATACAGCGGTGTTGGCAGTGATTGCCCTTTGAAAGGCTGAAACACAATTTTGTTTTCTAAATGTACCTTACTCTATTTTTCAGGACTAACATCCCCTAAGATCGCCCACCGCTTGGAAGGGCGTTGTCCTAAACCTGAAAATTTTCCATTCGACGGCGGTGACGTCGTACACGCCCTCGGAACGGTAAACACCAGCTTGAATTTTCAGAACAGAAGGAAGGCAGGTTCACTTGGGGCTTCCGTCCAACTTGTTGGAAAGATGGAATTAAACACGCAACCGGACCACCCTACTACAGGGTAAAAAACAACTACTAATCCTTTTCTTGCCTATGGCAGAGTCGGATACCCATCTTTGTCCCTCTGAATAGACAGACACATGGGCGATGTAATAGGCGGTATTTTAACGCTGCCGGCTAGTGACCTAAGCTACAGCCCCTATGCTCCTTTATCGTCGGTCTACTGTTTATTGGGGGACTCCACCGAACTGCTGCAACTGGGAATTTTGCCTCTTCTACCCGTTGCATAGTAGAGGGGGTTGTTTGTTTGTTGGTGTTTTAGGGCCCTTCAACTACAAGGTCATTAGACCCCCGTCCATTGTGTAATTCTGATGCAGAAACTGCGCAGACACTACACTAATGCGACGATTTTTGGATACTAGTGGTACCCAGTTTTCCCAAGCGGCCACGCATGTCAGTACTAGCTGGGGTTGCGCTGCTTAACTTCAGTGATCAGATGAGAACTGGTGTGTCCAACGCAATTCGCCGCTCCCTAGAGGGGGTTCTTTGCCGTTCAAATGACATTGACCATCACAAGAGACCACCGTTTTTTTTTTACTTGTCATCTGAAGGAAGGCACACTCGGGACCTTTCTCTCGCCCGAAAGAATCCAACCCACGTCGATCCAGTATCGAACCTGGAACCATTGATGCATCGAATGTTCTCGATCCCTAATCAGGGTTATGCTACTGTTGTTAAGATAGGTTATGTATTGATTTTGTGATGATTCTAGGGATGATGTCTTCTAAATGGGACTTTGATTAATGAGAAGAGATTAGAAGAAGGAAAGGGAAGGGGTCATATTCGTGACTGTAATGACCTTTAATGTTTATCTACGTCACTCCTTTTGTCCCCCTTTTTCATTGTCCTGTAACCTCCTTCCTCCCCTGAAATATAGGTGCTTTTAACTTTCAGTGTTTATACTTGAAGGTAAGGAAGTATTTTTTTTTTGAAATGGATGATCTAATTCAATTATGCCTTAAGATATAATAAAGGAGGGGACTGAAAATTAATCAATTTCATTTCCCCTTTCCTCACCCCCATCTTGTTCTTCTTCTTCTCAGAATCTGCAATTTTTAAGTCGAAGACCCGATTTCTTTAAACCTTTGGGATCAATTTTAAGACCATGCAATATCATCCTCTGAAGATATCCGAGAGCTGGCGTGAGATAAACTCGTAATTAAATTCATTTGTTGACGTCCAGTACTAATGCAAGAACCACGTGACCAGTTTTTAGCTCTGAAATGACAGAGTGCAGGATCGATTCTTCTCTCTCAAGGCCAGTATGATGTTTTTAGGTGGTATATAAGCTTTCCTTAGGCAAGGCGCAAAATGAGACGCAGGGTGACGCAGGGTGTAGCAGCCCTACGAAATTATACTTGCATCAAATAACAAGAGAACTTCTCTGCTTCGCACCGCTTTTTGTTATTGTCACGCCAACTTCACGCAGGAAACTGCGGCATTGACACTGCGCTCCGCAGAGTCACGAGGTGCAGACACTGAGTCACATCACCTTGCGACTTAATATGTGCAACTACATACTATCATGTGAGCTTCAGAAATGTATAGTGAGTTACCCTGCGTCACCTGCGGAGACTGCGTCGCATTTCGCGCTGGGCGCAAAATGAGACGGAGGGTGACGCAGGGTGTAGCAGCCCTGCGAAATTTTGCTAGCAGGCAATCACCGCATGTTGAATCACAATTTTTCATCCTTACTTGCATCAAATAACAAGTGAACTTCTCTGCTTCGCACCGCTTTTTGTTATTGTCACGCCAACTTCACGCAGGAAGCTGCGGCTTTGGCACTGCGCTCCGCAGGGTCCCGTGGGGCAGGCACTGAGTCACGTCACCAAGCGACTTAACATGCGCAACTACATACTACCATGTGAGCCCCAGAAATTTACAGTGAGTCACCCTACGTCACCTGCGTCTCATTTTGCTCTGGGCTTTAGACCTGCCTTGGTAGCCAAGAGGTAGAGTGCTCGGTTAACTGCGTCAGTGGTTCCAGGTTCGATACTGGATCGAGGTAGGTTGGCTTCTTTGGGACGAGAGAGAAGCCCTCGAGTGCACCTTCCTTCGGTTGAGAAGTAAAGCCGAGGTCCCGTGCGGTGTACGATGGCATTTGCACGTAAAACAACCCTCTCTACTATGTAACGGGTAGATGAGGCAACATTCCCAGGTGTTGGATCTCGACCCCTGGGGTCGGTGGAGTGTCCCAACAAACAGTAGCTCGACAATAAATAAGCGTAGGGATTATTAACTTTGTTCGGCATGTGGTTGCGGAAATATAGCGTTCAGTAGATCTGACGTATTGCTAGGTGGCTCTCTGCTTGACATATGACGCCACATGTGCTGAAGTCGGTAATGCTTAACGCTTTTGCTTCTCGGTCTCAAGGTCAGAGTTCGATTCCGATATCAGCTAGAAGTTATTCGGTCATTTCGCTGGCTGGTAGGATAGGGCAGAGGATAGGCCGTACAGATATGGATTTTGGAATAGTTTAGGCTTTCTTACAACTCTCTCTCTCTCTCTGCCTCTCGGGGGAGCGGCAAATTGCGCTGGACACACCAGTTCTCGTCTGATCACTGAAGTTAAGCAGCGCAACCCCAGCTAGTACTGACAAGGGTGGCCGCTTGGGAAAACTGGGTACCGCAAATACCCAAAATTCGTCGCATTAGTTTAGTGTCTGTGCAGTCTTTGCATCAGAACTATGCTGTGGACGGGGCTCTAATCACCTTTGGAGTTGAAGGGCCCTAAAACACAAAAAACAACAACAATCTGCCTCTCGGTTAAAAATTAGCAGTTTTAATCCCTTAATAAGGGCAGCGAAGGAGAAAAAAAGTATCTCGGAAAGTAATTCGCGAGTTGCCCCGATTAATCGATTTCCTTCAGTGACGTCATGGAATTGATCCCTCAAACGCACAAATGTTCCACAGAGAGAGGCAGAGATAGAGAGCATGGGAGAGGATATGTGAGGGAGCATGAGAATTGACTGTGGTTTAGGGTCCTTCAACTACAATGGTCATTAGATCCCCGTGCCCTGCTTAGTTCGAATGCCGAGTCTGCACAGACACTACGCCGTTACCAGGATTTCGGGTCTTACCAGTACCCAGTGTTCCTTAGCAGTTACTTATGCCAGTACTATCTGGGGTTGCGTTGCTTAATTTCAGTGATGAGACGAGAAATGGTGTGTCCAACGCAGTACAGCCGCTGGAGAATGAGGAAGAGAGGGCAGGAGTGAGTGCATGCCAGATAGCATGAATGAATGTTTGGAATGCCGGATAGTTCTAATATGGTGCCAGGATTGAGCCCGTCATCAATGATCTGCTACAACGAAATTCTAAAAAGTTGGCTTGAACGTCATCCCTGCTTCGGTGGCAAAATTGGTATCCTGCTCGATTTGCTGCGCCTTTGATTCCAGGTTCGATGCTGGATCAAGGGGAGGTTGACTTCTTTAGGGCGAGAGAGTTTGGTGTACGATGACATTTGCACTTAAAAAAGACCCCAATCCATTATGCAACGAGTTGAGGAGGCAACGAACAGTAGATGGACGATAAATAAGCCTTGTGTCCATTCAGAGGGAGAAGATGGATACCTGACTCTGCCATAGGCGGGAAAAGAGTTAGGAGTTGCTTTTGCTTTAACGACATCAAATGTGTCTTGTTATACATATCATCCTATCACAATCCTGCCTGTAGTAGGATCGGGTCATTGGGTTTTACAGAGATATATGTGAGAACTTGAAAACTGTGTATAGTACATCTTCTTAAACAAATACTTTAAAGGCAACCCCCAATCCTTTTTCCGCCTATGGCAGGGTCGGGTACTCATCTTGTCCCTCAGAATGGACACAAGCGCGATCTATTGGACATTGTTTTTCCGCAGCCGGTTGCCGATCCAAACTGCAACCCCTATCCTTATTTATCGTTAAAGGGGCGAGCCACTACACCTGGAAATTATGCCTCATCTACCCGCTACGTTCAAATGTCATCGTACACCACAGGGGGGGGGGGGGGGCTCTGTTTTACTTGTCATCCGAAGGAAGGCGCGCTCAGGGCCTCTTTCTCTCGCCCGAAAGAAGCCAACTCACTCCGGTCGAGTATGGAACCTGGAACTACTTACTGACTTAGTTACCGAGCGTGCTACCCAAGACGCCACCGAGGCGGCTTTAAACAAGTCCTTTAGTAGTCTTAATAAAAGAAACCAACTCCTAACCCTTTTCCCGCCTATGGCAGGGTCGGGTTCCCGTCTTGTCCCTCTGAATGGACATAGGGCGATATATTGGTCATAGTTTTTTCTGCAGCCGGTTGCCGGCCAAAGTTGCACCTCTACGCTTATTTATCGTCGGTCTAGTTTTCGTCGGAGCATTCTACCAACGGCAGTGGGGCCAACTCCTACACCTGGAAATTTTGCCTCATCTACCCGTTGCATAGTTGCAGAGAGGGTTCTTTTACGTGCAAGTGCCATCGTACACCTACACGGGACCTCGGTTTTACTTCTCATCCGGAAGAAGGTACACTGGCGGCCTCTCTCTCTCTCTCTCGCCCGAAAGAAGTAAACGCACCTCGGTCAAGTATCGAACCTGGAACTACTGACGCAGTTGCTGAGCGTGTTACCCAAGACGCCACCGAGGCGGCTTTAAACAAGTCCTTTAGTAGTCTTAATAAAAGAAAGCAACTCCTAACCCTTTTCCCGCCTATGGCAGGGTCGGGTTCCCGTCTTGTCCCTCTGAATGGACATAGGGCGATATATTGATCATAGCTTTTTCTGCAGCCGGTTGCCGGCCAACGCTACACCCCTACGTTTATTTATCGTCGGTCTAGTGTTCGTTGGGGAATGCTACCGACGCCAGGGGGCGAGCTTCTACACCTGGAAATTTTGCCTCATCTACCCGTTGCGTAGTAGAGAGGGTTCTTTGACGTGCAAGTGCTATCGTACACCCACACGGGACCTCGGTTTTACTTCTCATCCGGAAGAAGGCACACTGGCGGCCCCTCTCTCTCTCTCTCTCGCCCGAAAGAAGCAAACGCACCTCGGTCTAGTATCGAACGTAGAACTACTGACGCAGTTGCTGAGCGTGCTAACCACTACGCAACCGCGGCGGGTTCTTTAGTATTCGGATTGTACTGTGTGGGAGGACGATGTCATACATGTCCTTCTTTATGTTTTTTAATATGTAATAAGCGGATTTCAGATAATAAGATGGCAGAAATGATAAACATCTTATAAAATGATGTTAGCATTTACTATAGGCCTCTTATCTGGAAGACATTATTCGTTTATTCTTTCCAGAAGAGGATTTTTCCATTTACTGTCCTAATTGAAAACGGCTGAGAGGGCTTCTTTTGTCCCTTTTCGATATTTAACGAATGCATGAGCAAACTGCGACTAACAAGAATGAATCTCCATCGTAAAAGACACTAAAACTGACCACTACTCCATAAAATCAACCCCTGTTCCATGGTAGACTAGAGCTGGGTTACAAGAGTCCGTCACTCTAGGATATTATACGACCATTTATTAAATGGCGGTGTATTTATCGGCGTCACATATTTGGCGTTTCCATCACATTTATGATCACCAGTTTTGATACATTTATGGTGTTGAGAATGTGACCTTTTTTATGTTTTTATTTTCTCTTACAGATATTTGCATCTCAACCACTTGTCACATTCATCATTTCCGTTTTGTTTCCACCAACGATGGTCATTCGAGCAGGACAGGTGAAAATGACCACGAATTTAACATTAATAATTGTAATCTACTTTCCTCTTGAGACATCCAGCTACATGAAAATCAACTTTAGCCTTTTTCCCCCCCAGAAGCGTTGGTTTTATTTAATACTATTAAATGGCGCAGTTATGTGGACATAATTAAAGAGATGGTCAAGCTTCATGCTCCAGGCTGAAATTTGAAGTTCGCTTCGAGATGATGAGGACCATGAGTTTGTTTACGCTAAAGGAAGATCTAAAAGTGCGCTCTCCATCAAACAGAAGGTAAAATCCATGGTGTGACCCTGTGTGGTGCGTAGGATGTCACCCAACCCCCTTTTTTTCTCGCTCCGTTGGTGCTCTAGGGCCCTTCAACTACAACGGCCATTAGAGTCCTGTTCCACTGTCCTGCCTACTGCGATTTTGGGTATTAGAGTACCCTGTCTTCCCAAGCGGTGACTCATGCTAGTACTAGCTGGGGTTGCGTTGCTTCACTTCAGTGATCACGCGAGAACTGGTGTGTCGAACGCAGTACAGCCGCTCGTCCACCCTGCCCGTGCATCTACCAACGACTAATCGCTTATGGCAGGGCAGGCTGTATTGTCGCCTCATCGGGACACATGGGAGTCTGCCGGACGGTGCTTTTACACAGCTGGATGCAGACCTTACGCTGCAACCTCTATGCTTATTTATCGTCGGCCTACTCTGAAGTTGGGAGTGGCGAATTGCGATGGACACACCAGATTTCGTCTGATCACTGAAGTGAAGCAGCGCAACCCCAGCTAGTACTGACATGGGTGGCCGCTTGGGAAAACTGGGTACTGCTAAGACCCAAAAATCATCGCATTAGTGTAGTGTCTGTGCAGTCTCTGCATAAAAACTATGCTGTGGACGGGGCTCTAATGAACTTTGTTGTTGAAGGGCCGTAAAACACCAACAAACAACAACTACTCTTCGTTGGGGTACTCCAGGGGACAAGCTCATACACCTGGGAATGTTGCTATTCTACTCGTTGCATAGTAGAAAGGGTTCTTATACGTGCAAGTGACTTGGTACACATCGCTTAGGGCCACACGACTTTAATTCGCATTAGGACGGAAAGTGCATCACGATTCAGTAACAAACTTTCAGGAACCACTGACGCAGTAGTGGAACATGCTAGCTCCGTGCTACCTAGGCGGATTTGAAGCCCGCCCTGCCTCTGTCGTCGTCGGTGTCGGTGTCGTGGACAGAGAAGTGGTAGTATACGATGTCGGCAGTGCTTATAACAGGACCTTCTCTACACGGAAATGAAATGTGTAAGTCGGCCAACTGAAATCACATCTCTTTATTATCACGCATTTCGTGTTCGTTTTATAGGTAGTGCCTTTTCAATGTTGTCGTTTTAAATCTAAGCATGGCGAACAGATCATCAATATCTACAAATTGATCTCCATCCCTTTTGATTTGAACAAAATTCACATCGATATATATATATAAAATAAATCTTTTCAGAAGTTGAAGGAATAAACCACTGCTCGAAAAGAGGAAAGAGAAAAAAATTGCTTTGAAATCGGACTTTCAATTCAGACAATTTCTTTTTTTATTTCCTTTGTGCGCTCTTTTGTGCCGCCCACTATCGCAACCGGTGATTCATAGGACCTTCTTTTAGATCTATTCATCATTATCCCAAAAGATTTGCTCTAAAATCAGCTTATTTTCGTCAAATTTGTTTTCATCATACTATGCTGCGGCTATAAGCCTAATTTGAAGTTAAAAATGTCAGGACTTTGATTGGTGCTACGCACTCACGTGACTACCTTCTAACTCTCACGTGTCATTATTCCAAATTATGGCTGCCATGTTTGTGTTCTAAATTAATAATCTATCTTTTTTTTATTTACGCTGTTTAAATGGCTGAAAAAAGAGGTGAGTAAATGTGAAGCGTATAAAATCATAATATCATAATTGTAATGGTGAAAAACAACATTTGATTTATGATATGGCCGTCACGTAGAGTAGAGGCGATTGATAAGAATTGATCGTAACTAGTCCAGACAACCGGAAAAATTGGTAGGCTTAGTTGTGTTGGATAAAAAAGAGAATCTGTCACTTGGTAATAATGCCGTATTCCACACGGATTCGAGCCTCTTTTTTTTAGGTATCCTACCCTAACCGAGTAAAATGGAAAGTGTAACCCTTCCCTACTCGTCAGAAAGAAATTACTGTAATGGATTTGTTGTTTGTTGGTGTTTTAGGGCCCTTCAACTACAAGGTCATTAGAGCCCCGTTCACAGCATAGTTCTAGTACAGAGACTGCACAGACGCTTTACTAATACGACGATTTTTTTTGGGTATTAGCAGTACCCAGGTTTCCCAAGCGGGCACCCCTGTCAGTCAGTACTAGCGCTGGGGTTGCGCTGCTTAACTTCAGTGATCAGACGAGAACTGGTGTGTCCATCGCAATTCGCCGCTCCCAACGAAGAATAGGCCGACGATAAATAAGCATAGAGGTTGCAGCATTAGGTCGGCATCCAGCTGTGTAAAAGCACCGTCTGACAGACTCCCATGTGTCCCAATGAGATGAAAATACAGCCTGCCCTTCCATAAACGGAGAAGCGATTAGTCGTTGGTAGTTGCAGGGGTTGGGTGGGCGAGCGGCTGTAATGCGTTAGGCACCAGTTCTCGCGTGATCGCTGAAGTTAAGCAAAACAACCCCAGCTAGTACTAGCATGGATCACCGCCTGGGAACACAGGGTACTCTAATACCCAGAATCGCAGTAGACATGGCAGTGGAACAGGACTCTACTACAAGGTCATTAGAGCCCCGTCCACAGCATAGTTCTTATGCAGAGACTGCACAGACACTACAGTTATGCGACGATTTTTGGATATTAGCAGTACCCAGTTTTCCCAAGCGGCCACCCATGTCGGTACTAGCTGGGGTTGCGCTGCTTAACTTCAGTGATCAGACGAGAACTGGTGTGTCCAACGCAATTCGACGCTCCGTACTGCAATGGAGTTCAACTCTTAAAAATTTCGACTCAACCAGGTAAGTGCCATAGTAGTTTGCTTGTGACTGCACTTAGGCAGCCGCTTGGAGAAAAAAAGTTGGTTTTTCTCAGGTTTACTTCACCCCGGTGTAATTAGTCTCTCGTAGGATACATGGCCGTATGTTTGACTTCGATGAAGCATGGAAGTAATAAAATGACTTGAAGGTATTTGATGTTTCTTAACTAGCAACAGCATTACCGACCGGTAAGTAATAATTCAAAAATCAATCCCCTTGTACAAGTCCATTCCATTGGATGAGGGAAGGACATAGTAGTGGAAATGCATGTCAACAACTCAGTTGCTATTTCAGCTTTACACAACGGCAAACCATAAATATGTAAATTGCAGCTTTAGTGTAATGAAAATTCATTCACGTTAAGAAAAAAAGATGGGGTTTCTTTGATCAATGTCGTAATCATCATCATCATCTTCTCCTCTAGCTACAATATAGAAGTATTGAGTGAATTTTTGTGATGATGTTTTATTCAAATTGTAAATTTGTGTCAGTAGGTAGTCGAGTCAACAAGTTTGGATTACGAAACGCTTTGTCGCTTATCTTTTTTTTTATTTACTCGCATTGCACCGTGTTTGCATTTACTGTCCAGTTCGACTATGAAGTAATAATATATGCTGTTAATATTTCAGAACTGTCGCGAAAGGGTTTGATATCAACTGACCATCGCAGAATTGCGGAGTGAAACACAGCAGAGGCCTACTAATGTTTGACTGCAGCAGTCGAAAACTACTCCGAAGTTTATTATTCGTCCATTAATAAAAAAAAAATGATAAAAGTATGGATGCTGATTTGGCGAGGGAGGTATTTTAGTATGTAATTAATGCTTTATTACTTTATCATCATCATACCCTCCTCCTGCCTGCGGCTGGGTGGGGTCTGCGAGTTCTAGCCCTCCACTCCCGCCTATCTCCCTAAGGTCCCCGTCCACCTCACACACTACCATATCCTAAGGCATGGCGCAAAACGAGACGCAGGTGGAGAAGGTGAAGCAGGGTGTAGCATCCCTGCGAAATTCTGCTAGCAGGAAATCACCGCACATTGAATTGCAGGTTTTCACCACACTGGTTTGAAATTTGCATCAACTAACGAGAGAACTTTGTGCTTCGCATCGCTTTTTGTTATTGTCACGCCAACTTCACGCGGGAAACTGCGGCATTGGCACTACGCTCCGCAGGGTCACATGGCACAGGCACTGAGTCACGTCACCCTGCGACTTAACATGCGCAACTACATACTGTCATGTGAGCCACAGAAATATATGATGAGTCACCCCGCGTCACCTGCGGAGACAGCGTCTCATTTTGAGCTGGGCTTTATGCAAGGTGTTAAATGAGGCCGCAGGGTGACGCAGCGTGACGCAGCCCTGCGAAATTCTGCTAGCAGGTAATCACCGCACATTGAATCGCAGTTTTTCAACATACTGGTTTGCAATTTGCGTCAACTAAAATGGCTTTCAACGTAACAGTGATTGCCTGCGAGCAGAATTTCGCAGGGCTGCGTCATGCTGCGGCCTCATTTTGCGCCTTGCCTTACGTACAACCTGCTACCATGTCTGCTTCGGTTTCCCCCTGCCCCGGGTGCTTCCGGCCAGTGGCGTCACTAGGGGGTGTGCGGGCCGCACCGGGTGACACCACTCGCACCATGAGAAATGGGGTGACACCAAAGCAGAAGAAGCGGAGGGTGACACCATGGTGTTACCGCACCGGGTGACGCCAACCCTAGCGACGCCACTGCTTCCGACCACCTGCATTCCTGAAATGGACCTAACGAGCTCCTCTTCTCATTACGTGTCCATACCACCTCATCCTATTCTACC
This sequence comes from Trigoniulus corallinus, assembly GCA_013389805.1. Classification (NCBI taxonomy): domain Eukaryota; kingdom Metazoa; phylum Arthropoda; class Diplopoda; order Spirobolida; family Trigoniulidae; genus Trigoniulus; species Trigoniulus corallinus. The sequence continues at coordinate 9,650,940 of JAAFCE010006668.1, forward strand.
TCATTTTTTTAGGGAGAGGCTTATTGCGTTGGACACACCAGTTCTCGTCTGATCACTGAAGTGAAGCAACGCAACCCCAGCTAGTACTGACATGGGTGGCTGCTTGGGAAAACTGGGTACTGCTAATACCCCAAAAAACGTCGCATTAGTGTAGTATCTGTGCAGTCTCTGCATTAGAACTATGCTGTGGACGGAGCTCTAATGACCTTGTAGTGCGGCCAAGTTGCGTTGGACACACCAGTTCCCGTTAGATCACTGAAGTTAAGCAGCGCACACCCACGTCAATACCAACTTGGGTGGTTGGTAAAGAACGTTGGGTGCTGCAAATTAACCCTCTTCCTCCTCCTTTCACCTACCTCCTCATCTCCCGTGGGCAGCCTCCTAAGGGGTTAACCTGTTATGGCTGCCTGGCTTACACCCCAACCCACAAACTAATCAAAGAAAGAAAGTTGCAGGGACCTAAAACACCAATAATTTTTTTCAGCGATGTCCACTACCCCAGGCTACCTCTAATGCTTTATTACTTCGTCTCGTATTTTTTGAGGAAAAAAAAAATATTAATGGATTGCATCTGCAGTAAATACTACACGTGATATACCTATCTATAAAAATTAAAGGTGGGGAGAGGTGCTTGTTAACCCATGTGTGTCTAATATCTAAACGTTTGATTTCTAGGTCAACCTAACTGCGTTTCTACGTCATTTAGTTTTGGTAGTAATGAATTTAGTTTCTAAAAATATGCATTTGCACTATGCTCTTTCCCCACCTCTCTTTCCTTTTTCACGTTGGAGGATGCAAACTTGTAGCCATGACCTAGATCACCAGTTATAATATGGTAAAATGTCGGTGGAAATGAACTTCATTGTGTGTTTTTTGTTTTCAGATGAGGAGAGATGGTTGTGAAAATGAGAAACGCTACGTGACGCCTTGTGAATATATTTTTTTGTGCATAGCACACTGAAGAAAAACAAAAGATTAACCATTCTTTCTAACAGAATAAGATTATTTAGATGTGCATCACGGAATAATATGAAATGTGATGCCCTTTAGTGAATGGCGTAAAGTGCCTGCGAAGGAAAGTAAATGATATTCTTTTTTATACATGTGTCACTTAATCGCCTTAAGTCGTCCTTGTCTTTATTCTTTCTCAGGGTAAAAATCTAAATTTCAGTAAATCTATCCATGGCATTTGCTAATACCTTTTTTTCTCTACTTGATTCATTTAAAAAGTAGACTGCCAGGTAATAACAACTCTGTCGTTTACACCCTTACTTGAACGTAAATGGAGACGTTTAGAAGAGATTGATGTAGGGTTGTAATTATTTTTATTAATTCATTATTAATTTTGTATTTAAGGCTTTTCTCTTTCTTCCTAGGATTGAGGCCTTAGAAAATTGAATCATTTCCTGTTGTTTTGCCATGCTACAAACTTTCCTTCCACATACATCCATACACCTGAATATTTGGTCGACTTCACCAACCAGTGAGTGACGTCATATGTTTTCAGTTCTTCAATTAGTTTGGTCAGTTTGAGGGAGAATAGGTTGAGGTGGTATGGACACGTAAGGAGAAGATTGTTTGTTGGTGTTTTAGGGCCCTTCAACTAGATACAAGGTCATTAGAGCCCCGTCCACGGTGTAGTTCTGATACAGAGGCTGCACAGACACTACACGAATGCGACGATTTTTGGATCCTAGCGGTACCCAGTTTTCCCAAGCGGCCACCCATGTCAGTACTAGCTGGGGTTGCGTTGCTTAACTTCAGCGATCAGACGAGAACTGGTGTGTCCAACGCTATTCGCCGCTCGTAAGGAGAAGAGAAGGAGCTCGTTAGGTCCATTTCAGGAATGCAGGTAGTCGGAAGCACCTGGGGTAGGGGGAGACCGAAGCAGACGTGAGAGCAGGTTGTCCGTAAGGATATGGCAGTGTGTGGGGTGGACGGGGATCTGGTGGGAGATAGACTGGGGTGGAGGGCTAGAACCCGCAGACCTGACCCTGCCGCAGGCGGGATAAGGGTATCATGATGATGATCAATTATTGAATTATGTTAACATCTGCTTTTTTTTCCTCCTGCGTTTCACAGTCTTTTAACTCCTACTTAACACCTACACCTGGAAAATTTACTGATCTTTCTACACATGCGTTTATTTCGCAGAAGTGGTCCTTTGACTGGTAGACGCTATCGAACGCCTTGGATTCTTCTGTGTCATAAAATTTCCACCGGCCTTAGTCACGAACCAGATCCTGAATTGATAAACATTCAGGAAGCAAACACGCCTACTGAAGGAGATTCAGTCTAATTGTCCTAAAAAAAATTGCTGAATTGATCCATAATCAGTCAACTAACTGTAGGAACTATTGTCCTTTCTATTGAGATACAGTATTTACCGTCGGCCGGCTAACTCAGCTGGCGACTTCTGGACCGGAAATGGTAAGATGGAAGGGATTACCGATCTACACATGTTTTAGCAAATACAGGGCTCGTTCAGGTGCAGGTGACATTTAACACACACCACATTTACTTTCCATTTTTCGATAGCTGGTAGACTATATACTTGTCAGAAGAAAAGCAAAATCAACAACCTCAATCAGCTTCTCACCTGCGCGTTGTTTGTGTTTTTTTTTTTTTGTGTTTTAGGGCCCATCGACTACAAAGGTCATTAGGGCCCTGCGCAGCTCAGGGGCGGATCTAGAAATGAATCAGGGGGAGCACTTCAAAAAAGTGCCCCCCCCCCATAATATTTAGAATCCCTTACTATAAATCTAGCTAGCAATTACAATAGGTCCTTTACTGCCCCTAAAGCTGGGTTTACACTGCGCGCAACATACTCGCGCAACTGTTTCATTAGGAAAAACTCGCGCAGTGTAAACGGGGACTCGCCCCGAAATGTGCTGCGCGAGACAGCCTCGTGGTGAGCCACCGCACTGTCTGTTTTTGCACGAGCATCAAAGGGTTTCGCCACTCCCACTTCGTGTACTGTTACTCTAGATACGTTTTGCATGCTTACTTCGCGCAATATTTCGCTCAATGTAAACAGGGAGGGCGAGATTGCGGGAAGCCTGCGAAAACAGTTGCGGCGAGTATGTTTCGCGCAGTGTAAACCCAGCTTTAGACAATGTCCTATCTTCAGTGGTTTAGCGAACTACAGATTGGACTGCAACTTTTGGACTGGCAGTATAGAAACGGGGATAGCAAAGCAACTCCAACTCCTATCCCTTTTCCCGCCTATGGCAGGGTCGGCTACCCATCTTGTCCCTCTGAATGGACACAGGGCGATATATTGGTAATAGTTTTTTCTGCAGCCGGTTGCCGGCCAAAGCTGCACCCCTACGCATATTTATCGTCGGTCTAGTGTTCGTTGGGGAATGCTACCGACGTCAGGGGGGGGCGAACTCCTACACCTGGAAATTTTGCCTCATCTACCCGTTGCATAGTTGCAGAGAGGGTTCTTTTACGTGCAAGTGCCATCGTACACCCACACGGGACCTCGGTTTTACTTCTCATTCGAAAGAAGGCACACTCTTGGCCCCTCTCTCTCTCTCTCACCCGAATGAAGCCGACCCACGTCGGTCCAGTATCGAACCTAGAATTACTGGCGCAGTTGCCGAGCGTGCTAACTACTACGCCACCGCGGCAGCTCAGTATAGAAACGGGGATAAGAAATGCAAAAATACTTCATCAGTTGCGCCCCATTGAGGTACTGAGGGATGAGCAATTGCTGCATTGCTCCCCCCTCTGGAGCCTTTTGGAGCTGGACCACTTATTAATTAATATTACTAATTTATATTTGGTATAACAGACCAGTGTCCTTCAAGGAGTCAGTGAGAAAGAGGCAGTCATATCTCTTTTCACAACTGGGAATTCGTGTGAGTCGGGCTGCACATTAGGCGGATACCGAATCAATTCCACTGCAGATGCATTTGAAAAAGTTGGCAACATAAAGAAGGGGGTCAAATGCGCAATAATTTGTCAATCGTCAGGAAATTGCAAAATTGACGACAACAATAACAAAAAAGGGGGGGTTTGAGTATTTTTTTTTTTCAGGTTTGTGAAGTTAGCAGAGTGGCATTCAGATGAATGTAATGACGAATCTTGCAACTCATCAGTTTTTCGTGATGTGAATGTATCTCAATCCCGTGGTTTAATTATTCATTCTCATGAAACAATTAATTTTTGGGTGTCAAGGATCTGTACTGCGGATCTCAGAGCAAAATATGTCGCGTGAATTATAATCTTACTATATTTAGTGCTACACCATCTGGGTCTTAGTAACCTTAAACTTGTACAGTCTGAGCTATCAATTCATTTTGTTATTCGTTGATTAATTATAATAGTCACGTGCAGAAGAAAAATCGTACTCGTGGGAAATGGGATTTTTGGTTGAAAGTCTGAAAATTCATGTCTGGGGGTAGGAAACCTACCCCTCCACACCCCACGATTATTTATTATTTGAGTGTAGCTGCGCTTCTACGTTAATAGTTCTAATACCTCTTCTAGGTTATCTACTTGAATCTACCCCACCACTTTTTTTTTTTATGAAAAAGAAAAACACCACTGATTTTTCCCTGTCGTATTAAATTTAATATTTTGTTGATAATTTATTAATTTCTATTTTTAGCCTTAATAAGATTTCATCTAGCGTCGATCTTAGAAGGAATTCTGCACTGACATAGATTTGAAAACTCTGAAGTTCTCCACTTATGCTAAAGAGTGGTAAAATGTGATGCGGTTTCTCTATTTTTTTTTTAAATCTAACTGTAGATATTTAATATATAAGATTTTATATTAAAAAAGTGTAGATGTTATAGAGATATTATTCTGACATATATTTTTCTTTCAGATATGACATCGTGTAGTGGTAGCTTTCAATCTAAAAATTGGATTCTGATGATACTATCGCATCATAATAATGCATGTTGAAAAAGGAAAACAGAATTTAATAACAGAAAATAGGTAATTTAATATTTTGTTTTTCAAATAAAAAAATATTTCTTAATAATTTCACAGATTGGCGAAAGGCAAGGAAAAAAAAAACACTTTAATGTTGAATTGTAGCCGGATGTGGTCAGGTATGTGGCAATTACAAATAATTTCAGGTTTTTTTTAAAGGTGTTTAAGCCCTTTATACACTACAACCAACCAAAGAAGAAACATATTTCGCCCACAAGTTATATGATAAATATCGATACATAATATTAAATTTGGCAATCAGCACATCTTTCTGAAAAAATAGAAGGGGAGAAAGAGTGGGGGGGGGAGAGAGAGGGAGAGGTAGAGATGGAGGGAGAGGGGAAAAGATAGAGAGGGAGAGATAGATAGAGGGGGAAGACAGATCGAGAGAGAGAGAAGGGGGAAGATAGAGGGGGGAGAGAGGACTAGAGAGAGAGGGGACAACGATGGAGAGAGAGGATGAGAGAGAAGGGGAGATAGATAGAGAGAGGGTGAGAGAGAGAATGAGAGAAGGGGAGAGAGATAGAAAGGGGGAGAGAGAGAGCGAGAGAGAGAGGGGAAGAGAGAGCGAGAGAGGGGGAACAGCGATGGAGAGAGAGGATGAGAGAGAATGAGAGAAGGGGAGAGAGATAGAGAGAGGGGAAAAGATAGAAAGAGGGAGAGGATGAGAGAGAGAATGAGAGAAGGGGAGAGAGGTAGAGAGAGGGAGAGATAGATCGAGAGATAGAGGGGGAGAGAGGAATCGAGAGAGAGGGAGCGATAGATAGAGGGGAAGAGGGATCGAGAGAGAGTTAGAGGGGGG
>JAAFCE010006668.1:9656791-9674856 GCA_013389805.1 Trigoniulus corallinus
AGAGAGAGAGGGGAGAGCACTATAGAGAGAGGGAACAAGTTTATTGTCTGTATTATTATTATTATCTAGTAGGAGAATTCAATCTACTGATGTTATTTTCTTTATGTCAGGTGTACAAGAAAGAAATGTCGTAGGGAGGAGAATAAATATCTGTGCTGGAATTTCGGTTTTTGGTAGGTTCTCTTTCTTACATGCTAAATTATAGTAGTTGTGATGAAATATTTGAAAACAAATTTGATTTGACCTTACCTCCGCGTCACACTTGACTAGACCCAGGTTAAATGTGGAGAAGCTGTTTTTTTTTTTCTTCTTTTTCTTCTTCTTCTTGCTGTTTCTTGTAATTCAAGTTAAGAATCTTGGAGCACATTTGATGACCACCACCATCACCAAACAGATGTTCATCTTTGAGGTTTATTAACCCTTATCGGTTAAAGATGTAGTGAGGTGACGAGACCACCAGACTAGCGTCCTACTTATAGGCCCATCATCATTTCACACCAACCAATATATAGGCTTCACTCAGCTATGAATTTCACTGTCTTCCTCTCACTCTCTTTCTCTCTCGTTCAAGTTCCATCAGAAGGCGCTCTACGATTTTAGTTTTTGGACTTTTCCATTTTGCATGTGTGTCTACTAAATGTGTATTGGAGCTTGATATGACTCTCCCTCTCTCTCTCTCTGTCTTTTACACTCCTCTCTCTCTCTCTCTGGTACACATCAAGAGGGAAAATGTTGATGCATTCAATGGTTTTATTATCCATCGCGCCTTGGTTCATAAGCCTGAATGAACATAAAAATGAGATAAACATTATTCATGTCTTCTCCTCTCCTCTCCCTCTCTCCTCTCCCTACCTCTCTCTCTCTCTCTCCAGCTCATTCCTGTCTACACCCCTCACGTTGCATAAAGAGCAACAACTCTGAATCTTGAGTGATTCGTCTCTAGAGAATAAGATACTGTACCTCCCCCGCCTTTCCAACAAACTGGGAGAGCGAGAGAGGAGAGCGGAAGACTGCATTTCAATATCAAATTTAGTTTTATGGCATTTTATTGACATAACACATTGAGTATTTAACGGATCACTCACCCCCTGCACTCGTTTACTGACTCTCACTCTCCACTATCATTTTTCTTTTCTTTTTTTTTTTTTCAGGTGATATTTTGTTACACATTTCTGAGAGTTGTCACCAGTCGCCGGGCGGGTGGACACATGATTGGTCATCCATATGAGCATTGATTAGATACCACACTGCTTCACTTTATGCATTGCAGGAGGGCAGGCACGAAACGCGGATCGATATCTTGTTGGTGGGTGTGTTGTCATTATTATTATTCTAATGTCCTTTGCTGCGGGCGGCTATCGTCTGTAGGTCGTCAGGTGCAGTGGCGTCGCTAAGGTTGGCGTTCCCCTCTCCCAAAAAAAGCCGCTTCTTCTGCTTTGGTGTCACCCCATTTTAGCATGGTGCGAGTGGTGTCACCCGGTGCGGCCCACACCCTCGCACCCCCTCTAGTGACGACACTGGTCAGGTGATTAGCGTTATTTGGTTATTATTTCATGTTGCGGTTCATTTTTTTGTTCACTTTTCAAGGCGCTTGTTAGCACACTGGAATTTTTTTTCCGGACCTTTATATTACTTTTCCGTGTTGAAAGGGGTCCTTGAGTAGGATTGACAATATTGAACACGCCGGCCAATTCAGAATGTCATGGGAGCGGCAAATTGCGTTGGACACACCAGTTCTCGTCTGATCACTGAAGTGAAGCAACGCAACCACAGGTAGTACTGACATCGGTGACTGTTTTGGAAAACTGGGTACCGCTAGTATCCAAAAATCGTCACATTAGTGTAGTGTCTGTGCAGTCTCTGCATAAGAACTACACTTTGGACGGGGCTCTAATGACCTTTGTAGTTGAAGGGCCCTAAAACAACAACAAACAACAATCAGAACGTCATATTTACTGAAGTCCCATTTCCGGTTGTTTGGTTTGTTGGTGTTTTAAGACCCTTCAACTATAATGGTCATTAGAGCCCCCTCCACTGCGTAGTTCTAAAACAGAGTCTGCACAGGCCTCTACGCTGTTACGACTTGTTGATTTGTTTGTTGTTGTTTTAGAGCCATTCAATTTCAAGGTCATTAGAGCTAGTTCGTATGCAGAGACTGCACAGACGCTACACTAATGCAACGATTTTTGAGTATCAGCACTTAGCAGTACCCAGTTTTCCCAAGCGACTGTTACGACGATTTGGGTGTTAGCAGTACCCAGTGTTCCCCAGCGCCCCCCATGCTAGTACTAGCTGGGATTGCGTTGCTGGTGGGAGCGGCGAGTTGCGTTGGACACACCAGTTATCGTCTGATCACTGAAGTTAAGGAACGCAAGCCCAGTTAGTACTGACATGGGTGGTCGCTCCGGAAAGCTGGGTACTGCTAATACCCAATAATCGTCGCATTAGTGTAGTGTCTGTGCAGTATATGCATTAGAACTATACAGTGGACGGGTCTCTAATGACCTTGTAGTTGATGGGACCTTAAACTCCAACAAACAACAACAACAAAATGCGTTGCTGGTGTTCAACACAAAGAAGGTGCACTTCAGGTTATATTCTCTCCTCTCGTGCAGATCACAAGAAGCTTTAACAAACAATATGACACATACTCTCCGGAACCTCAGGATGTCTGACATGGACTACAAGACCTCATTACCAAAACTGTCAGGGGCTTGAGATGTAGGAGTCCTACACCTGATAATTTTGTAGAACTTTGCATATATTTTACTCTCCTCGTACGCAGGCACCCCGGCTTTACCTGTCATCTGACGTAAGGCGCACCCTTGAGTCTTCTCCCCTTCTCTTTTAGTAGACACCCACCTGTGCCAGAATCGAAGCTGCAACCATGGAAAACCGGGAGGGGCACTTCAGAAAACGACCGACTGATATTTTGCTACAGATGACATGGGCCTTAACATTTGTCTGGCTGATGTGTCTAGATGTATTCTTTCCTTACTTCCAGAAAGTCTCATAGTTCAAGGTGTGCTAGACAATTTACGCCCGCCGACATTCAGCACCTGTCTGATTTGATTTAGTGGCAGGCGACTGAAGTCTGGAACATGTCTGTTTCGTGCAAACAATTACTTGTATAGGGTGTAGTTGACACGCTACTATATCTCAACTATCAAAAGACGATAAATAATCATCTAGAGATACTTTAACTGCCAGACAAGAAATGTCTCGATCAGACCGCACCCATTGGTGTTTTAGGGTTCGCGGACAGGTACATAACATCAAGGTTGGAAGCGCTGTTTCACTTTCCCCGTTTTCTGGAAAAAATGCCACCGATCCTGGCTGGGGACGAACCTCGGTACTGTGAACTCAGTTGAAAATCATTTGTAGGACCCCCGATAGATGCCTGAGGGTTTTCTTCGACGGTCTAGAGAAGGGCTGGAGTTTGGTTACTTTACCTCGGCCTGCAGAGTGTTCCGTGACGTATATAAACTAGACGACAGAAGGCCCCCTAGTGGTTTCTCTGTCACCCGCCAAAAGAGGGACAGATTCCGAACATTCATTCTTTTGCAATACTTTCTAATCGGACCTCCATCAGGGGCTCATTGATAGCTTATTGGCTCCTGTTGTTGTTTTAGGGCCCTTCAACTACAAAGGTCATTAGAGCCCCGTCCACAGCATAGTTCTTATGCAGAGACTGCACAGACACTACACTAATGGGACGATTTTTGGGTATTAGTAGTACCCAGTTTTCCCACGCGGCCACCCATGTCAGTACTAGCTAGGGTTACGTGCTTAACTTCAGTGATCAGACGAGAACCGGTGTGTCCAACGCAATTCGCGGCACCCTATTGGCTCCCGAGTCCACAGTAGCAGATTCGATTCTGGACGAGGTAGTTGACTTTATCAGTGAAAAGGAAATCACGTGTACGATGACACCGCTGCACGGAAAAGAAATTTTACTGGACAGAAATTGACATTTTCAGGTGTAAAAAAAAGATGTTCGGTCGGTGGTGGGTGTTATAAGGCCTTTCAAATTCAAGGTCATTAGAGCCCCACCCACTTCATAGTCCGAACAGAAACGACGATTTTTGTGTATTAGCAGCACCCAGTGTTCGCAAACGGTCACCCATGTTAGTATTAGCTGGGGTTGCGTTGCTTAACTTCAGTGGTCACGCGAGAACTGGTGTGTTCAACGCAATACTTTTAGTTAAGTAACTTATGATGATCTTTCTTGTAAAATTCGTTTCTCTGTTTCATTAAGTAGAAATTTATTTTCCTTTCTGGTAGACAATATCTGGAATTGCTAGTAAGGATTTTTTTCTGGTTTCGTAAAAAAGAAAGTGGGGAGAGAAATTATATTTCAATATATTGCATAAATATATATGTGTATAAAAAATATTTATAAATCATTCTTTTTGCCACTAATGAATTACTCCACATCATAATTATCATCTTCTCTTTTCCGCTTCAGTGATGACGTCTCGACAGACATGGCATCTTGCGCTGGTTTAGGAGCTGTTATAATTGTTCTGGTAATGACAGGTGGAGCCTTGGATGTTGACGTTGGCAGGGAGACAGAGTTAATGCTACTACTGACAGTTGTTGTCGTGACGATGGTATTTATAGCTGCAGTAGCCGAATTGAGAGCAGTGGCGGCAGCAGCAGCAGCCACCACGTTGCTAGAAGTTCCTATATTTAAAAGTAAGTAAGAGAAATAACACCGATATTAGAAAATAGTTTAACACTTTACTTTCCAAATAAGAACAGCAACGATGCACTTAATATCTATCCCCCCACTCCACTCCAGGTGTTTGGAAAGGGCTAAAATATTGTCTACATCAGCTCGTTCTCCTCTCTAATCCTACAGCTGAGGGGTTTTCCGCGTAGAAAAGGTTTTGTTCTGTGCAGTGGTGACACACCTCACAACGTAGAAACTGGCGTTACATCCTCTTTCCAAAAAAAGAAATGTGCGACTGAGGTTTCTCAACCATCCGAAGGCTCAGTATGAGCTCGTGTTCAGGACGAGGAGGGGGGGGGGGGACACATACGATACCGCTACCCCGAACCAGAATTGATTGTTGGTGTTTTAGGGCCCTCAACTACAAGGTCATTAGAGTCTCGTCCATAGTGTGGTTCTTATGCAGAGACTGCACAGACACTACACTAATGAGACGATTTTTGGATATTAGCAGTACCAAGTTTTCCCAAGCGGCCACCCATGTCAGTGCTAACTGGGGTTGCGTTGCTTAACTTCAGCGATCGGACGAGAACTGGTCTTGAGCTTCGGCACAAGCATTCAATCTGTAAAGTTGTCAAAACAAACTCTGAGCAATCAGAGGTGAAAAACCATAAGTCCAATGAGGTGTCTGCCATCACAGAACCCTTTCAACACGGAACAGAAACATACTAAAACTGTAAATTCTTTTAGAAGGTTCCTCAGTGGTCACCCCCGACAGTGGCACATGGTCCTCAACTCAGATGGAGAGAGAGCGGCTAGATCACTCCAAATGGCATTATATCGGACGTACTGTCACCAGTCTCGAAACGGAAACTAAACAAAAGTGCATCTCGGGAGGATGAATATTTTTCTCACCTGAGGTCAGTTTGATGATTGGACTCGGTGTTACACCACTTTCGATTTTGACAGTTGCAGCAGGAGCACTCGTGGCTGCGGTAGCCAATGCAGTTGGTCTGGTGACGACTGTAACCGTAGGTGAAGAGGAACTGGTTCCTTTACCAACCAGAGACAGGGTGGCGCCAGTCTTGGAAGCCAGATTTACAGCCGGTGTAAGTTTCGATCCCACTACATCCAAAAAAGATTGACCATTGGTCCTTGCGAACACACCTTGTAGACTAGTAGGTCTGGAATGGAAATATTTACCAACACCTCCCAGGGCGTGCACAGAACTGATATTTATCTTCGGGGCTGTCAGACTGCTAAACTGAGACCCTACCTGTCTCGGCTAGTGAAAAAGATTGCAGAAATGAACAGATTAGGACAAAACTCAGCTTGGTGATGAAGTGATGCAACTGGTTTACCTTTTTGGACGATTTCATGCGATAGTTGCAGGCAGAAAGACAATATCGGTCAGGAGGTAATCGTGGGCCACAATGTGGCTTGATGAGAGGCAGAGGCATATTATTTCGCTGTCTCGAAATATCTATCAAAATCTAATTAGAATGAAATAAATTAAAACGCTACCGATTATTTGAATAACAAGTCCAACATTGAGTTCAACTGACATCACGAGGTGGAGGTGTTGTAAAACTCTTGTCCATCTGCATCTGTATGGCTAATTTCACATCGTCGATATCTAAATTTTTCTTCTTGGCATGCGAAGAAAATATTCGGGCATCGTCCAAGATATTCGTTATATATCCTAGGAAGAGAAAAGTATGAACTTTGTAGCTCTTTACTCACGTCAATTTCGTTTCAAAACCCAATTCCACACCGGTAACCACGGTAACTCACTATAGGTAAACTCGAGCATTTGATTAATAACTCGTGGCTCGTATTCGGTTATTCCCATGTCTTTTAAAATTGCTGCCATCACTTGTGCGTCTTTTGGAGTACTTTTTGGAGATGCCATTTAATATTTTTACAAGAATTTCCAGTTTGATTTTGAAATTCAGTAAATTTTGGACATCAAATTCAGAAAGGTGTTTCCAAGCAACGCTTACGGAAGCTTCCAAGGACCAGCACACGGGGGTTGAATGACGTCATCAACCAGCGCGTACTATAATGACACGAGATAGGTTATTATAGTCGAAGAATTATAAGTAGGAACCTTAAAATAGAATTGATTCTGAGATGAAAGTGACGAAATTCTGTTCAATTAATATCAATAAGAGTTGCTAAGGTTGGAAGTTATTGTCTTTGTTGCGGAAAACATCGCAAAAAGACACAATTCCTTTTCACCCTATGCGATAAGCCAGACAAGCGTCATCTGACACTAGCGTCTGCCTAACCTAAAGTTTAAATTTGTTCTTTGTGAAGGTGTTGTGACACACGAGAATTGGTTTCTCTATAATTTAATCGAACGATATATGTTGGATTTGCTCAGAATGAATATTACTTCTGCTGGTAAGGAACTATCGACATTAAAAGTCGAAAATTTTGATCCATTTTGAGACGAAATTGGCAGGGAAAATAGAACAGAGCGTATGAATCAAACGGTGGAGGTTCGAAAATTGAACTTCTGCAAAGTCATGCTTCAAGTCAGTATATTGAAGTTATGGACACAAACCAATATTTAATGATTTAATTTATAGTTTTATAAGGCAATTATTGGAAAACGTATCACGGCGAAATCATAACAAAAAAATGGGATGAATTTAACGAAATTAGATTATTTATAAGCAGTGCCGGATTTAGATATTGTGAGGCTCTAGCCTAGTTCAATTTTGAGGCCCTTTTCAAACCCTTTGGAGGCCCTTTTCTTAAGTTTTGAAGCCCGCTAAATATTGAGGCCCAGATATTGTGAGGCTCTAGGCTAGTTCAATTTTGAGGCCCTTTTCTTAAGTTTTGAATCCCGCTAAATGTTAAGGCCCTAGGCTTCAGCCTATTTAGCCTATTGGTAAATCCGGCACTGTTTATAAGTGTTTATGCGTTGCTCTGAATTTTCGGTTTGGTGCAAAATGTTTGCCACAAACCGTATTAGGACGGTTAACCACGACACTTTTAAACAACAATGTCGTAGTTATTTGTTAATTAGTCGAAAGTTCTTATATTTATTTGTATGCTCGTTTAATTTGAAGCTGGAATTATTAGTCTGCTAGACGAAGATGAAGCGGAGTTGAAGATCTTCGCCCTCAAGAAGCTCAACGTCATTGTGGATGAATTTTGGGCGGAAATTTCGGAAGCGATTGCGAAAATGTAAGTGGTTTGGACACCCTCGTTGACTCCTTAAAAGTTATGCTTTTTATAACAATTATTATCGATCAACTGCTGTTTCGGGCAAGAGCTGGGTCACTGGAGACGAAACAGAGGATGGCAAAGATCACAGGTGGAGAGAGGAGGGCTGTGGATTATGTGCGACCAAGTGGAGGATGTTAAGCATGTGATACTGGCTTGTCCAGCGCTGGATCACTGCAGAAGGGGTTCGGCAACCGCCACCTTGGAAGAGGTTCTGGGGGGGGGGAGCGGAAGGCAAAGGTGTTGCTAAGGTGCTGGTGGAGATCTAGGCAAATGGGTCTAGCATGAAAAATCTCCCCAGCAAGGTTTCCCGTTACAAAGGATTGCATAGTCATAAACTCGTGCAGCCAAGTTGCGTTGGACACACCAGTTCCCGTGAGATCACTGGAGTTAAGCCGAGCAAGCCCACGTTAATACCAACATGGGTGGTTGGTAAAGAGCATTGGGTGCTGCAAATATCCCCTCTCCTACATCCTCTTCACCTGCCTCCTCATCTCCCGCGAGCAGCCTCCTAAGGGTTCGTCCTGTTATGGCTTAGTCTCCAACCCGTTCTCGAAGAAATGCTAAGAATTTAAACTCATTCTGATGAACGATTTCTTTATTTTAGTGAAGTTCTTTATGAAGATGCAAATTTTCCACATCGAGAGCTTGCTGCATTAGTAGCTTCCAAGGTTTTATTACATTTTTTTCCTAGTTTGATACTTGATTAACAACGTCGGAATTTGCTTTAGCTTTTGGATTATTTTAGGTCTATTACCATCTGGGATCATTTGAAGATTCTTTAACTTTTGCACTCGGTGCAGGAGATCTTTTTGACATCAATAGCACGTCTGAATATATAGAAACTACTGTTGGTGCGTTTTGATTATTTTTACTCGGTGTCATGACGTGATAGTTTTGTGCCGCTAAATATAATTTTCATCATTTCAGCTAAATGTATCGATTATTATACCAAGTTGAAGGTTCATAATTTGGATGCGAAATTTGAAGATCAGAAGGCGATCGATCCTCGTTTGGAAGCTGTGGTCGATAGGATGTTGCTGCGTTGTTTTGAAGATGGTCAATTCAAACAGGCTCTGGGAATTGCCATCGAAACCCGAAGAATGGACGTTTTCGAGAAGGCCATTTTAAGCTCTGTGAGGTTTTTTTATTCCTTCTCGTTGTTTGCTTTTTTTGTGGCTGGAATGTTTCATCGATAATGTTTATTTCAGAGCAATGTTCCTGGGATGTTGTCCTACAGTTTAAAAGTAATCATGTCCCTAATTGAAAATCGACAATTTCGTCATCAAGTTTTGCGCTCGTTAGTTGGTTTATATAAGAATTTGGAGACACCAGACTTTGTAAATGTGTGCCAGTGTTTGATTTTTCTCGATGACCCGCAAGCAGTTGCTGATATCCTCGACAAGCTACTAAATGACTCTGAGGTATGAAAGACAAAAGAGCTTGAAGCTTCTTGACCCCTAATAATGTCAGCTTTTGATAACGTCATCGTGCTTTGAATTTGTTTTTAGGATAGTACTCTGATGGCGTACCAAATTGCTTTTGATTTGTACGAAAGTGCGACGCAGCAATACCTTTCCCGCGTCTTACAGGCCCTCAGAGCCACTGCACCAATTGTTGACGCACCTGAAAGTGGTCCTGTTGTTGAGGCGTAGGTATCTTTGTTTTGTTTTTTGAAATTTTTCTGGCTCGTTATTTTAATGAGTTATTTGACGACTTGTTCACAGGATGGAAGAGACTCCATCGACTGATACCACTGAAGTGAAAGCTGATAAACCGGTAAGTCTTCTTACATATTTGAAATGAATTTAATCAACCAAAACGGTTTGACACATCCTATCTCACTTAGGATTTCTTATTTTCTCCCCGTTTTCAGAGTGAAGAAGTAATCCCACAAAAAATGCAAAAGTTGATTGCAATTCTGAGTGGTGAAACCACCATTACTTTGCACTTACAATTTCTGATTCGAAACAATCACAGTGACTTATTGATTCTCAAGAACACAAAGGTAATCCTAAATTTTAATCCTTCGTTGTTTTTTTTTGAAGGCCATTGTGTTATTTTTCTATTTTCTTACAAATTGTAATTTTTTTTTAGGATACTGTGAGAAGTTCAGTATGTCACACTGCGACAGTGATCGCAAATTCCTTTATGCACGCAGGAACCACCTGTGATCAATTTTTGAGGTTGGTCTTCCGTCCTCTTTTGATCAGCAGCTAAGAAGTCAAAGGGAGTTTTTTTTTAAAAAAAAATATTTATATTAATAATTAATCTAGGGATAATTTGGAGTGGTTGGCGAGAGCTACAAATTGGGCCAAATTTACCGCTACTGCCAGTTTAGGCGTTATTCATATGGTAAAAATCTAAAAATTTAAGTCTCGGTTCATACAATTTTTGTTTGGTGATGTGTTGCTTATTTTTGACTTTTAACTTGACCACATGTTTAGGGGCACGAAAAAGAAGCTTTAAATTTAATGGCATCTTATTTACCGAAAGAGACAGGGCCTGGAAGTGGTTATTCTGAAGGAGGTGGATTATTCGCTTTAGGTATTTTATGGTGTTTTTAAAATTAATTATTACAGTAAAACCTCTCTATGGGCACACCCCTCTATAGGGTACACCCCTTATATCGGTACAAATTCTTCAGGCACCGATTTTTCATCCATAGGCTATTACTACCCCCCGTGATGGGTACACTTTGGCTGGGTCCCCCAGGTGTACCAATTAGAGAGGTTTCACTTTTATTTTAAGGACCTTGGGGGTAGGGGAAATGGAAGTATAATAATCGTTATTTTTCGGTTTGTCTTTAGGATTAATCCACGCAAATCATGGAGGTGCAATCACTGAATATTTATTGAATCAACTAAAAGATGCGTCAAATGAGGTACTTTGGTAAAAAAAAATTAAGAAGAATCGTATTAAAATCTTTAATTTACTAATTATTTTTCTATTCTGTTGGTAGATGGTTCGGCACGGAGGTTGTTTGGGGTTAGGTTTAGCTGCAATGGCCACCCATAGACAAGGTAAGCTGTTGCTATTTTTTTATCATTTTCCTGAGGGGAAGGATAAACCCGCCTCGGTGGCGCAGTGGGTAGCGTGCTCGGCAACTGCATCAGTGGCTCTAATTTCGATACTGGATCAAGGTGGGTTGGCTTGTTTCACGTGAGAGAGGTAGACATAGGCCCCGTGTGCCACTTCTTTTGGATGAGAAGTATAACCGAGGTCCAGTGTCCCAGCGAACAGTAGACCGACGATAAATAAGCATAGGAGTTACAGCTGTGGTCTGCAACCGGCTGTGGAAAAATACTGTCCAGTATATCACCCTCGTGTTCATTCAGAGGGACAAGAGGGGTACTGTTGTTGTTTGTTGGTGTTTTAGGGCCCTTCAACTACAAGGTCATTAGAGCCCCGTCCACAGCTTAGTTCTTATTCAGAGACTGCACAGACACTACACTAATGCGAGGATTTTTGGGTATTAGCAGTACCCCAGTTTTCCCAAGCGGCCACCCATGTTAGTACTAGCTGGGGTTGCGCTGCTTAACTTCAGTGATCAGACGAGAACTGGTGTGTCCAACGCAATTCTCCGCTCCCAAGAGGGGTACCCCACCTTGCTATAGGCGGGATAGGGGTTAGGAGCAACTTATTTACTCAAGGAGAGGAGGCTGCTGGCGATATTCCCCGGCCGGTGTAGGACCTCGGTGAATTTCTTGCAGAAGTGGAGGAGGTCCGATTTTCAAGTAACGAAATTCGTTTGGTGTTCTTAGGCCGAGCTGTGACGGGCTCGCCTTTGTGGCTTTTTTTTGACTAAGAAGCTAATATGGCGTCCTAAAATAGTTGCGTGAAGGTCGTTTCTGGCGGAATTGAAGACTAAAATGATTTGGGTATTAATTTTTCAGATGTTTACGAGCAGTTAAAATTCAATTTGTATCAAGATGATGCGGTGACTGGTGAAGCTGCTGGCATCGCTTTGGGGTTGGTGATGGTCGGTTCCAAGTCGGCTTCTGCTATCGAGGATATGGTGGCTGTAAGTAGATTTTTGGTGCATTGGTGGCCGAATTTGTGGTCTTTTGTGTCGTATCCTCGACACGTTGGTGATCATCATCATCATCATCATTCTCAGGAATTTTTCTTTTGGTCGATAGTATGCTCAAGAGACTCAGCATGAAAAAATCCTCCGTGGTTTAGCTATCGGTATTGCACTCACCATGTATGGCCGACTGGAAGAAGCTGACACGTTAATTGAGAGTTTGTGCCGGGACAAAGATCCAATTCTTCGACGTTCTGGCATGTACACTGTGGGCATGGCCTATTGTGGCACTGGCAACAACAAGGCAATACGAAGACTTTTACATGTTGCTGTAAGTTTCGATGACAGGTTTGGCCCGAACTGATCTTTGACCCTTGTATGGGTGCGGGCCTTTGGCTTTGCTTACGTTAAAGTTGTGCTTTTCATGTTGTTATCAGGTGAGTGATGTGAACGACGATGTTCGAAGAGCGGCTGTCACCGCCTTAGGATTTTTGCTGTTCAGGTAGGAAATGTCCAAAATTTTTGTTTTTTTTTTCCTTCTCTACAATTTTGATGAAAGAGTTATTAGCTTAGCTATGGGCCCTCTTAGAAATTACCTTAGAATTGTCATCTGGATCCAGAAGAGACCGAGTGCTCAACAGGTAAATGGGACTTATTTGCCGTGAATGAATTGTTTGTATAATATTCTTGCAAGAATGCACCTGTGTGATCAACAGGTGTCTTAGCAGTTTTGAAAGCTGTGGTAGGTTTGGTATTTTGTCGTGAAATGCGGGTCCATCCATCGCTCAATATTCGAAATACGGTAAGAGCATCGAATTGTGCCTGCAGGGAAATTTGAAAATCGGTTCAAGTTCTTCTTTCTGAATCTTCTTTCTCCATTATTTAATTCATGGCATCATTTTAGATACTACATTTCACTCTCCTGGCAGTTCGTCCGTGAACTCTAATATCTTTTAATTCCACCAAGAAATCGATTTTTGTTGTGTATTTTTGACTGGTATGATGAATGTACAGTCTCGTTATTATGCTGTCGGCGTTCTATCTCGATTTGGTGGAGAATGGGATTTTATTTACCAATTGCTAATGTTGATGTTAACGTGTTGAAATTTGAATTTACCTCGATTTTAAAGCGGCGTGTGACCTCCCGAAAATGATAGTGGAACGGCGCTTAGCGAGCTTAATTCTTTCCCCAATCTCACTCGTAATGTGAAACAATCGTTAAACGAAACAATTTTTTTTTCCATATTAATCAATGAAAAATGGGGTTAGGCGCCCAATCATCATCCTTCCTTTATCCCGCCTGTGGCAGGAATAAGGGATCCCCCTCCACTCCCGCCTATCTCCCACCAAGTCCCCCTCTATCACACACTACCATATCCTTACGGACAAGGAGGGGAACGGCTTATTGCGTTGGACATACCAGTTCTCATCCGATCGCTGAAGTTAAGCAACGCACCCCCAGTTAGTGCTGATATGGGTGGCCGCTTGAGAAAACTGGGTACCGTTAATACCCAAAAATCGTCGCATTAGTGTAGTGTCTGTCCAGTCTCTGCATTAGAACGGCACTGTAATGGCCTTGTAGTTGCAGGGCCCTAAAACACCAACGTACCTGCGAACAAGGATATGGTAGTCTGGTAGTGTATGGGGTGGCCTGCCCCGGGTGCTGGATAATGCACTCCGGTGCACAAAAATACTCCTTGTTTTTAAGATTAGTGCAAATTGTTGATGTAGACGAATTGTATGTGCATGGCAGGCAGGGCCGGCGCTATATTTTACGGGGCCCTGTGAAAACATGAAGTGGGGCCCTTCTTTCAGTAGGTTCATTAATCCGAATGCGCGGAGCCCTGTGCCGTCGCCCTGTTCCTCCCACCCATCACGCCGGCCCTGCAGGTCAGCAACGCTGACACCTGGTTCTTCACTTTTCAGTGATTTGGCATTCGGCTTCAATGGTGATTTTTCTTCTTTCACCCCGGTCTTTTTGCTGAATTTTCTTTAGGGGCAAATGTATAAGCATGTTTAAACTTTGCACTAAAAAGCATTCAATACTGTGTCGGAATGCAATTTTCACAAGCTCTAAATACAGGCTGATAGTCGAGATGCAGTCACATTGTTTCTGGTTACTCGTTCTGCGAAACAACGTTCGTTAAGGGAATCATTTTTTTTTTACATTTTTATTTGGTTGCTCGTTATGCGAATTGCTCGCTATAGGAAGTGTTCGTTAAGAGAGATTTCACTGTTTCACTTACTTGGGTTGAATTTCATCTTCGTTCGTCATCGATTTCGACACCATGTTAAAATATGGCTGGCGTTCTGTTTTGAAACCGAATTTGTGTTGCGTTCCAAAAGCTGTGGCGCTTCAGCGTCGGTTGTACTGTGTTATTGCGTCTGCGCAACTTAATACCGTATTTATTCTAATTAACAGCGCCCTCTATTAAACGGCGCATTGTTTATTAAAGGTACTGAATTCATCATCACAATACCCTTATCCCGCCTGTGGCAGGGTCGGTGAACAAGCTCTGGGGTCATCCCAGCCAGGTGTCTGGTTTGTTTGTTGGTGTTTAGGGCCCTTCAACTACAAGGTCATTAGAGCCCCGTCCACAGTGTAGAGACTGGACAGACACTACACTAATGCGACGATTTTTGGATATTAGCAGTACCCAGTTTTCCCAAGCGGCCACCCATGTCAGTACTAGCTGGGGTTGCGTTCCTTAACTTCAGTGATCCGACAAGAATGGTGTGTCTAACGCAATTTGCGGCTCCCAGGGCGTCTGGAACCCACAAGAATATTGGCCGGGTTGTCTATGAGGGGTTCCTTATTAAAGGTACTGAAATATAAACGGCGCCCTCCAAAAACGACGCACCGTTTATTAAAATAAATACGGTACTTGGTAATTCAATTGTTGTTCTCTTCACTGTTTAATTGAGAAATTCTGAGGATGTTGTGGTAAAATGTTTATTAGGATGATGGGGAAGTGGGTAATGAGATAGTTTAGACCAGGGCCGGCCCGTGGTCGGCAAACAACAGTAGCAGCTGCCCAGGGTTCAGGAGTCTCATTAAAATGGTGCGTTGTTTGGGTATTTTGTATGCTTTCAATGCTGTGTTATACTTGCCATGTCACACCTGACATTACTTACCCCGGTTTTGTTATGGTGGCCTGCGGTCCGTAATCTGAGTTTGGAACAGCGGAGTAGCCCAAATCTTGAACACCCCGGGTGTAGACTGTAGAGGATGTAGTGACGTCATCATGGTGGCGATACTTCTCTTGCAGGAGGAAGCCTCGGTGGCGCAATAGGTAGCGTGCTCGATTACTGCGCCAGTGGATCCAGGTTCGATACTGGATCGAGGTGGGTTTGGCTTCTTTTGTGCTAGAGAAAGCCCCGAGTGTGCTATCCTTCGGATGAGATGTAAAACCGAGGTCCTGTGTGGTGTACGATGGCATTTGCACCTAAAAGAAAACTCTTTACTAGGCAACGGGTAGAGAAGGCCATATTTCCAGATGTAGGAGCTCGGGAGCGGCGAATTGCGTTGGACACACCAGTTCTCGTCTGATCACTGAAGTTAAGCAGCGCAAGCCCAGCTAGTACTGACATGGGTGGCCGCTTGGGAAAACTGGCTACTGCTAATACCCAAAAATCGTCGCATTAGTGTAGTGTCTGTGCAGTTTCTGCATCAGAACTATGCTGTGGACGGGGCTCTCTCTAATTTGTTGTTGAAGGGCCCTAAAACAGCAACACCAACAACAACAATGTAGGAGCTCGGTAGAGTGCCTCAACAAACAGCAGACCAACAATCATAAACGTAGCGGGTTGCAGCTTTGGTCGGCAGCCCTTTGCGGAAAACCACCGTCCAATAATCACCCTTGTGTCCATTCAGAGGGACAAGATGGGTATCCGACCCTACCATAGGCAGGAAAAGAGTTAGGAGGTGCTCACTTATCACTTAAAGGAGGAAGGTGACTAAATTTATTATTTATGTATTTCGCACCTTCTGAGGTCAGTTAGTTGAATTGTAGTGTATCCAATAATAATAACGAGTATCGATCTCGTCTCTTGCTACTCACCTGCATTTCTAATTTCGGCTATTCATTTCTGATATGATTTCATTACACGTCTGAGCCACCGTCTTAGCGAAGGAGGTAGCGTGCTCGATGACTGCGTCAGTGGTCCCGGGTTCGATACTGCATCGTGGTGGGTTGACAAGAGAGAGATGCCTTTCGTCGGATGGGTGCCCTACCGTGAGGTCGGTGCAATGCCACACTGCACGAAAAAAAAGAACCCTTTCTACGATGCAACGAGTCGATGAGGCGAAATTCTCGTGAGATTACTGAAGTTAAGCAATGCAAGCCCACGGTAGTGCCAACATGGGTGGTTGGTAAAGAACGTTGGGTGCTGCAAATTTCCCCTCTCCTACGTCGTCTACACCTACCTCCTCATCTCCTGCGAGCAGCCTCTTACGGGTTCAGCCTGTTATGACTGCTTGGCTTACTCTTAACCCATTAGTACAGCACCTCAGCAATGACTAGGAGCTCGATGGAGCGCCCCAATGCACAATAAGCCGACGATCAGTCAGCATAGAGGTTGCAGCTTGGGTGGGTAGCCGGCTGCGTAAGGCAAAGCAAAATGAGACGCAGGGTGACGCAGGTGGCGAAGGTGTTGTTGGTGTTTTAGGGCCCTTCAACTACAAGGTCATTAGAGCCCCGTCCACTGCGTAGTTCTGATGCAGAGACTGCACAGAGACTACACTAATGCGACGATTTTTAGATACTAGCGGTACCCAGTTTTCCCAAGCGGCCACCCATGTTAGTAATAGCTGGGGTTGTGTTGCTTAACTTCAGTGATCAGACGAGAACTGGTGTGTCCAACACAATAAGCCGCTCTCGTGGCGAAGGTGACGCAGGGTGTAGCAGCCCTGCGAAATTCTGCTAGCAGGCGATCACCGCACATTGAAGCGCAGTTTTTTTTTTACCATACTTGAATCAATAACAGGAGAACTTCTCTGCTTCGCACCGCGTCACGCCAACTTCACGCAGGAAACTGCGGCATTGGCACTGAGCTCCGCAGAGTCACGTGGCGCAGGCACTAAGTCACGTCACCCTGCGACTTTACATGCGCGCGCCTATTTCCTATCATATGAGTTACAGAAATTCGTGGTGAGTCACCCTGCGTCACCTGCGGGCCTTACAGTGTCGTCCAATAGATTGCCTATGTGTCCATTGAGAGGGACAAAGATGGGTACCCGACCCTGTCATAGGCGGGAAAAGGGTTGGGTGTTTTCTTATCACATGACCATATGAAGGAGGGGAAGGGAAACATTTCTAACGTGATCATTTAATATTTATGCTTTTAATGTGTTTTCAAACAATTTTTGTGCATTGTGATTTGCAGCAGCAGTTTTACTTTTCATATATAAAATCAATTGAATCTTTTCACCGTGTCGAAAGCAACCCCGCCTCAGTGGCGCAATAAGTAGCCTGCTCGATTGACTGCGACGGTGGTTCCAGGTTCCATACCGGATCGAGGTGGGTGCACTTCTTTCGGGCGTGAGAGAGAGAGAAGCCCCGAGTGCACTTTTCTTCTGATGAGGAGTAAAACCCAGCTCCCGTCTGGAGTACGATGGCATTTGCGCGTAAATGGACCCTCTCTACTACGCAACGGGTAGATGAGGCAACATTTCCAGGGGTTGGACCCCGCCCCTGGCGTTGGTGGAATGCCCCACGAACAGTAGATCAACGATGAATAAGCAGAGGGGTGCAGCTTTGGCCGGCAGCCGGCTGCGGAAAATGCCGTCCAATAGCATCATCCTTGGGCCCATTCAAAGAGACAAGATGGGTACCCGACCCTGCCATAGACGGGAAAAAGGTTAGGAATTGCTTTTTGTTCCGTGACGAAAGCAATAGGTGAGGTTTCCAGCAGTGCGTTGTACGTTGTACTCAGGGAAAGAACATTTTCTAGTTCCATTTGGATGCGGCTGGTTCCCACGTGAACTGCTGAACTCGGAGACTCACTAGTAGCATGCTTGACTCGCGATTCTATGATTGCAGGATCGCTTCTGTCCCCTAAGGGCAGCTGCTGTCCTAGGCTAGAGGGAAACTATCATCCGCACCCTCTGCCGGTTGGGAAGTAAAA
>JAAFCE010006668.1:9708967-9724554 GCA_013389805.1 Trigoniulus corallinus
GATTAATAGGGAAAAGTAGCATGAGAAATAAGGATAAAGATTGCCATACTGCGGAGACACTGCATTCGATTGGCGTAGGGATAATTCCAAATAAATAGGGACAATTATTCCAACATGGAGGGAAAAAAAAGGACACTCGTTCCATAATGATATTCACTCTTATTTTTTTGTAGCAAAATTTATGAAATTTTCATTCAAGTGGAGCGTAAAAAATGTTAGAGATACTTGCTGATCGTGACTTTTACATCGTATTACGCTAACATAATTGTAAATTTCCAATCCCCGGGAACGAGAGAGGGAAGAAGTGGGGCAAGTCTAAGAATTTTTGAGTCACTTTTTAAGAAGCATTTTGCATATTGCGACCTTAAAAGCAACTTCGACATTATTACCATCAGGTTTAGTTAATCAAAGACGTCTACGGTTGAAGAAAAATCACTTCAGATAAGGAAAGAAGCAGTTTCTTATTCACCGAGATTACCACGAGCACGTCTTAACGATAATTGTCACTGATACTTCTGCAAGTTGTCGATCACAAAGTAGGGATTACGTAAGAAATGTGTTTTTTTTAGTAAGTGTGAAATCTAGAGAAATTATGTCAATTTCGTACTTTAGTTTATAACAATATTTATCATTCGAGAACTTTGTGACTTTCCTGCACTGAATGGTCAGTAATTACGTTGCCCAGATGGTCAGTACACCCTAGTTGTCTTGCATACTTTGTAGTGCTCGACTAGTATCAGTGGTTCCAGGTTTGATACTGGATCGAGGTGGGTTGACTTGGGAGCGGCGAATTGCGTTGGACACACCAGTTCTCGTCTGATCATTGAAGTTAAGCAGCGCAACCCCAGCTAGTACTGACATGGGTGGTCGCTCGGGAAAGCTGGGTACCGCTAATACCCAATAATCTTCGCATTAATGTAGTGTCTGTGCAGTCTATGCATTAGAACTATGCAGTGGACGGGTCTCTAATGACCTTGTAGTTGACGGGACCTAAAACACAACAAACAAACTGGGTTGACTTCTTTGGCATCTCTGGGGCGAGTAAGAGAGAGAGAGAGAGAGAGAGACCCCCCTTTCCCCCCTTGCTCCTTTCTTCGGATGGAAAATAAAGCCGGTGCCTACTGTGTAGTGTGTACGACGTCACCACTGCATGTAAAAGAATCCTCTCTCCTATGCAACGAGTACATCAAGCAAAATTCTCAGGTTTAGCACCTCGCCCCCTCCCTGGATGTCGGCGGAGCGCCTCGCCGAACAGTAGGCCTACGATAAAGAAGCATTGAGTTGGCCGCCAGCTGCGTCAAAATACCGTCGATGTGGTCCCAGTGGGACAAAAAAGGGGTATCCGACCCTGCTGTAAGTGGGGAAAAAGTACGTTATTTCCCTCAACAGTTAAAAGTAATAGGGCAGCGGCGTCAAACTAGCGGCCCTTACAATCAATACCATGTGGCACACATGTGAGCTGCTAATCAGAGGCGTAACGAGAGGGGGGCGCCATAGGCCATTTTTTTTATTAAAACTATTTCTTAAATACGATTTCGGCAATTGTCATGTCAAATAAACTCGACATGGTCAAGCTGGGGCTCTTGGTGCTTTTATAAACAAATTACTGAGAAAAAGTTAACACTGCATGGCCCTCATGACAATGCACACGTTACCAATGTGGCCCTCGGAGTACCCCCAGTTTGACATGCCTGTAATACGTAGAGTGCAGAATCATCCACGGACTTGAGGTCAAACAAGCTATTTATTGAACCCCTGAAGTAGACAAAGCTGCACCGAAGTGATATGAGAGATCCGAGGAGGATCATGTGGTCGAGTGCACAGATGAGAAAATTCGGGAGTGGGTTGGGATGGAGAGAGGAAGATATTCTTAACAATTTCAGGTATTTTTCCTAGAAGAATAGCTTACCTTTGACGACGACGAGTATACCAAAGGGCATGACTAGCAAGGCGACCATGAAATCGGTCACTGCTAGCGACATTAGAAAATAGTTTGTCATGTTCTGAAGGCGTTTATCCGAAGCGATAGCGATGCACACTAGTGTATTACCAAGGGCGGTCATCAATAACAACAAGATGGTAATTAATCCAATCCAAGTAGTGAACGATAAACTGACCATCATGGACACGCCAGAAGGTGACAGGGCAGTAGTAATAGTAGTGGGAGCTGCTGCCATGTCTGAGCCGGCTGTCATAAATGCCATTTGTCTTCTCCAGGACGATGATGATTCTTCTTCTTCTTCCTGACGATTTTCTCCAATCATTGGATCCATGGTCACCGAACTGGTAGGCACCAAGGTACACTGCAAGGTATTGCATAGTGTTGACATGGGAGAGTCGATCTGTCCTTGGCTTTCGTTGACCATCGATACGTATAGCGACCACCATTCTGACATTTTGTCTTCTGGTAGAGGGATGTCAGGGGCTATTAGTACTGTTGACGGTGGTCATTAAGATGTGTAAAACCTCTCAGTCTGAACTTTGGTCTTTCAGTCCTTGGTATTATTATTATTATTATAAAATGTCGTCTTCTGTGGTTTCCTAGCGTTTGCCGAGCACGTCTCATTTGGCTATTGCTATCTGGTCGTCATGATCACCAGTAAATTAATGGATTAGGGAATTTGAGAGTGTGTGTGTGTGAGAGAGAGAGAAGATCCATTTGCACCTTGATATCATTGAGTTGTTGGAAATCCATCAAAATTTGAGTTTTATCTTCATTTCGGTGGGGATAGCATCAGCCAGAAGGTGACACGAGTCTCATTGTCGTTGATGTTTAAGGGCAGGGAAATAATATTTGTTCGGCATTAATTCAGTGAGAGTGTATTTGATGTTATTTATCCGAAAATGGCTTCTACAAAGAGAAAAAAGGTAAAGAAAAAAACAACAACAAGGAGGACAGAATTCACTTGAGCACGAATACTAAACAGGAAGTTAGCATGACTAGTCTACCTGTGTAGTTGATATGAAAAACATTCCTTGACAGTATATTTTGAGCTAAATGAGGTATTTACTTTTAAATGTTCTTACCTGAATTAATGCCCTAATAATATTTCTATTATTCTACATTTCGTCCCCCCCCCGCCCTTTTAACCTTCCGTCCACAAGGTGGAGTCTCGGCAGACCCCAGACCTACAACATTGTGTCTACACATGTACCACTTTCTCCAATCTTAACCAACCTTTGAGTACCTGTTCTCCGATGTTTTCTTTACCTGTCTAGGGAAGTTGGCAGGTCTCCTAAGTAATTAGCATATTTTATTTCTGGTTAAGCAATGCAACCCAAGTTAGTACCAACATGGTTGGCTGGTCAGAAACACTGGTTGCTAAGGCAGAAATGGGAGCAGGATGTCCATAAGGATATGGTAGTGTCTGGGGTGGATGGACACCTGGTGGGAGATAGGCAAGAGCGGAGGACTAGACCCTGCAGATCCGACCCTGTCATAGGTGGGATAAGGGTCTTCTTGGGTAATATAGAATTTATACAGCATGTTTTCAAATTATTTTCATTGCTAAAGCTTTATATGGATGGTATACCCTTAATCTGAATATTTAAGCCCTGAAAATCAAAAAGTCTTTTTGGGATCATCACAGACCCCACGTTGTAGTGTGTGCCAGAAATCGTCACCTTGTGGACGGAAGGTTAATTTGGTTTAATTTGACGTATTCGGAGTTTTAGCAGCATCAACAAGTTGATCAAAGGTGGAGGGAGCTTGTAATTTTTGGAATACAAAATACACACCACCCTCGTACTGACTGACACGTGATGTTCTGGTCATCTCCATTGGGGGATGCATTCGCAAAAAAGTTGCATCCAAGTTGCATTGGGCACACCAGTTCTCGTGAGATCACTGAAGTTCAGCAGCGCAAGCCCACGTTAGTACCAACATGGGTGGTTGGTGAAGAACTTCGGGTGCTGCAAGTTTCCCCTCTCCTATGTCCATTACCTATCTCCTCATCTCCCGCGAGCAGCCTCCTAAGGGTTCGTCCTGTTATGGCTGCTTGGCTAACTCCCCCAACCCATTAAATGAATCCAGAATCTACTTTGGTGGTCATATTGATGCCTATTATTATCATCTAGTTGGGATGCTAATATCGATCCCAATGTCGATTTACTGTTGCCTGATTGTTAATTTACGACAAATTCGAGACCTGTTACTATACAAAAGGGGAGAAAGGATTGTGAACTACAGGGAAAGGAGGAGAAGGATGGGATAG
Organism: Trigoniulus corallinus; assembly: GCA_013389805.1. Lineage (NCBI taxonomy): Eukaryota > Metazoa > Arthropoda > Diplopoda > Spirobolida > Trigoniulidae > Trigoniulus > Trigoniulus corallinus. The sequence goes on from JAAFCE010006668.1 coordinate 9,713,182, forward strand.
GGGTAATTTCCGGCAGAGTTGTTTACATAGGTGGATGTCTATGGAAGAGCCTCTCATGAATACTTGTTGACCGGAAATCGATTTTTGTATCTTCTCCCACACTTTTTGCTTAATATCTATTATGCTTATTTCATTTACGTTTAAAATTCATTTGCAATTCTAATTATAATTCCGTATTAGACGATAAACGATCAGTTTCTAAAAATGAGTGAACTGGGTAATTTCTGTTATTGAAATTTCAAGTTTCCGCATCTTAAAAAAAAAAACGTTTTATTCTCTCATCGACTTTGAAAATGGAGTTTAGAAAATAAATAAAAGATGCTATGTGTAGGCATTATTAATGACAGAATGAAATTCCGAGTAAAAGTATGTTTTAAAAATAGAAACGTGCATTTTCAATCATGCATGTCATTCTGAAGTTATGTCGTTACTGTCTCTTTTAAATTTTAAAGGTTTCTCTGAAATGTCGAGCAGAATGATGCTCTCAGTTTGTAAAGGAAATTTAAATGTCGTGAAAGAAACTCTTGGCTTTAAAGTAAAACTCTTACCAATTATGAACTTCTCGATACTGTTGAAGTTAGTTAAGGGCACAATTCCACATCTTACAAGGTTGTATTTGTTTGAATTTCTTGTAATCCACTTTTAGAGTAGATCTCTGTGATGATTATTACGAAAAAGTGTTTTGATACGAGCTGAAAAAAATCTTGTAATAATCACATTTACAAATAGTTAGTTGCACGATGTGTACTGAACTTTATATCCCATTGGATGTCTTTCATCGATATAGTGACATGAACACTCACGTTAATCCAATTTATGGACAATTTGAGGATGAAGGTGGGGATGGTGTAGAGCAGTGGTGGAGTAGACACGAAACTAAACCGGTAAAACACCAAAAAAAGGTAAATGAATTGATATTTGGTACCAGATGTTTGGTAGGGGGTATATCCGCATCCTTTTTTTTTTTTTTTCTATACAGTGATGCATGTTAAAGATGCATCTTGTTGTGGTGGTGGTGGTGCTGATGATGTAGACTTAAATGTTGTCACATAATGCTTAAAATATTTCTTGTCGTTTAAAATAATCCCGTAGATGATAATACGAGGACTAGAAGACATGGTGTTCAAAAAACCTGTGCAGCAGCAACAGCAACGACAGGAACTGAATCAATGCAATGACTGATGGTGGGGAAATGAGGATCGAGTCGAGTTAGCCGTTAGTTGGCTCATGCGCGCAACCATTGTATCGTTACGAAGTTTTTTTTTTGCTTTTGAAATTTCGTTTTTACAGGGTGACTACATTTACCGGACTTGTTCATTTCTCCAGGTTAATTAAGAAACTAACTACTAATCAAGTTTGTTTCTATAAAAGGTTAAAATATTCCTGTCTTTTTCAAAACCCATATTTGAATGCTTCCAGCTACTTTTCTAACATAGCGGAGCCCTTCACTAAGATGCTCTATTCCAGTTCTGCTGACAGATTCTGTTCTCACGAGATTGTAGACGTGATTTGCACTCCACTAACGGCACCCATACACGCTCAGTTTTATCTTCAGTTCTAACTGCACAGTTAAATCTTTTGCCACTCCAAAAGATCTTCAGTTCAAACATTTCAACTGAAGATTCGATGAGATTTCCGCACACACGCACACAGCGATCGAACTGAAGGCCGCCATACACGAGCAATTTGGTGTGTTCAAATCAGTGTGACACACCTAACTGACGTGTGTGTGTGTGTAAACAAAGTGTAAGCTCACACCAAAAATGTGAACTGACGGTGTGAAGAGATTCAATCACATCGGTGTGACACATAAGACTGACGTCAGGTAGAAAATGGGCGTGTGTAGGGTTGCTCACATCAGTTCTTCACACCAGACGTTCTGCACGTGCCCCACCATGGATAGGCCGTCGTCTGTTTGTTGCTGTTTGGGTGTGTACGTTAAGGGCCCATACACGATCAGCGTGTTCACACCAAACTGACACATCAAACTGATCGTGCATGACGGCCTTGAGAGAGATTTTGCCACACACGCACAGTTCGATTCCCACTGCTCCAGACACACTATGCCTCCTGAACTGCTAAGGCCCCCATACAGGCTCAGTTTTATCTTCAGTTCGAAGTGTACAGTTCGATCGCTGCGTGTATGGGGAAATCTCATTGAATTTTCAGTTGCAATTTTTGAACTGAAGATCTTTTTGGAGTGGCTAAAGATTTAACTGTACAGTTAGAACTGATCCACTGATGGGGGCCGTTATACAGTTTGGATTGAAGATAACGCCACACACGTGAAGTCGAGTTCAACTGCGCAGTTAAATCCTTTGCCACTCGAAAAGATCTTCAGTTCAAAAATTTTAACTGTAAACTCGACGAGATTCCCCCCACACACGTAGCGATCTAACTGTACAGTTTTAACTGAAAAGTTAGAACTGAAGATAAAACTGAGCGTGTATGGGAGCCTTTAGGGATGTGCACAGTACTGGTAGGTTCTTGTACACGGCTCAAGAGCGGCGAATTGCGTAGGACACACCAGTTCTCGTCTGATCCCTGAAGTTAAGTAGCGCAACCCCAGCTAGTACTGACATGGGTGGCCGCTTAGGAAAACTGGGTACTGCTAATACCCAAAAATCGTCTGTGCATAAGAACTATGCTGTGGACGGGGCTTGTAGTTGACCTTTGTAGTTGAAGGGCCCTAAAACACCAAATGCACACGGCTCTGACATTCAAGCCCCTACTTCCACCCTTTAATAGAACAAGTGGTTAATGCATTTCATTCTCTCGATTTTAAATTTGAAAATAGTTTTTAAAGAGATATAAAAATTTGTTTCTGTAATAAGCATGTTGCTGTTTATGCACCATGTAAGGAAAGGTCCACTTCCGAGGGTTAGGGACCACGAGCTTTTGTTCTATTCGCAGGTGTAAAACCCCATTTTTGTGCTTGGCTACCACGTTGATGTCACTCAAGACGAATAAATTTAATCATCAAAAGACCTGACAGAATCTTCACTTGCTTACACTTGACTTTGGATTCTGAAGAACTAATTATAATGTTGAATTACCAGTACTTGATGTTGAAATTGGAATGCTAAGTGGGTTGTTCATTTAGCCTAAATTTCGCTAATTATTCTCTTATAGTCGTTAAAATGTCCTTGTTAAACGATCGAGAAGCACACAAATGGACAATTGTCTTGTGTAAAAAAAAAAAAGAAAAGCGGTGAGTGCACCAAAATAATTTCGTGAAAATCCTTGTACGAAATCATAAGCTGATAGCAGCAACAAACTTGGACAGGTAGTTGTATCACGAGATGGCGAATTAGAGCTCGAGACTCCTCTTTGGCTAATAGACTAACCTACTAAGTATTTTAACTACGAATATCAGTCAAAAATGTCCACCCTAGGCACGTGATTTTTCTGATAGACGTAATAATATTAATCAATACTCGACTATCGTTTCTAAATAGATCTAATACAAGGGTGGCGAACCTATGGCACGCGTGCCAGGGGGAGCGGCGAGTTGCGTTGGACACACCAGTTCTCGTCTGATCACTGAAGTTAAGCAACGCAAGCCCAGTTAGTACTGACATGGGTGGTCGCTCGGGAAAGCTGGGTACTGCTAATACCCAATAATCGTCGCATATAGCAAGGCGCAAAATGAGGCCGCAAGGTGACGCAGCGTGACGCAGTCCTGCGAAATTCTGCTAGCAGGCAATCACCGCACATTGAATCGCAGTTTTTCAACATACTGGTTTGCAATTTGCGTCAACTAAAATGGCTTTCAACGTAACAGTGATTGCCTGCTTGCAGAATTTCGCAGGGCTGCGTCACCCTGCGGCCTCTTTTTGCGCCTTGCCTTAGTGTAGTGTCTGTGCCGTATATGCATTAGAACTATGCAGTGGACGGGTCTCTAATGACCTTGTAGTTTACGGGACCTTAAGCTCCAACAAACAACAAAAACGTGTGCCAGGGATGGCACGTGGCAGGTACATGTACAGGGTAACCAACAGTATATAAAGCCAAACCAATCAGCAACTCCTAACCCTTTTCCCGCCTATGGCAGGTTGCCGACCAAAGCTGCAACCCCCTACGTTTACTTATCGTCGGTCTAGTGTTCGTTGGGGCATTCCACCGAGGCGAGCTCCGGCACCTGAAAACTTTTGCGTCATCTACCCGCTGCAAAGTAGAGAGGGTTGTTTTACGTACAAATGCCATCTTACACCACACGGGACCTCGGTTTTACTTGTCATCCTGAAGGAGACGCACTCGAGGTCCCCTGCCCCCTCCCCCAAAAGAAGCCTGCTCGCCTCTGTCCAGTATCGAACCTATAGATCTACTAACGCAGTTGCCGAGCGTACGACCAATCAATTGATGAAATTTCCATTTCCTGTAACAAACCGGAAGTAAGGGTATCCTACTCTATATTCCTTTAACACACTACTGTATCGGGCACGTTAGTAAATTTTGGCACGCCAGCAGAAAAAGGTTCGCCACCCCTGATCTAATATAATCGACTCTGTGATTGGACAGATTCATTCGGAATCCTCCTAAAGTGCGCGAGACCCGAGTTCAATTCCTAATTGTGCTAGTGCTGCCGCCATTGCTCTTCGTCTCTTCCTCATTGGCCCCGTCCACCTTGAAGGACGTTAGTCTGTCATGCCAAATGTAACATTTCTGGTTGATGGAGTGAATATTGAATATGACGTCATGTCGGAAAACCTGTACTCAAGTAAGGATACCTAATTAAATTCCATCATTTAATTGGTCATTAGATATCTCGTGGTCTTGTGAGCAATTGCACTCTTCTCTCTGTGTGGGTCCACCTTTTTAAAAATGCTAAACCCGTACCAGAAAATTTAATTATTTATTCTAATATACCAAGATGTCGTAATAGGTCAAATTATCATGACGGTTGATAGCAGCTGCCTTTAAATTTTGTTCTTTCTGATAGCATAATCTGTTTTTCAGGGAACTCCTGGGGATGCGTGCTTCACTCGTGAGTCTGCGATTGCAGGTTCGATCCAGTAACTGATACGGCTTTACTTCTTTACCAGGTTAAACAGAGAGGGGAAGCTATTTTGGGTACGTTTATTAAGTTGTTGAACCCGCCGCGGTGGCGTAATGATTAGCACGCTCGGCATCTGCGTCAGTAGTTCTAGGTTCGATACTGGACCGAGGTGGGCTGGTTTCTGTCGGGCGAGAGAGAGCCCGAAAGTGCGCCTTCTTTCGGATGAGAAGTAAAACCGAAGTACCGTGTGGGTGCAATATGTCACCTGCACGTAAAAGAACCCTCTCTACTATGCAACGGGTAGATGAGGCAAAATTTACAGGTGTAGGAGCTCGCCTCCTGGCGTAGATGCCATAGGCGGAAAGACTGTTAGGAGATGCTTGTTAATAAGTTGAGTTGTAGCACTAGGTCGCAGGTGGCCGGCTGCGTATGCGTTCCAGATTCAGTGGTTCGCTACCGGATCGAGGTGCGTTAGCTTCTTTTGGGTGAGAGAAAGAGAGGTCCCGATTCGTTTTGTTTGTTAGTGTTTTAGGACCCGTCAACTACAAGGTCATTAGAGCCCCGTCCACTACGTAGTTCTAATGCAGAGGCTGCACAGACACCACACTAGTGCGACGATTTGTGGGTATTAACAGTACCCAACTTTCTCAAGCAGCCGCCCATGTCAGTACTAAATGGGGTTGCGCGTGGCTTAACTTAAGTGATCAGACGAGAACTGGTGTGTCCAACGCAATAAGCCGCTCCCAGAGCTCACGAGTGCGCCTTCCGTCAGGGGAGAAGTGAAGCCGGTGCCCTACCTTGTGTTGTACAATGTCATTTGCGCGTAAAGATTTATTTATACTTTGCAACTGGGAGATGACACCAATTTCCCAGGTGTAGGGAGCGGCGAATTGCGTTGGACACGCCAGTTCTCGTCTGATCACTGAAGTTAAGCAGCGCAACCCCAGCTAGTACTGACATGGGTGGACTGCTTGGGAAAACTGGGTACTGCTAGTAACCAAAAATCGTCGCATTAGTGTAGTGTCCGTGCAGTCTCTGCATCAGGACTACACAGTGGATGGGGCTCTAATGACCTTTGTAGTTGAAGGGGCCTAAAACGCCAACAAACAACAGCAACAACCCAGGTGTAGGAGGTGGGTGGAGTGCTCCAATGAGCAGAAGGCCGACGTTCAATAAGCGGTAGGGGTTGTTGGTTTGGTTGGCAGCCGGTAGAGTGAAAATACCGTCAATTAGATAGTCCATATGTCCATTCAGTAGGCCAAAGATGGGTGCCCGACCCCCGTCAATAGGCGGGAAATTGGTTAGTGTTCGCTTTGCTTCGCCCGTATGTGTTTCCGGTGCCCATGACTTCACAGGAATATAGCGTGAGAACGTCATTTTATTTTCTGACTGACGTATTATTGTGTCATATTTAATTATCAGCCATGGAAGCACTTCATTTCTGTGTCATCTAAGGGATAAAAACCCTATTATGTGAACAATGACGTATTTTATAATAAAAAAGATGTGTTCTTTATAAGCCTATGTTTGATATTTCATCAAATTAAATGTTAACATGCTGTGGTAACCAGGTTTCCAATATGTGATTTGAATCAAAGGATATTATTATTATGGCTTCTGTATTCTTAATCATATTTTTGGTTGTGGGTAGGGACCATATTGACAGACATAAACTATATTAAGCTTTTCTGTGGGGTCCTTTAACGTGATACTACGTCCCGATTCTAGTTTTATTTCTTGGCATCTTCGTCTCTTTTTTTCTTAAATAAGTTGGTAACCGGAAGTGTTTAGATGATGCATATGAGCACTCCGCCCTACCATAGGCAGGAAAAGAGGTAGTAATGATCAGTAATACTTCTACGACTTTGTTGGATGAGCAATTGTTGTTGTTTGTTGGCGTTTTAGGGCTCTTCAACTACAAGGTCATTAGAGCCCCGTCCACAGTGTAGTTCCGATGCAGGGACTGCGCAGACACTACACTAATGTGACGATTTTTTGGATACTAGCGGTGCCCAGTTTTCCCAAGCGACCACCCATGTCGGTACTAACTGGGATTACGTTGCTGAACTTCAGTGATCAGACAAGAACTGGTGTGCCCAACGCAATTCAGCCGCTCGCTGTGGGTTCTAGCTTTTCACTCCCACCTGTCTCCCACCGAGTTGCCGTTCACCCCACACACTGCTATATCCTTACGAACAACCTGCACCCACGTCTGGTTTTGTGTTCCCCTGCCTCGTGTGCTTTCCAGCTACCTGGGGATGCGGTTGGACACACCAGTTCTCGTCTGATCACGGAAGTTAAGCAACCCGACCCCCAGCTAGTACTAGCATGGGTGGCCGCTTGGGAACACTGGGCACTGCTAAAACCAAAAAACTATGCAGTGGACGGGGTTTTAATGACAGTTTTTGTTGATGGGGCCTAAAATACCAACGAAAAATCTATATACAGTCGGGTCTCTTTTTATGCGGGGGATACTTTCGATAGAAAAGCGCACTAGTGGTTCACCACGCAGTGTCATGGTCTTTAGACTGTTTGTTGGTGTTTTAGGGCCCTTCAACTACAAGGTCATTAGAGCCCCGTCCACTGTGCAGTTCTGATGCAGATAGTGCACAGACACTACACTAATGCTACGACTTTTTGCATACGAGCGGTACCCAGTTTTCCCAAGCAACCACCCATGTCGGTACTAGCGGGGGTTGCGTTGCTTAACTTCAGTGACCAGACGAGAACTGGTGTGTCCAATGCAATTTGTCGCTATCTTTAGACTGTATATACTTCCTGAACAAGCATGTAAACCGCATGAAAGGAGCCCCGACTGTGCACTCGTCGCAGAATAGTTGCTGCCCCTTGTTTATCGGCAATCACTGCTAGCACCTAAACGCTGCAGCAAAGCGTCAAGTTGGTTGTTTTTTTTTTTTTTTTTGCCACCGTAGGCTACGTCCTAAGTGGCTGCGTTCAGCGTGAGGGGACGTGCACATGATACCCCTCAAAGCGGACAAGCCAATACATTTAAATGATGTCCAAAGTGACCGCGATTACACGCCCGCTCACGCAGAACTCTGCCACTTGGTTTGCTGGGGTTGCGCTGCTGAACTTCAGTGATCAGACGAGAACTGGTGTGTCCAAATCGTCGTAACAGCAGTGTCTATGCAGACTGCATTAAGCTATGCAGTAGAGGGGTCTCTAATGACCATTGTAGTTGAAGGGGCCCTAAAACACCAACTCAAATCAAAACCCGTAATGGGCCTAACCTTCATCTGTTGCTCCGGTCTACCCTTTACACATGCGTGCTTTAGTGACGGTGGTGGAAAAGTATACTTAGTGGTTGCACAGTCTGCAATATAACACCGGCAGCCAGTATTTTTCATTTTCTGACAATGAAACACGATGATTTATAAATAAATCGGTTGATTAGTTAGTTGGCATTTTAATTTACTTAAAATTTTTTTTCGTTATAAAAATGTCTCCCAGCGTTATATAGTGAACGATAGAAAGCACATTTTCAATATTAGTTGGAATGAAATTAAAATTTTGGAAATTCCGTAATTATTCTTACATGAACGTGTCTGGCACATATTGAGACTCTTCTGGAGAAGAATCGCCTTTTTCGGTCTATTAGGATGTTGAATTCATAAATCATTTTCATGAATAATTCAAAATTGAGTAATAAAGACCGGATTATGATTGAAGGAGGTAAAAAGTTTGAGAGAGAGAGATATATAAGGAATTTCAATTAGTCCTTTTTATTAACTGCTGCCTCCACACCTAATAAATGGATTCGACATTTCGGCGATGTCTCTTTTGACAGGTATAAGTTCTGTATGAATTGGTGAAGAAATTTTAAATATTAAAAGTACAGTAGTTACTAAGCATCATCTTGTTAGGTATGAGAGATTCACACATTTTTTTTATTAACGTTGCCGATATACACTTTCATGTGATGTGATTGGGAAGTTGGCCCTTCCCCCCGGCATCGGTAAATTGCCTTCAACAGTAGAAAGGCCGCCGTTAAATACCATATAGTTAGAAGTAGGTGATAATTGTCTTTGTTCATCAGAATTACGGTTTCATTATCAGCTTTTTGAAATCCTTACTTCATCTTTAACGTTATAATGGTGTAGTCCTTTCAGTTAACTAACAAATTCGTCTAAAAGATGATATATTTTTCATTAAAATTGAAATGATTTTAATTTGCAACGACCTGTCACTACTAGCCTTACAAATCGGTGAACCATTTTCCTCCTCTCTTTTATGGTCGAATTTGAGATGTTTTTCTTATTAAATCTCTCATGAAAGTTGTTCATGCGACAGGTCCTATTGTACGTTTGGATAAACAAAGATAGTAATACACATAATGAAAAATTTCTCCCCCGAAAAGTCATATCACATTGAATCATGTGTTCAATTCAATAGAAGGGAGGTGTCCATTTTACCTCTGCTATTCAACGCTGAAAAGAAAATGTAATGCCATCCGTTTCAAATGTTTTGAGCTGCCAATTGAATCTCGCCTCGTGAGTTGCGTGCTAGACTGCTAAATCCGTGGTTTAAGGTTCGATCCATCTTTCCAATGAAAAGAAAAGATGAGCACTACGGTTGAGGATGTGTACGATGCACAAAAACGACCCTTTCTAATTACTATCAACCATTTTCCTCCGTATGGCAGGGTCGGGTACTCACTTTTGTCCCATTGGGGCACATGAGCAATGTGCTGAACCGGTAAGCTTACCCTGCAGCCGGCTGCTCCCAACCTAATGCCTTTATAACCTCTATGCTTATTTATCATCGCCCAATTTTGATTCTTTGGGGAGCGGAAGCACTCGACGCCAGGTGTGGCGAGGAGCTCTTACACTTGGAAATCTTGTTACCGAAGTTACACGTAAGTTCCATGTCGAAAGGGTTCTTTTCCGTGCAGTGGTGACATCGGGCACACCACAAGGTAGTCACCTGCTTTACTTCCCATCCGACAGAAGACGCACTGGACCTCACCCCCTTCTCCACAAATAATTAACTAAAACACCTCGATCCAGTATCCATCTTGGAACCACAGGGTGTGCGACTGTATTGCGTTGAACACACCAGTTCTCGTCTGATCACTGAAGTTAAACAACCCTATCCCAGGTTGTACTAGCATGGGTGACCGCTTAGGAACACTGGGTACTGTTAATACCCAAAATCGTCGTAGCAGAGTAGTGTCTGTGGCAGGCTCTACATTAGAACTACGCAGTTCTTGCTTGTTGGTGTTTTAGGGCCCTTCAACTACCCCGTCCACAGCATAGTTCAGATTCAGAGACTGCACAGACACTACACTAATTCGACGATTTTTGGGTATTAGCAGTACCCAGTTTTCCCAAGCGGCCACCCATGTCAGTACTAGCTGGGGTTGCGCTGCTTAACTTCAGTGATCAGGCAAGAACTGGTGTGTCCAACGCAATTTGCCGCTCCCAGAACTACGCAGTGGATGAGGTTATAGCGACCATTGTAGTTGACGAGCCCTAAAACACCAACGAAACAAATGGACCCACTGACTGTATTTTAGCACGTTACCTCTGGTCCGGAAAAGAGTCCTGGCACAGGTGTTCTCCCTGGATTACCCTGGCAATATGAAAGCCGACGTTTAATAATCAGGAGTTGTGGCATTGTCAGGAGAGCAATTGGTTGCATAAAATACGCTAGGTTTTTCCCCCGGGAGCGGCGAATTGCGTTGGACACACCAGTTCTCGTCTGATCACTGAAGTTAAGCAGCGCAACCCCAGCTAGTACTGACATGGGTGGCCGCTTGGGAAAACTGGGTACCGCTAGTATCCAAAAATCGTCGCATTAGTGTAGTGTCTGTGCAGTTTCTGCATCAGAACTACACAGTGGACGGGGCTCTAATGACCTTGTAGTAGAAGGGCCCTAAAACACCAACAAACAACAACAAAAATAGGTTTTTCCCCACTTGTCTCCAGCTCTGCCATACGTTGAAAAGAGGGTCGGAACTGAAAAACAAACCTTTCTGCTACACGATTCTAGAAAGAAATATAAGATGAATAAAAAAAGACAAAAGAAAGTGTAATGGACGATGTTTGGGCATAAAGATAACGATGAGAGAGATAGAAAGCGATTTTGTTGTTAATATTTGTTCATCGTAATGTAGTATAGCGATTTAGAAATCCTAAGAGACACGCGTTAGATATGGCAACGCTTTTCAAAGGAAAAAGATGTCTTTAGGACCCCGGCTTCAGCGATTTTTTTTTAAAAAATCCATTGAAAAGAAAAGATAACCAACAACCCCTAAGTAGTCTCATTATTAGACAGTTTTGATTCATTCTTGTAATTCAAGGAAGAAAAAAGTTGTAACACGATACTATTTTTGGGGTCAAAGAAGAAAACAG
>JAAFCE010006668.1:9724954-9742811 GCA_013389805.1 Trigoniulus corallinus
TCTCTAACTTTCCGTCCCTCTCTCCCTTCCTCTCTAACTTTCCGTCCCGCTCTCACTCCTTCCCTTCCTCTCTTTAACTCTCTCCTTCCCTCTCCATCCCTCCCTTCCTCTCTCACTCTCTCCGTCCCTCTCCCTCTTTCACTCTCTCTCGCTCTCACTTCCTTCATCTCTCCCTTTCTTCCACTCGCGCTCTCTCCTTCCCTCTGTCATACTTTCTATCTCTCTCCCTCTCTCGTACTATACCTTTCTCTCGCACTCCCTCTTACTTCCGCCTTTTCCTCTCCCTCTCTCATTTCTCCTCTATCTTTTGAAGTCCCAACCAGGATCGAACCTCCGTTTATCATGACGTACTTTCTTTTGGACCACTTAACCTGGTTAGTGGTGTGTGTGTCTGGAACTACTGCCGAATTTCCGTGCTTTGAGTATGAAAAGCATATTTGAAAGGAAGCTGCTTTGAAAAATAAATGCATTTTTTATAATAAATTCGACCGATAAAATGTGTTTTTGACGAGATAATGATGATACAAGTTTTATTAGAACCTAGGAAGAAAATAAAAGTATGATAGTAATTGTTACTCACCTATAGGATTTTTCTACTGTCTTACTCTCTGTCTCGAGGTTAAGTTACTTAATTTTGGGATTTTCGACTTTGTAACAAATTTGTTTGCTGTCTAAATCCTCTTGGTGTAAAGTCTTGTGCAGTCCATGTAATTATGTCAGTCGATAACATAGTGCTTTCCGTTTTGTTGTTGTTATTTCAAGCTACGCTGCTACTTGTGCTGCCTAAATTCGCTAAGGTTTAACTGAAGAGAAATATGAGAATATTAAAATGTGCTGGTTGAACGGCTTTAATGATTATTATCTTAGCGTTAATTTGTCTCCTGAACTTATTCGGGAGTAAAAAAGAAAGAGAAATACAGGGTAGTTTAGAAGATTAATAATACATTATCATACCTTAGGCTTGGATTTTTGAACATGATGTTACTCTGAGTGTCATAGATAATGTAAGACAGGCTCTTCAACTTTTCGAGATATCAGCCGTTGTAAATTACCTAACTCTACGAATCATTTAGCGTTTGTCCTCTTTCCTCTGGTGAGTATTTAACGTTTTTTTTTCTTGGGTAAAGAGAAAATTTCTCTACGTAAACTATTCATCTTTTTATCACGATGATTATTGCGTGAAAATGACAGTAATTCCTCTCTGAACGACTGTCATTGTTAGTTACATAGGCAGCCGTAGGGAATTTGTCAGTTTGCCTACTAGTATTATACGGTATATTAATTGATGCTTACATGTTCCGCTTTTGATTTATTTAATCTTACCATCATCATCATCATCATTGTCCTTTTCCTTTCATCTTTAGTTTGAGAAGAAAAAAGCTGAGACAAAGGACTTCAGAGAGAGAACTTAGAGGCTTAGATGTTAGCAAAGGATGGGGGATTTCAGTTTAAATAGGGTCCAATTATTCAAATTTTTTGTTTTTTTTCCCCTCATATCAGTTTCAGAACTAGAACCTTTACTTTAAGATCTCTTTCAGGTAAATATCTCTATGATGATTCTCGATTTATTAAAAGATGATAATATTCCCTTAGCTTCGTTTTTTATCCAGTGCGCAAACGAACAAAAATGTACATGATGGTACACATGCACTATTCAGGCTTGGGTCTCTGGAGGAAATGAGAAGAACGAACTATGTACAGTATGTTTGTACTTACTTAAAATATCGGATAAACACTTCATTTTCACTTTCTTTTTCTCTTGATATTTGAGGGACTTTTAACTAAGAGTTAATTGTCATCACTTGAATTAATTTTTTTTTTACGAAGAATTTGAGCTTGCCAGTTAGCAGCCACCTTTAAACCACACACGTGACTGTGTAAATAGAATGCCCCATTTAAAGGCCCCCCACACACGATCAGTTTGGTGTGTTCACATCGATGTGTTCAGTTTGGTGTGAAGGAATGAATTGCCCACACACCATCAGTTTGGTGTGTCACTTACTTATGTTCCTTTTCGTTAAACGTCATTTGATTGTCCGCATCAACCAGTAATTCTACCGTTAGCATGGTGCAATTTTTTGTTTAAAGATGACATTTATCCATGTTTGGGCATGCGCAGAACCAAAAATGTGAAGAACTGATGTGAGCAACCCCACACACGCTCACTTCTAACTGACGTCAGTCCGAACTCCTTGGGAATTGTCTTAAATAGTCAGGGTAATTGGAAGGATCACATTGGTAAAGTGGTTGGGAGGGCTGGTCAAGTCCTCCGTCTGATTAATAGGGTCCTTCGAGATAGCACAAAGGAGGTAAAGGAAACAGTATATATTTCTATGGTACGCCCAATTTTGGAGTATGGCAGTCCAATTTGGTTCCCCTTCAGGCAGGATTTATCTTGGGAGGTTGAAAGGATCCAAAGGAGGGCAGCAAGAATAGTACTTAATTGGTTTTCTCACACAGAGAGTGTATCGACCCGCCGCGGTGGCGTAGTGGTTAGCTCACTCGGCAACTACGCTAGTAGTTCTAGGTTCGATACTGGACCGTGGTGGGTCGGCTTCTTTCGGGCGAGAGAGAAGCCGCGAGTGTGCCTTCTTTCGGAGAGAAGTAAAACCGAGGTCCCGTGTGGGTGTACGATGGCGCTTGCACGTAAAAGAACCCTCTCTACTATGCAACGGGTAGATGAGGCAAAATTTCCAGGTGTAGGAGCTCGTCCCCTGGCGTCGGTAGCATTCTCCAACGAACACTAGACCGACGATGAATAAGCGTAGGGGTGCAGCTTTGGCCGGCAACCGGCTGCAGGAAAAACTATGTCCAATATATCACCCTGTGTCCATTCAGAGGGACAAATGGGTACCCGACCCTGCCATAGGCGGGAAAAGGGTTAGGAGTTGCTGTTTGCTTTTACGCAGAGAGTGTATCTGCCATGATTAAGGAACTAGGGTGGGATACATTAAGCCAGAGGCGTATATCTCACAGCATTAGCTTTTTTATCAGACTGCTGCTGCTAGGATGTAATGGACCTTTGGCTGGAAGTGTGTCCGCAGCTGAGTATAAAGGCAGAAAGGATCATCCATATAAATTGAAAGAGGTTAGGGCACAGACAGACTCATACTACTGGTCATTTTTGCCAAGAGTCATTCGGCAATGGAATAGCCTTGGTGAGGATAAGGTGGAGGGCTTCATCCAAGGAAAACCAACCATAGCTAGTATTGCATTAGGGGAGGCTCCTGAATTATAGCTTAGGGTTTTAGGAGTATTGTGTTATCATAAGTAGGATTGAGAGTTAGTCTCTCCTCTGCCATATTGGCCAAAAAAGGCTGCTTGCAGTGTATTAATTTAGAATTAGAACTGACACACCGATGTGATAAAATTTCTTCACACCGTCAGTTAAAATTTTTGATGTGAGCAAAAACTTTTTTATACACACACACGTCAGTTTCGTGTGTGGGGGCCTTAATAATCATGTGCTCATTCTACGGAATAGCGCTCTGGAGCTCCATGCTGAAACCTCTCTAATTGATATACCCGGGAGACCCAGCCAAAGTGTACCCATCAGAGGGGTGTACCCATAAGAAGGGTAGTAATAGCCTATGGATGAAAAATCCAGTGCCTGAAGAATTTGTACCGATATAAGGGGTGTACTCATAGAGAGGATTTACTGTAAGGCAAGGGGCTCAAAATGAGGCCGCAGGGTGACGCAGCGTAACGCAGCCGTGCGAAATTCTGCTAGCAGGCAATCACTGTTACGTTGAAAGCCATTTTAGTTGACGCAAATTGCAAACCAGTATGTTGAAAATCTGCGATTCAATGTGTAGTGATTGCCTGCTAGCAGAATTTCGCAGGGCTGCGTTACGCTGCGGCCTCTATTTGCGCCTTGCCTAATAGTCTGTTCAACTGCTTCTTTTGAGCTTTAATTAATAGAGCTACCCGATGAACTCTGCGATTGAAGTTCGATGTTGAACGGCGACGGCGAACCTACCTCGGTGGCGTGCTCCATTACTGCGTTAGTAGTTCCAGGTTCAATACTCGGGGAGCGGCAAATCGCGTTGGACGTGGGGAGCTTGGGGACGTTGGGAGCGTGGAATTGCGTGTGATACAGCAGTTCTCGACTGATCACTGAAGTTAAGCAGTGCAATCCCAGCTAGTAGGGAGCGGTGAGTTGCGTTGGACACACCACTTCTCGTCTGATCACTGAAGTTAAGCAACGCAAGCCCAGTTAGTACTGACATGGGTGGTCGCTCGGGAAAGCTGGGTACTGCTAATACCCAATAATCGTCGCATTAGTGTAGTGTCTGGGCAGTCTCTGCATCAGAACTACACAGTGGACGGGTCTCTAATGAGCTTGTAGTTGACGGGACCTTAAACTCCAACAAACAAACAATCCCAGCTAGTACTGACATGGGTGGCTGCTTGGGAAAACTTGGTACTGCTAGTATCCAAAAATCGTCGCATTAGCGTAGTGTCTGGGCAGTCTCTGCATCAGAACTACACAGTGGACGGGGGCTCTAATGACCTTGTAGTTGAAGGGCCCTAAAACGCCAACAAACAACAGCAACAACAAAGCAGACCCGACCCTTCCGCAGGAGGGATGAGGGAATGATGATGACGGATGTTGTTTGGGGTTGGAGATGCATGGTCCACGTCTGTATAGATTATTATTTGGTTTTATCGTCTTTGACTCGTTATCTCGTAGCGAAGTGAACCATTTTTTATTGTCTTATTTTTTTTATGCGAGTTTGATAATGGATTGGAAAGGATTATGATAATGCGAGTAATAATCTATTCTCTGACTTAAGACATTGGAGGTGAGGAAGGGGAAGGGATTAAGTTTTCTTAAAAAAAATGATATATGAACCATATTTGACCATATAAAGGGTTTAGAGGTTATATAAATAACTAAAACAAAAGTTGAAATGCCATAGCTTTATGGATGCTCATTTCATCCTGCGGAAATGCATGGAGGGTCCCATAAGAGATACGTGACTTTTGCCTTTAAAAGTTGGAAATACATGTTTGAAATCCCCTTATTTTAAATATGGGATTTTTGATTTTGAAAAAGTTTGAATCCTAGTTTCTTATCTTAAGTTTGCAACAAGTCTAGAAAATTCTTATTGAAATTAAACTGTAAGCTACCACTTGACATTTCACATGCCATCTATGGGGAATCCATTTCAACGTGACCATCACGTTATTTGAATTTTTTTGTAGGTTCTTTCGGTATTTTTTTTTTCGTATTAGATAAAAACAGGAGGGTGGGTTGAAAGATAGATTTCCAGTTCAACATTTGAATCCACTTCCTATACACCACAAAAGTACTTTTGGGAATTAATATCTTGGAATATATCTACGGAGCTTGTGTGTTTGTATGGAAGTGGTTGATAACATTCGTTATTGAAAATTTCGTTGGTAATGAATACTTTTTTTTTTTTTTTTAAAACTGATCCTGAGCTTCTTTCAGTTGGCAGATATGTAGGATGGGGGAGTCTGTACTACCCTTTCTCTTCTCCCAAGTTGTGTGCAGCTTTCATGAAGAGGAAATGAGAAAATATTATACATCATCAAGTAGACACGTATTTCAATGTGGATTACTTGTTGGAGCTTGTGGATGACCCTCTCTGTCCTAGTTGTCACCGTCATAAATAGTATTTGATTGCGGTCCCACTTAACTTTCATTCAGCTGCTAAATCTTCAATATTTCATGGCAGGCATTTATGACACACAATCGATCTGTATTTTACATGCGTGTTAATTTGACTGAAAGTGGGCTCGCTTGGGGGGAGCGGCGAGTTGCGTTGGACACACCAGTTCTCGTCTGATCACTGAAGTTAAGCAACGCAAGCCCAGTTAGTACTGACATGGGTGGTCGCTCGGGAAAGCTGGGTACTGCTAATACCCAATAATCGTCGCATAAGTGTAGACTGGTCACAGTGGACAGTGGACGGGGACAGTGGACAGTGGACGGGGACAGTGGACAGTACAGTGGACGGGTCTCTAATGACCTCGTAGTTGACGGGACCTTAAACACCAACAAACAACAACAAATGGGCTCGCTTGGGAAATTACCATTGAGCTAAAATGAAGATTTTTTTACCGACGTTTGTGTTGTTGTTGGCGTTTTAGGGCCCTTCAACTACGAAGGTCACTAGAGCCCCGTGCACAGCATAGTTCTTATGCAGAGACTGCACAGACACTACACTAAAGCGACAATTTTTTCGGTATTAGCAGTATCCAGTTTTCCCAAGCGGCCACCCATGTCAGTACTAGCTAGGGTTGCACTGCTTAACTTCAGTGATCAGACGAGAACTGGTGTGTCCAACGCAATTCGCTGCTCCCCAATCAAATGGCGACAAATACCGTAACTAGGGCATTAGATGAGTATAAGGAAGGAGAAATAAGGTCTCAGAGGATGATTGGCACAGTGGCGTCACTGGGGGTGCGGGCCGCACCGGGTGACACCACTCGCACCATGGGAAAAGGGGGTGACTCCAAAGCAGAAGAAGCAGCTTTTCTCGGGAGAGGGGGTGACACCATGGTGTCACCGCACCGGGTGACTCCAACCCTAGCGACGCCACTGGATTGGCAATAGGTTATTTAATGGCAGTAGTACATCAAGGCTCAACTGCATCTTTTCCGCGTAGAAAGGGGCTGTCCGTCAAGTAAGTACCCAAAAAAATCACCTGAGATAAGGACTTTATTTTCCAATTCAACAAATGGTGGGTCTGAAGCTGTTAATCATGATACTCGACAGAAAACCCTGATAACTGCCAGGGGTCAAATCTCAACTATTAACAGTTAAGAAAAGACGTCACCAGCTAACCTGGAGAGAGAAGCATAGAGCAGCAAAGAAGGACCTCCATTCAGTATTCGTTGACCTGGAAAAGGCATATGATAGTGTCCCTAGGCAGTTAGGATGGAGTGTTTTTAAGGAAGAAAGGGGTGGATGAAGGACCTATTAGGATAGTGCAGGATATGTATGAGGGTTCCATTGCTAGGGTGAGGACAGCTTGAGGAAACGCTGCTTGCTTCAACGTTCAGTTGGGTGTGCATCAAGGGTCGGCTCTTAGCCCATATCTATTCACTCTGGTAATGGATGAGCTGCTGACGGGACTAGGGGAATGGGCCCCTCAGTGTCTGGTATTTGCAGATGATGTGAGAAGGCTTGAGGAGACCAAAGAGGACGCACAAAAGGCCCTACAAGACATTAAAACGGCAATGGAAAGAGGGGGCCTTAAATGAACAGGTGTTTCAGCTCGGTGTGTGCCCATCGATGTGTTCAGTTTGGTGTGAAGGACTGAATTGCCCACACACGATCAGTTTGGTGTGTCACTTTTTGTTAAACGTCATGTGACGTCATTTGAATGTCCACATCAACCAGTAATTCTACCGTTACCATGGTGAAATTTGTTAAAGATGACGTTTATCCATGTCTGGGCATGCACAGAACAAAAAATGTGAAAAAATGATGTGAGCAACCCCACTCACGCTCACTTCAGACTGACGTCAGTCCGAACTGACACACCGATGTGATAAAATTTTTTCACACCGTCAGTTAAAATGTTTTGGTGTGAGCGAAACCTTTTTTTGCACACACACACACGTCAGTTTGGTGTGTCAGTTCGGTTGTTGTTGTTTGTTGGTGTTTAAGGTCCCGTCAACTACAAGGTCATTAGAGACCCGTCCACTGCATAGTTCTGATGGATTCACTGCACAGACACTACACTAATGTGACGATTATTGGGTATTAGCAGTACACAGCTTTCCCGAGCGACCACCCGTGTCAGTACTAACTGGGATTGCGTTGCTTAACTTCAGTGATCAGACGAGAACTGGTGTGTCCAACGCAACTCGCCGCTCCCTCAGTTCGGTGTTCACACAGAACTGACACACCAAGCTGATCCTGTGTGGAGGGCCTTTAAGCATATGATTTCGCCAAGTGTTTCTTTTATTTTTGTTCTTGGAAAATCTATAAAAGTTATACAAGCGAGGATTTAACGAACTGTGGACGTAAATGATTTCATTTTGTAAAAGCATTTCCTCCACTGACAACTATTGTAAAATTCTGACTTGATGGTTTCGTTGTTATTCGTCATGACAATATAATTATGAATATTAATAGAGATGATTAGAAAGAGTGAGCGTAAGTATCAGGTAAACAAAAGGAGTCTTAAGTTGCGCAGATGTGATCTTAAAGAATACACATGTCAGGTAAATTTTTTTTTTTTCTGGAATTCATCGACTATTTTTTTTTTTAATTTAACTCTTCTTTTTCCGCGATTAAAATAAATCTCTTTGTCAATTTTCTTAATTCGTAATCTGAAGAAGCTTCTTCAAGAAAAAAGAAGAAAGAAAATTGACAAAAAAATGGAGAGAGCAAGCATTATTTGGCAGCAGAATTATATTATGCGAATGGATTTATTCTGGCGAATTGTATAGAGGAATTTCTTTGAGTCACATCGTTTGTTTATTCATTTTATTTGATGACAATTACATAGGAATGTATTTCTTTGATTTGTTTAGTAACTGCGCTTGAAGCTGCTGGCGTAATTCCTATCACGCTCTCAGATAAATAATTGTATCCATGACTATCCACTTTTTACATTTCAGAATAGCGATAAACTATTTGAAATTCTTGGCGTATCCACTACTGTATGTGTGTGTGGGTATAGAGTGTGAAATATTCCTCTCTCTCTCTCTCATTTTATCTCTTCTTTCCTTTCTCTCCTCCCTCTCTCTCCGCAAATCTATTCGTTACCATCTTCGACGACGCGACTGTATTTGAAAACCCAAATTTTATTCAAATACGTAATTGGCAAGAAGTAGTAGCCTTCGTCTGCTTTTTATTTCTGTGATTTCCTGTGACGTATCTGCCTATTTTGAGTTATAACAAAAATATGTGTTGGGTTGGAAAATGATGTTTGGCATCTCTCGGTTCAACACGAGTTTCTCTCTACTCTAACAACGTTCACCTCTCCGACATCCATCATCATCATTTAGACGACGGAAACACACATGAATAGGAGTATACTAAAGTTGTACAGTCCGCTCTCGATATAACGAGCGGCGAATTGCGTTGGACACACCAGTTCTCGTCTGATCACTGACGTTCAGCAGCGCAACCCCAGCTAGTACCGACATGGGTGGCCGCTTAGGAAAACTGGGTACCGCTAGTATCCAAAAATCGTCACCTTAATGTAGCGTCTGTGCAGTTTCTCTAATGACCTTGTTGTCGAAGGACCCTAAAACACCAACAAACAAGGAGCGGCGAGTTGCGTTGGACACACCAGTTCTCGTCTGATCACTGAAGTTAAGCAACTCAAGCCCAGTTAGTACTGACATGGGTGGTAGCTCGGAAAAGCTGGGTACTGCTAATACCCAATAATCGTCGCATTAGTGTAGTGTATGTGCAGTCTATGCATTAGAACTATGCAGGGTCTCTAATGACCTTGTAGTTGACGGGACCTTCAACACCAACAAACAAACAAAAAATCGATATGACGAATCTTAATATAACGAACAGGGTAGCCCAGTGGTGGAGAACCTGTGAACCACCGTGCAATTTTAAGTGACCCGAACGTGTTGTTGTTGTTTGTTGGTGTTTTAGGGCTTTTCAGCTACAAGGTCATTAGAGCCCCGTCCACAGCATAGTTCTTATGCAGAGAGTGCACAGACACTACACTAATGCGACGATTTTTTGTGTATTAGCAGTACCCTGCTTTTCCAAGCGGCTACCCATGTCAGTACTAGCTGGGGTTGCGCTGCTTAACTTCAGTGATCAGACGAGAACTGGTGTCGCCAACGCAATTCGTCGCTCCCGACCCGAACGTGGATCATATCTAGTTTATCGTCTAATAGTGTGTATAGGGTGGATGGGGACCTGGCGGGCTAGATCCCACAGACCCGACCCTGCCACAGGCAGGATAAGGGTACAGTATTATGATGATGTTCTCTATATTCTACTTTAATAAAATAATTTATTCATTATTAATAATAATTTTTTTATTCATAAAACTAAATAGTTCTTGCGCCTGACCCACAGACAACTTTTTGGTTCTTTTTTCGTGTTATTGTGACCCGTCTTCAAAAAATGGTTCGCAACCACTGGGGTAGCCGGTCCCGGCCAAAATGTCTATACCTCCCGTGTATTAGATGCTTGATATAACGAACGCTCGATATAACGAACCACGCGATATAAAGAGCGGTTTGGCCGGTCAGTTCATTAGAGAGTTAGTGGTGAACGTCGACGAAGACGAAACGAACGATACGATGTCAAATGAGGCAAATACGCAAGCTCAATTGCTGGTCTGCTTTTCGTGAGCATACACAGTTGCCTCATTTGACCTCGTATCGTTCGTATCGTCATCGTCGACGTTCACCACTAACTCTCTATTATCCCACACTACTAAATGACTCTCTTTATAACGAACAGCTATTGGATGTCGTAGGTCAGAGACAAAGAATATCCTTTTGTGCCATTGGGAAAGAATTTCGCAAGCAGGGTAAAAACCTCTAGGAGTCATAGAAAGCCATGAAAACTGCCTGGGACAAATAAACATTGTATAAAACAAGACCTCTTGACAGAGCTGGCGTGAGCTTTTTGCAGGAACAGGTTCTGGCGAAAGTGGTGAACCAGGCTCACACCCCGTCACAATCCTGGGCCAAAGGAGAGTGACTTATTGCGTTGGACACACCAGTTCACGTCAGATCACTGAAGTTAAGCAACGCACCCCAGTTAGTACTGACGGGGGTGGCCGCTTGTTAATACAGGGTACTGCTTATACCCAAAAATCGTCGCATTAGTGTGGTGTCTGTGCGGTCTCCTGCATTGGAACTACATGGTTGTTTGTTTGTTGGCGTTTTAGGACCCTTCAACTACAAGGTCATCAGAGCCCCGTTTACAGTGTAGTTCCGATGCAGTGACTGCACAAACACTACACTAATGCGACGGTTTTTGGATACTAACGGTACCGAGTTTTCCCAAGAGGCCGCCCATGTCAGTACTAACTGGGATCGCGTTGCTTAACTTCAGTGATCGGACGAGAACTGGTGTGTCCAACGCAATTTGCCGCTCACCGGAAAAAAAATCACGGTGGACGGGGCTCTAATGACCTTGCAGTTGAAGGGCCCTAAAACACCAACGAAACAAACCAAATCTGGGTCGAAAGCCAAGGCCGGGTGCCGGGTTCGGCGAACGCGCTGAACCCGCTTCGCGCCGGCTCTGCCTCTTGGTATAACGAACACTCCATATAACGAACGAATTGTCCGTCCTCATGGCTTTTTTTTGTTGTTTGTTGGTGTTTAAGGTCCCGTCAACCACAAGGTCATTAGAGCCCCGTCCACAGTGTAGTTCTAATGCATAGACTGCACAGACACTACACTAATGCGACGATTATTGGGTATTAGCAGTACCCAGTTTTCCCGAGCGATCACCCATGTCAGTACTAACGGGGCTTGCGTTGCTGAACTTCAGTGATCCGACGAGAACTGGTGTGTCCAACGCAACTCGCCGCTCCCATCCTCATGGCGTTCGTTATAACGAGAGCCGACTGGGGGCCGATTGAGGTAGGAAAGGAAGGGATAGAGGTGAGTTTTCTTTTCTGGAAGAAGGGCATCTTACATAGTCTTATGCCATTAACGAACCATTTCTATCTTGGCAGATAATTGGAGATTATTGCATTATGAATGGACGTGTCTGGAATAGGAAAAGCACTATATATATATTTTTTTTTAAAACACCTCCACGTTCGTGTGTGTGGGTGGTGGTTGTTTTAAACATTGTGGGTGGTTGTTTTAAACATTTTAAATTTTTGAAAGATTCATAGACGAACATTTTCAACTGGAAATGATATTTATTGTCATCTTATTTCAGATAGCTATCTCAAAATATTGCTTTTTCTTCTTCCTTGTCATCGCTTCGCACTGAAGGGGAAGACATAATGTTATTAATATTCCAGACACGTATGTACAGAACAACAGAAATAATTCTTGATGAATTACCTATGATTATCGATTAATTAGATAATGAAATGATTGGTTGTATTTTTTTTGTGTGTATGGCAAGCAGGAATCATCTGTTTATTGACTTCAGATAATCTCCCGATGTGGTTTTACTCCAGGTTCCAACATCAGAGCATTCCCCCTTCTCTCTCCGTTCCGTCTCCAGTTGTTGAAGTAATGAGGTACTCTCTAATGGGATAACATGACTTAGTTAATGCAATTGTGGTCTGGTGTCTGTTATTTCTTTCTTTCCGCTTCCATCTGAAACAAAAGTCGCTGTTTCTTTTATGATTAACCTTTGAAATATTGGTTTGTTTACTTAGATTTGAACAAGACGTTTGTTGGTTGTCAAGTTTGATTTCAGCCAAGTGGGAGCGGCGAGTTGCGTTGGACACACCAGTTCTCGTCTGATCACTGAAGTTCAGCAACGCAAGCCCAGCTAGTACTGACACGGGTGGTCGCTCGGGAAAGCTGGGTACTGCTAATACCCAATAATCGTCGCATTAGTGTAGTGTCTGTGCAGTATATGCATTAGAACTATGCAGTGGACGGGTCTCTAATGACCTTGTAGTTGACGGGACCTTAAACTCCAACAAACAACAACAATTCAGCCAAGTGCTCATCTGCCTCTCTTCACCTGACTGCGTTGCAGGAATCTTAAACACTCTAAAGCCCAGCGCAAAATGAGACACAGTCTCCGCAGGTTACTCAGGGGGACTCACTATAAATTTCTGTGGCCCACATGATAGTGTGTAATTGCGCATGTTAAGTCGCAGGGTGACGTGACTCAGTGCATGCGCCACCTAACCCTGCGGAGCGCAGTGCCAATGCTGCAATTTCCTGCGGGAAGTTGGCGTGACAATAACAAAAAGTGGTGCGAAGCAGAGTTCTCTTGTTATTTGATGCATGTATGGTGAAAAACTGCGATTCAATGCGCGGTGATTGCCTGCTAGCAGAATTCCGCAGGGCTACTAAACCCTGCGTCTCATTTTGCGCCTTGCCTCAGTTGTGAGCGGCAGTCGAGTGATGACGGACAGTAAAGCCCAGCGCAAAATGAGACGCAATCTCCGCAGGTGATGCAGGATGACTCACCATAAATTTCTGCAGCTCACATGATAGTATGTAGTTGCGCATGTTAAGTCGCAGGGTGACGTGGCTCAGTGCCTGCGCCACCTGACCCTGCGGAGCGCAGTGCCAATGCTGCAGTTTCTTGCGTGAAGTTGGCGGGACAATAACAAAAAGTTCTCTTGTTATTTGATGCAAGTATGGTGAAAAAGTAGCAGAATTTCGCAGTTCTGCTACACCCTGCGTCACCTTCGCCACCTGAGTCACCCTGCGTCTCATTTTGCGCCTTGTCTAAGAGTGAGGGCGGGTCATTAGTGTAGCGCGTTTCACTGTTGAGTCTGTCGGGAACGGCTTTTTGCGTTGGACACACCAGTTCTGGTGTGATCACTGAAGTTAAACAATGCATCCCCAGGTAGTACTGACATGGGTAGTTGCTTGGGAAAACTGGGTACTGCTAATACCCAAAAATCGTCGCATTAGTGTAGGAGGAGGACGTGAGGATGCGTGAGGAGAACCTCCAGTGTGCCATCCGTTGAATGAGGAGTGAAGTCCTGTCTTCGTGTTGAGGGCTTGTAGATCCAGAAAAAATTCTCAGGTGTATGAACTCGCTCCCTCCCCCTACCGTCGGTGGACAAAATCGTTCCTTTCTCCAAGAAGAAAATAGACCGGCGATAAAATAAAATTATGGACTGTAGCATTAGGCCGGCAACCGGCTACCTAAAAATGCCGCCAATGGGTTTCCCGTGTGCCGATGGGAAAAATGAGTACCTGACCCTGCCAAAGGATGGGGGAATGATTGTGATTGAGGAGGCCTAGTTAGCGTCTTTACTGTAGTGCCAACTGTCCGTAAAACTCGAGCACCCAAAGCAACTAGCAGCTCCTAACTCTTTTCCCGCCTCTGGCAGGGTCGGGTAGCCATCTCCTTCCTCTGAATGGACACAAGGTTGATATACTGCGCGGTGTTTTTCCACAGCCGGCTGCCGACCAAAGTTGCAACGTCTATGCTTAGCTATCGTCGGCTTACTGTTCGTTGGGGCACTCCACCAACCTCCTACACCTGGGAATTTGGCCTCATCTACTCCTTGCAAAGGGTTTTTATGTGCAATTACATTGAACACCACACGGTAGGGCACCAGCTTTACTTCTCACCCGACGGAAAGCGAACTCAGGACCTCTCACTTGTCCGAAAGAAGCTAACCCACCTCGATCCAGTATCGAACTACTGAATCCGAGACTCATTAGTTTTAACCACAATTGTAGGGACGGTGTGCCCACCGCGGTGGCGTAGTGGTTAGCACGCTCAGTTCGATACTGGACCGAGGTGGGTCGGTTTCTTTCGGGCGAGAGAGAGAGAGAGAGAGAGGCCGCGAGTGTGCCTTCTTTCGGATGAGAAGTAAAACCGAGGTCCCGTGTTGGTGTACGATGGCACTTGCACGTCAAAGAACCCTCTCTACTACGCAACGGGTAGATGAGACAACATTTCCAGGGGTAGTAGCTCGCCCCCTGGTGTCGGTAGCATTCCCCAACCAACACTAGACCGACGATAAATAAGCGTAGGGGTGCAGGTTTGGCCGGCAACCGGCTGCAGAAAAAAATATGACCAATCTATCGCCCTGTGTCCATTCAGAGGGACAAGATGGGTACCCTACCCTGCCATAGGAAGGAAAAAGGTTAGGAGTTGCTTTTTTGCTTTGTAGGGACCGTGTATGTAGGAATGAGGTTCTTACCAGCCTAGCAACTCTGTTACTTTAATTTACCGTTTGTTGGTAAAGTTGAAAAGAAAGAGGAAGACGTAAAAGAGTTCAATACCTTTGTTAGGTTATTTTATTGTTAAAGGGCCTTTTTTTCCTGATGTGTTGCACGTCATTATTAGGACCTCGAGTCTTTGGACTTTAGGGAATGTTTGTAAAATGTGTGCTAGTTCGTGAGCAGAATTTGAAATGAAATTTGCAATTGATCGTTGATTTGTTGAGATTCATCTCCTGCCCCTGTGCGGCTTAAATTTTTTTATTTATCTTCTTATAAAGAAATGAAATTTACCCTCCTTGAGGGCGCAGGAGGTAGCGTGCTTGATTACTGCGTCAGTGGTTCCAGGTTCGATACTGGATCGAGAAGGATTTACTGCTGCTACTTCCTTTCTGTCAGGCTACTGTGAGACAAAGGTCCCCAGTGCGCCTTCCGTCGGATGGGAAGTAAACCGTGTGGTGTACGATGTCACCACTTCACGGAAAAGAACCCTCTCATATGCAGCGAGTCGCAAAAGAACGACCTATCCATTTTCCCGCCTATGGCAGGGTAGGATGCCCCGTCTTCTCCCTCTGAATGAACACAAGGCCAAAGCCACAATGGGAGCGGCGAATTGCGTTGGACACATCAGTTCTCGTCTGATCACTGAAGTTAAGCAACGCAAGCCCAGTTAGTACCGACATGGGTGGTCTCTCGGGAAAGCTGGGTACTGCTAATACCCAATAATCGTCGCATTAGTGTAGTGTCTGTGCAGCATATGCATTAGAACTATACAGTGGACGGGTCTCTAATGACCTCGTAGTTGACGGGACCTTAAACTCCAACAAACAACAACAACAACCAAAGCCACAGCCCGTATGCTTATTTATCGTCAGTCTACTGTTAGGTGGGGTCCCTCCACAGAGCTCCTACACCTGGGAAATTTTTGATCATCTACCTGTTGCATAGTAAAGAGGGTTCTTTTACGTACAAATGCCATCGTACACCTTACGGGACCTCCGATTTACGTCTCATTCGAAGGAAGGCGCACTCGAGGGGTCTCTTGCCCGAAAGCAGCAGAGATCACACACCCCGTAATGCAGCACGCTAGCTCTGCGGGAGAGCGGCGAATTGCGTCGGACACACCAGTTCTCGTCTGATCACTGAAGTTAAGCAGCGCATCCCCAGCTAGTACTGCCATGGGTGGCCGCTTGGGAAAACTGGGTACTGCTAATATCCAAAACTCGTCGCATTAGTGTAGTGTCTGTGCAGTCTCTGCATAAGACCTACACTGTAGACGGCGCTCTAATGACCTTTGCAGTTGAAGGGCCGTAAAACACCAACAAACAACAACAACAATGGAAAGCAGCAACCCATCTCGACCCAGTATCGAGCCTGGTACCACTGGCACACCAAAGAGGCAGGTCCTACTAAGCGACAAGTAGATGAGGCAAAATTTCGATGTGTAGGGGCTCGCCCTATGGCGGAGTTTCGCAGGGGTTGCAGCTTTAGTCGGCAGCCGGCTGGGTCGAAATACCGTCTAACAGGGACAAATATGGGTATCCGACCCTGTCATGGGCGGAAAAAGGGTTAGTAGTTGCTTGCTTTGTAAGGATATGAAATTTATTATTACCGGTATTTTCATGTGGTTTGTGACCGCTACTTTGATATTCTTTTCAATGTTGGTCATATTTGATTTTGGGATGGGGGAGGGGGGGCTAAAGACGTTGAAAGGGTTAATGTGAAGTAGCCATTCGGAGAGCTCAGAGTTTTTTATCGTCTGTAGTTTTAGTGGTCAGAATTCAATAAAGTTTGTCAGTGACGTCAAATATTTTATTCATTTTTCATACTTTTAGGGTGCAGTTTTTAAAAGTATAAAAAAAAAAAATCACTTTTTTGTTTCATCCGAAAAAGGAATTCAGTGAGGTCTAATCTAACGTCATTTCTCTGAAAATGGGAGGTGGTACCTACTTGTTAAATTTTTTTTATTTTGGATAAAATATGTATTCCGTCGTCGCTTTCATGGACCAAACCATTTTTAGATTTCCAGCTCTCTTTTTCTTCTTCTTCTGGATTTCAAAATGTCATTTAAGATAATCGTATTTGAAATATTTTCTTTCTTTCTTCTCAGACAAACGTCTTAAAATTCTAACAGCCAAATGTTATCACCAATTTTGAATTACGAGACAAGATTTTTTGTCAAAATATACCCCCTCCCATTCCCCTCTTTTGTTCCACTTTTCTGGATTTAAGATGGTGGGATGATCTTTCATCTTCTTTCATATCTTGGGTGTTGAGACAAAGGAAACACTTCTTATTGACTTACTTGAGGTTCTATCCTGATTTAAGGCAACTTGAGGTGCTCACCTTTTCTTCTTCCTCGCGATTCAACGTTGACCCACGTCTCTTACCCCTCTTTCAAGTTTCATGATTTCTTCTGAAATAAACTTTCAGCACATTGATGACGGAGGCAGCACTCACATTGCATGCAGGTTACCCCGAGTTCCAACTCCTCAGCTGTGAAGGCATATAAGGAAGTGGTGGTGGTACTTCCACTCTTGGCCCTTTCTCTAGGATCCCTCGTGATTCATGAACTAACAGTGATTCACGAGTTGGGGACCGAGTGGGTTGGGCACTCGCTTTGTATTCAGGTGGCCCAGAATTCAATCCCTCAGCTGTCGGAATCATGTGGTGATTCTTCCAATTTCTGGACTGGTGTTCATTGAGCCTCAAGTAAAATGACAGTAAAATAGATGCAACGGCCGTCAACATCAAAATGAAGGAAATATAGTCCGAGCTCAATTCCCAAGGATCCGAGCTCACTTCCCAAGGATCCGAGCTCACTTCCCAAGGATCCGAGCTCACTTCCCAAGGATCCGAGCTCAATTCCCAAGAATCCGAGCTCAATTCCCAAGAATCCTAGCTCACTTCTCAAGAATCCGAGCTCAATTCCGAAGGATCCGAGCTCAATTCCCAAGAATTCGAGCTCAATTCCCAAGGATCCTAGCTCAATTCCCAAGAGTCCTAGCTCAATTCCCAAGAATCCGAGCTCAATTCCCAAGAATCCGAGCTC
>JAAFCE010006668.1:9757779-9781388 GCA_013389805.1 Trigoniulus corallinus
AGATGGCGAGAGGGAGGTACAGATGGAGAGAGAGGTAGTGGTGGAGAGAGAGAGATAGAAATGGAGAAAGGGAGGTACAGGTGGAGGGAGGTCCAGATGGAGAGGGAGAGATGTAGTGATGGAGTGTGGTGGAGATGGAGAGAGGGGAGATGGAGAGATATAGAGAAGGAGAGAGATAGGTAGAGGTAGAGAGATGGAGAGAGAGGAAGAGAGAAAGGGACGACCATAAAGTTTCATTCTTTTCAAAACGTATGTAATTTGACTTCGATATGTCTGTCGGCTGGAGGTGTGTCAAATGTGGCTTGTGGTGTGTACAGCATTACATTCTCTCTCTCTCTCTCTCTGTACGTTGTTAACTTAATTTATCTAGTGTAAATTTATATCCTTTTTGTAATTTGCATACGCAATTAATCTCCAACATTCAAAACTTTCATTTTTTAGTGTCTGTAGGGAAATGTGGATTGTATAGCTTTTCCAGTGTTTCTCTTCAACTTGTGTAAGTTGTGAAAAAACTGTGGTGTCTGGTTGCACAATTTTCGCCTTCACTGATGTCTCTCGGGAATAATGATGGCGCAAAAGTGTATTATTTTAAGATGGCATTTAATTTAACACGTTAATTAGGTGTTTAAGTTGAGAGAGAGACCTGTAATAGATTTAGTTGTGTATTATTAAAGCCTGGTTCCCTGGCACGCGACACCGACGAGAATAGCTCTCTAGCAGACGACAATCCACATAAACTGATGACGTAGTTACACTACCATCTGTAAAGTAAGAGCGAAATCAACGGTGAAGTGGAGTTGAGAGTTAGTTAACTGCACTTGTCGATGGAATGCGTCGCTCGAATTTGATTGGCTGTTTGAATTTTTAAATAGTTTTCTGTTTACTTTTCATTGGTTTATGTATTTTTTGGTTTTGGCGCCACCAAACGTTCATATTGAAAACTATTAATTGCTTATCCGAATTCGCTCATGCCAGGGAATCAAACCAGGTGAAATTTCTGTTAGCGCCTGTGGTTTACGTCATAATTTTACTGTCTGCTCAAGCGCTATTCTCGTCAGTGTCGCGTGCCAGGGAACTAGGCTTTAGTTTAGGATTTTTTTTTTATCTCCGTGTGTCGCTGCACCGAGACCGTCGACGTTTTTGGTGAGGATCTTTATTATATATTTAAACTTGTTTGTTTTCACGAACAAAAAAGTAAGTTCAGTTTCACAACATCGATCCTTTTGGTGAACATAAAGGTAAATAATCAAATGTAGAGATTCAAATTATTGCCGCCTTCCAATTCGTTTCGACCGTTTTCAACGACTTTCATTGTATTTCAAAGTGATAGTGTACTCGTGGGTAATAAATTAAGCATTCGACCTGCCTCAGTAGGGCTCGATTACTGCGTCAGTGCTTCTAGGGTCCATACTGAATCCAAGTTGGGTTGGATTCTGTCGGGCGAGAGAGGAAGAGACTCCCGAGTATGCCTTCCATCGGATGAGATGTAAAGCCGTGGCCGCGTGTGGTGTCAACACCACCACATGTTTTTAAGGTGGTGTTGGTGGGTGCACCATGTCATTTTCCCGTAAAAGAACCTTCTCTACGATACAAGGGGTCCATGAAAGAAAATTCCCGGGTCCAGGAGCGAGGTTGCGTTGGACACACCAGTTCCCGTGAGATCACTGAAGTTAAGCAGCGCAAGCCCACGTCAATACCAACATGGGTGGTTGGTAAAGAACGTTGGGTGCTGCAAATTAGCCCTCCCCTTCGTCCTTTCACCTACCTCCTCATCTCCCGCGGGCCGCCTCATAAGGGTTCGTCCTGTTATGGCTGCCTGGCTTACTCCCCAACCCTTGAAACTACTCCAGGTGGCGTGCCTCAACAAATGGCAGGCCACCAATAAATAAGCAGCTTTGGTCGGCAGCTCGCAGCGTCAAAATGCCGTGAGCGACTATTGGACACACCAGTTCTCGTCTGATCAGTGAAGTTAGGCAACGCAACCCCAGCTAGTACTAGTATGCGTGAGCACGTTGCAACACTAGATACTGCTAATATCCAAATCGTCGTGACAGCGTAGTGTCTGTGCAGACTCTGTACTGGAACTATGTAGTGGACGGGGCTCTTGTTTGTTTGTTGGTGTTTAAGGTCCCGTCAACTACAAGGTCATTAGAGCCCCGTCCACTGCTGCAGAGACTGCACAGACACTACACTAATGCGACGATTTTTGGGTATTAGCAGTACCCAGTTTTCCCGAGCGACCACCCATGTCAGTACTAGCTGGGCTTGCGTTGCTTAAATTCAGGGATCAGACTAGAACTGGGGTGTCCAACGCAATTCACCGCTCTGACGGGTCTCTAATGATCATTGTAGTTAAAGGGCCGTAAAGCGCCAACATTGTCACAACCAATGTCGGATTTACTATTACGCTAAGTAGGCTGAAGCCTAGGACCTCAACATTTAGCGGGCTTCAAATCTTTAGAAAAGGGCCTCAAAATTGAAATAGCCTAGGGCCTCTCAATATCTAAATCCGGCACTGGTCACAACCCAACATTATATCATCCCATTTGTCCATTGATAGGGACCCTGCCTTAGGCAGGAAATGGGTTCGTACAGTAGTTTCTTTTGATACGCCAATTGCTGTCCAGTCTAGCATATTGTCGTTCGCTGCGTTCTGCACATGAGCGGCGAGTTGCTTTGGACACACCAGTTCTCGTCTGATCACTGAAGTTAAACAGCGCAACCCCAGCTAGTACTGACATGGGTGGCCGCTTGGGAAAACTGGGTACTGCTAATAAGACAAAAATCGTCTCATTAGTGTAGTGTCTATGCAGTCTCTGCATCAAAACTACGCAGTGGGCGGGGCTCCAATGACCGTGCAGTTGAAGGGCCCTAAAAGACCAACAAACAAATGCACGTGACGTTCTTCTACTGCTTCGGTTCGAAAGTAGCGTTCTTTTTGACGACATCTTGGTATTTTTGTGTCAGAATTGATATTTTGTTTTTGGCTTGTAATTTCTAGAATGATCACTTCGTCTTTCAGTTGTAAGGCAAACTGGTGAGTGATAACGAAAGTGTAGGCGGTGGTAGTTACGTCGTCATTGGACCGAAGTTGAGATATTTTCCTCTTGTGTTTCATTTTTCTTGCGGTCGCCATTCAGTGAGTGCATGTGTGTTAGCCACGAGTGATGATATGCTAAGACGAATACAAAAAATGGCTTAAATTTAGTTAATGAATTGAACTGGCAATCTCTTTTATGGGAAACTTTGGCTCCTGGAGTTTTAAGATATTCAGTCATTAGCTAATGCTTTTTCTCCTTCCACAACCCTATCTCTCTCTCTTTCTTATTTTAATGTTTTGGTCGTTGAATGATCTACTTTAAAAAATCCCTTTGTTAATCAGAGAAATATGGCGTCGTTGTTGTTATCGTAATGTGCCATAACGATTATACGATTTGTTTTATGTTTGAGCCTCCTCCGTTTTTCCGTAAATTTAGATTAATTGCTTTTTGCCGAGATGTTAGACGGGGCACGTATTCTCAGTGGAAGTGTTACTCGAATCTTAGAGTCGATTATTTATTTTTAATAATATTACTGAGGAACTGCTATCTTTCAAATGAAACGTCTCATTTATCATGGGGTCGTAATGTTCTCATCTTCATAATTGAACTGCTTACTTTCTGCACAACACTGACTGTGGTGGTAGCTGAATTTTTGTTTTCACTACGATTTCCCACTTCAAACTTAGGTTTTTCATTGTCATTAGAAACCAGAATATCGTCATTTTGGTTTCCCACTGATACAGGTGTAGAGAGTAACTATGCTCTCATCTAGGTGTCCCCGAAGGGACCCGATGTGTAAGTTTAGCCATTTGGCAGGTAATGTTAATATTGGGACCTAAAACTTTCTTATACATGTTTTTCTATAGCTCTACGTAATCACAGTTGAGTTATTATCATACCATCTTAAGATCCTGTGTTGTAAAAGAGTTAGCGTGCAGCCATGGTGGAGTAGAGGGGAGTGAGGGGAAGATAGCAATTAGGACCACTATCAAAACAAAAGGTCACATTTCATTGGAACTCACCATTGTGGAGAAGGGAGGAGAGAAGAGGGGTAAGAGGTGTGCAGAAGTGGAGAGGTCAAAACAAAAAAGTTTGTTTCAGGGTAGTCTCACACTGGTGCCGACTACGAGCGA
This sequence comes from Trigoniulus corallinus, assembly GCA_013389805.1. Lineage (NCBI taxonomy): Eukaryota > Metazoa > Arthropoda > Diplopoda > Spirobolida > Trigoniulidae > Trigoniulus > Trigoniulus corallinus. The sequence goes on from JAAFCE010006668.1 coordinate 9,761,954, forward strand.
CTTTTAGTCGTGTGAAGTCATTCAATTATGCACGAACGATCCCCTTCTATAGGCGCGTTTTGGCGACTGACCAAGTCAATTTTGGTCACATTGTTTTAGAAACAATGCGTTTTGGCAGTGCACAAACCGATTTGGTCCATTGCTTTGGTCAACTTTGGTCAAACCAAAGGATGACCAACATAACCAAAATAAAAGCATGGTCAATTGGTTTGGTCTTAAGGCTGCCACACACTATCCAACTTGTTGGGCAAACCTCCCAACCAACCCAACAAATTGTGTAGTCTGTAGGCATATTGTGTGACCATTCCAACTGTCGGGCAAGTTGGTTGGATGAAACCATTCAACCGCTGGCTCCTCCTCCCAATCACCCAACACATTGTATAGTCTGTGTCATGGTTGGCCCAACCGGCCAATGAAAGAAACGTCATTCTTTTGTTTTACTCCCTCTCAGTGAATGTGTATCAAGTACTGAAGGCATTTTAGCATGGCATCGGAATACAACAAGTAAAGTCGTGAAATATAGTATGCTATTAAAGATTTGAAAAATCAGGAATTTAATGTTTTATTAGAAATATATCAAAAAATACCATCACATGCTAACACTGAAATGCCGATTCTTTGCCATTTAGAGAGCATCGGAGGCATGTTACTAGTTCGACAATCACACTTATGACAAATTAGGTTATTCTGTCGGACAACGTGTAGTCTACCTCCAAATTGGTTGTACTGACTGTCGGTGTGACAAGTTGGAAAGTTTGTGGGGCCTTTTAGGAAGATGGGAAATGGTGGTGTTCTCCAACCACTTTTAGTGGACTTAAATTTGCAAGTCTTTCAAGTATTCACTTTTTTAGTTTGGTGAATTCTTTCTTTTTCATTATTTTAGTGTATTTAGTGTTTTTAGTTTAGTGGATTGGTTTCTGTAATGTTAGGTAGTTAGTTTTTTTGTTTAGTGAATCAATTCAGTTGATTCTTTTTTCATTGTAGTATATTCGTTTTTTTTTTAATTTTAATTTGTTTTTAAGTTCGGGGAATTCGTTGTTAAGTTCAGGACGTCCGATTTTAAGTTCAGGGCTTTCGTTTTTAAGATTTAAGTGGGGAGTTATGTTGCATTGCATTGTCATTGGTCCCAACATTTCAAACCAAAGCGTTTTTGGGATCCCTTTTGTTCAGGCCAAAGATCAGATCGTGGTCAAACCACAATGGACAAATGGTCAAAACCCGTCTTTTGTTTCCTTATGCATTCTCTCACTTTGGCTGTAACTCAGTCGTCTGACTGCATGTGTACACTTCCGACTTGCGATTAGATCCCATCTTGTTGGGATTATTCGTCCGACTTTGTGTGACTTACACAGTCTCTTTTGTTTTAAAAGTTTTTTTTTTGTGCTTCTTGCCATTGCTGTGGGACATGAGTTTGGTTTTGCTGATGCAAGTCGTCCGATCAAGTCATGCATAATGTGAGAACTCAAGTCCTGCATAGTCAGAGCCGCACATAGTTGGCGCCAGTGTGAGGCTACCCTCAAAGTACGGTGAACATTGCTGAGTGTCCATTGTTACATTGAATTTTTCACATGTACGTGTGAATTTTACATTTTGTACAATGTGTATTTTTTTACAAGCTGATGGCACCACCATATGAAAGCAATTTTCTCACCACTCAACCATGGCCATACATTCTCCGCTTTAATCACTCAATATTTCGCCTCTTTAATCTCCTTCCTCCCCTCTTGTTCCACCATGGGCACAGCATTACGATTTCAGCTTTGGAGGCCCATTTGGGTTTGGACCCTTGGCATCATCCATAATGCCATACAGTAGTACTCATGTGACTCTAGTCACTTGGCTGTGACAATTTCTGAAATTACTCTTAGATAATGGGTAATTGCATATTATTTTAATCTTAGTAGGAAAAAAAGGATGAAATTAATCTATTTAGTATAGTGGAACATAAGGTTATCGTGTCATTTAACGGAATCTTGTCAACGGCTGGAGCTTTTGTCCATTGGGGATGGTAAAATAGGTTGATTACTTGCTAGGAAGAGGAGAATATCTCCTTTTCGAAATCCTAATTGAATTGTGTTTGTAATTAATGACTGTCCAGTATGATATATGATTTGTCCACCGTTAGAAAGTTTATTATGAGTATGGATTTGTTTTTGACAAGTGCAAGTTAAAAAAAAAAAAGAGAGTTCACCTTTTATATTGATAAGTTGGATTGCTATTGAATTGGAAGTGAAAAATGAGACTGGTCACTTTTTACAGAGAGAAAGAGAGAGAAGCTTGTGAAATGCTGATAACTTCTGATCAAAATTCTCATTGATGTTATTTTTTAAAAAATTCGTTTTGTAATGAAGGGTTAGAAAGACGAGAATTTGAAGATAGCAATTTTGGTACCTTTCCTTGTGTGGGATGATACGTTCCACATGCACTGATTTCAGACTACTTGCAGATAGTATTTTTCTCTCTCATCGTAATTTAATCCCAGGAATTGCATGGCTGCTTTCATTCTCCAGTTGTTGCTTTCTTTTTATCTCAGAGTTGCTTTAAGGATTTCATTATTTTTAAGATTCAAGTATCTGATTGATAACATGGTGTGTCCCAAGTGAGGTGTTAAGTTTGCTGTAACTTCCTCGGTTCAGCGTATCACGCGCCCCAAGATTTTGGCTTATTTCAATAGGGTGTTAGACTTAATATTTTGATGACTCCAGTTCCTCTCTTTTTCCCATTTAATTATTTAGTTTGTTGGTGTTTTAGGGCCCTTCAACTACAAGGCCATTAGAGCCCCGTCCACTGTGTAGTTCTGATACAGAAACTGCACAGACACTACACTAATGCGACGATTATTGGGTATTAGCAGTACCCAGCTTTCCCGAGCGACCACCCATGTCAGTACTAACTGGGCTTGCATTGCTTAACTTCAGTGATCAGACGAGAACTGGTGTGTCCAACGTAACTCTCCCTCCATTTGTCCGGTCCATGCACACTTGGTAGAACCACAGTGGACAGTTCTTGTCTGACCACTGAAGGTGGCCGCTTAACAGTAGTCTCGTGACGACTTTTGGATACTAGCGGTACCCAGTTTTCCCAAGCGGCCACCCATGTCAGTCCAACGCAATTCGCCGCTCCCCTGCCCGTTTAGTGCCCTCCTAGGACGGTTCACTTCTCACCAGAGGACGATATCGGTGTCATTTTGGTTTCTGTCTGTTTCTGTCGTTGGTGTTTTAGGGCCCTTCAACTACAAAGGTCATTAGAGTCCCGTCCACTTCATAGTTGTAATGCTGAGTCTGTCCGGATGCTACGCTGTTGCGACGATTTTTTTGAGACATTAGCAGTACCCAGCGTTCCCAGGCGGTCTCTTTTTGGGATTCCCTGGGAGAACTGCTGTACTCTGTTGGGCACACCATTGTCGTGTGATCACTGAAGTTAAGCAACGCACCCCCAGCTAGTACTAGAATGGATGACAGCTTGGGAACACTGGGTACTGCTGACATCCAAAAATCGTCATAACAGCGTAGTGTATGTGCGAACTGTGCATTAGAACTATGCTGTGGACGGGGCTCTAATGACCATTGTAGTTGACGGGCCCTAAAGCACCAACGAAAAAAAAATGGGAATCCCTGTATCTACATACAGTAAAACCTCTCTATAGGTACACCCCTCTAAAGGGTACAACCCTTATATTGGTACAAATTCTTCAGGAACCGATTTTTTTATCCATAGGCTATTAATACTATCCCTCTCATGGGTGCACCCCTCTGATGGATACACTTTGTCTGGGTTCCCGGGCGTACCGCATGTTAGGCATATGTCACTCGAATTAGGTAACCAATACAACAAAAAATGAGTATGCATGGATTGGATTAGTTCCATGGGTTGGGGAGTAAGCCAAGCAGCCATAACAGGATGAACCCTTAGGAGGCTGCTCGCGGGAGATGAGGAGGTAGGTGAAGAGGACGAAGGAGAGGGGAAATTTGCAGCACCCAACGTTCCTAACCAATCACCTATGTCGGTATTGACGTGGGCTTGCACTGCTTAAGTTCAGTGATCTCACCGGAACTGGTGTGTCCAACGCAACTTGGCTGTACAGCTCTTATCATTTTGGAGGTGATTGCTGGAGGGCACGTGTCGATTTTTGAACTCATAACCCGGCTTGTGGCAGGATGGGGGAGTTAGACCTGTGTCCTGGTAGGATTTGCTTCGCAGTGTTGAACCACCGTATTCATTTGGCGATGGTTTTTATTCCTCCCCGCAGTCACGTGTCGCAAGCCAAGTTGCGTTGGACACACCAGTTCTCGTGAGATCACTGAAGTTAAGGAGTGCAAGCCCAGTTAGTACTGACATGGGTGGTCGCTCGGGAAAGCTGGGTACTACTAATACCCAATAATCGTCGCATTAGTGTAGTGTCTGTGCAGCATATGCATTAGAACTATACAGTGGACGGGTCTCTAATGACCTTGTAGTTGACGGGACCTTAAACTCCAACAAACAAACAACAAACCCACGTCAATACCATCTTGGGTGGTTGGTAAAGAACGTTGGGTGTTGCAAATAAACCCTTTCCTTTGTCCTTTCACCTACGTCCTCATCTCCCGCGGGCAGCCTCCTAAGGGTTCGACCTGTTATGGCTGCCTGGCTTACGAGTCACGTGAACTGGAATGCTGTTGGCTTTGCCGTGATGGATAAAGTGACCTTTTGTAGAATAGGATGAACTTTTTAATTTATTTTTGTCAATATCTTCCAGTAGAATATGCGAGATGGATTAATTATTAAATATTTGTTTGTTTTTTAGGTAAGAAGTCGCATTTTTTTTTAACCTTCCAATGTTTCCGTTTGCTGCAGTAACTGTGAGTATGTTTCTTCTATATGTTACCTTTTACCTCGTTATTGCCATGGTTTTGAACGTCTCTGACCTGAACTCCGTCTCCCCCCTTTGCCTTATTGTGCTACTGTACTGCAGTGCCTGCGAGCATAATCACTGATTAGAGTGAACAGTTCCGGATGATCGATGGAAAAGGTTGTTGTTTAATATACCGGTGTTTTAATTTCTATGCGACTATGATATTGGGAAAGGTCGCGATTTCTGCTCCAGATGATTTGCATTCTTTGGTTCAAATACCTCATGGATTATTAATGAAAGGAACCTCCTGATGTTTCAGCCCTCGAAAAAGAAAGACCCTAGTATTTAATTGCGAAGTTTGTAGCGTGGGTTTTGTAGTGCGTTTTGTCTTTGAAAAGATGAGGAAAAGATGGAGGAAAAAGCTTAAATTATTCACTCGACTTCTTAAAAGATTACTTGGAGATTTTAAATGTCTTCATGTTAAGTGACGTATTAAAGTAGAGTGAGTGAATTGAGCATTTTTTGTCCTCTGGGGCGGTTGGTTTGATTTCAATTTTGAATTTGAAATGTCGAATTTTTACCATTTTAATTTTTTTGTTTTTCAGCGTCTGTTTGACATGATTTGATTCTTCCTTTCTTTGACTTTAAAGTGTCTGTATCAAAGTGATGACAATTGTATTTAGAGTACAAATTCCAAGAGTGGAATTTGCAGATGGGGATTTGAACTCGGCATCACCTGCATACTTAGGAGACTGCCCAATGCATCGTGCCTATCAGGTTGGCTTAACACATCGCTATCCGGTAATGGCAGTCGTTACAGGAAACCTGGGAGCGGCGAATTGCGTTGGACACACCAGTTTTCGTCTGATCGCTGAAGTTAAGTAACGCAACCCCAGTTAGTACTGACATGGGTGGTCGCACAGGAAAACTGGGTACTGCTAATACCCAAAAAATCGTCGCATTAGTGTAGTGTCTATGCAGTCTATGCATTAGAACTATGCCGTGGACGGGTCTCTAATGACCTTGCAGTTGATGGGACCTACAACACCAATAAACAAACAAACAAAAAATACAGCAAACCTCTCTCCTGTCTCTCTCAGAGCTGGGTCCCCAACGAGTGGCGGAATTGACGCAGCATCCGTCTGGTTTGTAGGCGCAATAGTATTATAACCAAAAGAGTTGGAGGAGACCTCGTGTGTGCACGTATTGAGGATCCTAGCCTGAAGGCTACGGCACGGGAGATGGCAATCGGTGCATCGCTTGAAAAAACCTTTTGTCTTTCCCTCAGAGCTGTGGAATTAGTGTGTTAAACGATTTTGTGAGATGAAAGGGTTTTGTGTCTCGGTCAGTAAAGGGGCGTTCACCAGATTCAACTACCGGTGAACAACTATGTTGAAATCCAGTTGATGAAAGCAACCCGTTAAAATGGCGACGAATGATGGATGCTTTTCAAGCAGTAGTTAATGCACCACCTAAAACAGGTCTGCTTTCTTGAACCAAGATCATTTTCCCACGTAAAAATAGCCGGTACCAGTTCCCAATTTTCATGATTTCTTTAGTAATGCTAATTTCTGGACATCCTTTGGTTCCATTGGTCACTCCTATGGTCCCATAGGCAGTCAGACTGTCGCTTTCAACACACCCTACACAATTTCACTTCCTGAAATCATGTGATGTTGTTGTTGTTTGCTGGTGTTTTAGGGCCCTTCAACTACAAGGTCATTAGAGCCCCGTCCACAGCATAGTTCTGATGCAGAGACTGCACAGACACTACACTTATGCAACGATTTTTGGGTATTAGTAGTACCTAGTTTTCCCAAGCGGCCACCCATATCGATACTAGCTGGGGTTGCGCTACTTAACTTCAGTGATCAGACGAGAACTGGTGGGTCCAACGCAATTCGCCGCTCTCAAATCAAGTGATGATGCAACACAAGTGATGCTAATTGAACAACAAAAATGAAACTCCATTCAACTTTGGTTGCTTCAACTAGCCAGTTGTGTTCAACTGACCTTCGACTTGTAGTTGGGTGGCAGTAGTTGAATGGTGATAACGTCCCTTAGCTGAGAAGCCCTTCCAAGAGGCCGTATTATGTGTTTGACCCCCGTTTCCACACTATAAATATTAGTGAATTTTTACTTGTGTTTGCATATGAGTCTGTGTCCAAAATACTGAGTGACGTTATCGGTCAGTCGCTTAGTAACCGCGGACACGCCACTATCCCGATGTAGTCGATAAGCCGCAACCTTCCTCACCTTTCTTGGTCATTGTGCGGGCAGTCAGACATATGGAAGCTCTGACCTTTTTCTTTTAGAAAGCGTCGCTGTTTTTTAAATTTTCAGATAACCGTTGTAAATATTTGGAAGACAAATGGCATTTTTTCTGTCCATTTGTACACACTGTAGGAATGTATTTTTTTAATAGACTAGTAGGTAAGGGGCTTATTTGTTGAGGTTCTAAATGCTCAACTGGGTTTCCGCTTCCTTCGCGCCCTCAATATTCTGTGTTGTCTGCAGGGTACTGATTTTGGGGCTGATGGAACGGTGATGCTACCTACCGCTTTACTGCTCATTCGTTCGATGACATTTGATTACGGCTGCAGCGTTTCTAGGCCTGGCTGCCCCCTCCTCCCTCCGGATGTTGGACAGTGTTCATCAAGCCGGCATCCGGTTATCCACTGCGGCATTCTGCGCAAGTCCAGTCCCCAGTCTTTATGCCGAGGCTGGGGAGCCTCCACTGACTGTGCGGCGTACGTACCTGGCGGCCGCATAGATCGTGTGGCTGAAGCCCAGCCTCAGCACCGCACACACCGAGTCATTTTCAATTTTCGGGCCCCGATCCTGAACTGGGTGGATTGTTTTCCACCGGCGGTAGAGACAGAGGAAGAAGGAAGCCGAAGTTAAGGAGTTGTGGTCCCTTCCTTAAGTTGTGGTCCCTTCCCACACTGCGAAGATAACGATGGACGGTTGTTATAATTGCACGGAAACGGGCCCTTTCGTATGCAGAAAACGCCTGTGAAGATCAGGAATATTTCATACTATCCATTGTTTGTTTGTTTGTCGGTGTTTTCGGGGCCTTCAACTACAAGGTCATTAGAGCCCCGTCCATAGTGTAGTTCTAGTGCAGAGACACTACACAAATGCGATGATTTTTGGGTATTAGCAGTACCCAGTGTTCCCAAGCGGCCACCCATGTAAGTACTAGCTGGGGTTGTGTTGCTTCACTTCAGTGATCAGACGAGAACTGGTGTGTCCAACACAATTCGCCGCTCTCCCATGCTATATCGATAGCTGAGGTAGGGCCGCGGTGCTCATCTTGGGAACCCCTGGAATAAGGGTTGTAGCTTTGGTCGGCATCCGGCTGCGTAAAAATACCGTCTCCAACAGATCGCCCATATGTCCAGTCAGAAGGACAAAGATGGTGACCCGACCCTGCCATGGGCAAGAAAAAGGGGCCGAGTAGAGATGCTGATGTTAAATAAAGAGGGGGGCGGCTGTATTGTGTTGGGCACACCAGTTCACGTCTGATCACTGAAATTAAGCACCGCAACCCCTGCTAGTACTAGCATGGGTGACCACCTGGGAACACTGTGTACTGCTAAGACCCAAAAGTGGTCGTAACAGCGTAGTGTCTGATGCAGACTCTGCGTTAGAACTACGCGGTGGACGGGGTTGTAATGACCATTGTAGTTGAAGGGCCCCAAAAACACGAACGAAACAAGAGAATTAAATAAAAGGGTAGGTTTTAGAGAATGGAAAGGAGGTGGAGGTCCTATTTTGTGCGATTCATATTGTGTTGTCAACATTTTGCTTGATACTATTAATAGCCTAATGCTTCTTTGCTTGTCATCTTTTTTTTTTTTCGGTGGTTGACTTTTCTTTTGTGACTGCTGCGGCAGCTGATTAGTGACGTATGCGAAAGTCGAAGATTTGGCAACAGACTGCGAGGAGTGTTTCTTGTAAGGAGATTAATGTCTTGAGAACAAGAGTATCGTCTTCATGTTAAAGATTTAATAATACTCCTTGGGTGTCTAAAAGTCGGTTGGCGTTTCCTGTCGGAAAGATATTTGTTATTATATCAAATTAAATCCCCTCCATCCCTCCTGAAATACCTCAGTGCATTTACTGACGTGTGGGACATTCAGTATGTGGAGGAAGAGGTCAGTGGATTTGTTGTTGTTTGTTGGTGTCTTAGGGCCCTTCAACTACAAGGTCATTAGAGCCCCGTCCATAGTGTAGTTCTAATGCGGAGACTGCACAGACACTACACTAATGCGACGATTTTTGGGTATTAGCAGTACCCAGTTTTCCCAAGCGGCCACCCATGTCAGTGCTAGCTGGGGCTGCGTTGTTTAACTTCACTGATCAGACGAGAACTGGTGTGTCCAACGTAATTCGCCGCTCCCTAAGGTCAGTGGAGATAAGGGGCTTTTTAACTATCGCGGGAGCGGCGTTGGACACACCAGTTCTCGTCTGATCACTGAAGTTAATCAGCGCAACCCCAGCTAGTACTAGCATTGGTGGCCGCCTGGGAACACTTGGTACCGCTGATACCCAAAATTCGTCACATCAGCATAGTGTCTGTGCAGCGGACAGGGTTGTAATGACCATTGTAGTTGACGGTCGTCATCGTGTAAAGGTTCGATCCCAGGAAAGCATTGCTCTTTCTCTCTGGTACTAAGATGTGATGTGATCCTGCGTGGATGCATTGCGCGTCTATACAAAGGACGGGATAGGGGAATGTCTGCAGGCAACTCTCTTGTCCTAACCCTTCCCGGGATGGCTTTTAATCCAGGCTTGACCTCAGATTACTTGCCGGAAATAAATGTCAGAAGCCCGGATGGGATCCTTACTGTTCTCTACCCATCCTCAGTTTTTTTTTTATGTGTGGTGACTTGTGGACCGGTCGTTGTGTCATCGGAGGTGGACACCTCTGATATCAGAGGTACCTGAATACCTGACTGGTGAAAGATGAACTTTAAACTTACGTTTGGGTGTGCGGTGACCCTCCCTACCCGTCGGTTCCTGTATGGCAACTTTCTGAAGGATGTTTGAGCCTTTGTTTGAGGCTACCTTGCCCCTCCTCACCCCAATCTATGTTGTTCGGTACTGTTCGGGTGACGTCATTACTGACGCATGCTGATATATCGATCATTAGTTTTTATCGATTCAAAAAAGTGGACTGTTTAAAGGGAGAATTTTGGGAACTTCTTTTAAGGGGCAAAACGTATCGCTCCGGAGCACACTTGCGTACTTCTACTTAAGGAACGAAGGACCAATGTCTAAAGCAGGGGTGGCGAACCTACTTCTGCTGGCGTGCCACAAATTTAAAACTATCCTAAGGGCCCCAGACAGTTTGTTACAGGAATACAATATATAGGCAGTAAGGTTCCCTTACTTCCGGTTTGTTACAGGAAATAAAATTCCACCAATCGATTGGTTTGGCTTTATATAGGTGGCCCTGTATATATGCATGTCACGTCCAGGCAAAATTGTTCTGCGTGCCATAGGTTCGCCACCCCTGGACTCAAAAGAATGCGATTGGGCATTCCCGTAGTTTTTTTTCTTTTGCTAGAGCGGCGAATTGCGTTGGACACACCAGCTCTCGTCTGATCACTGAAGTTAAGCAGTGCAACCCCAGCTAGTACTGATATGGGTGGCCGCTTGGGAAAACTGGGTACTGCTAATAACCAAAAAAATCGTCACATTAGTGTAGTGTCTGTGCAGTCTCTGCTAAAGAACTATGCTGTGGACGGGGCTCTAATGACCTTATAGTTGAAGGGCCCTAAAACACCAACAAACAACAACAAGTAGTTTCTTTGGTCCCTCCTGTCCTAACCTTCTAGATTAGGCCTACTGTAATAACGTAAAGGGATAAAGGAATGAGGTGACCGAGGTCGGAATAAAGGAGAAAAGCCAAAAAAAAATAAGCTGATTTTTTTTTCTATGGCCTTATCTAGTGGTGACTTCTTTTTCTTTATTATGATGATTGTAAGGCAGAAGTCTTCTTGACTTTTGTAATCTGAAGAATGGTCAGTAGCGTTATTATATTTTGTGAGTTGGACACTGGACTGCACATTGCACCTCAGTGTTAATAATCTTCTTCTTCTTCAATGGACTTCTTTTAATGATAATGGGAGTCGCTTTTGAGAGAGTGAATTGTATGAGCCATAAATTAGTATTAAGAGAGCAACTTGATTTCCTGAGACCCATCTCTTATCCTCTCTTAGTTTGTTGGTCTGAAAAGGTCCTTTCCCCCCCCCCTCTCCATTATTTTGACGTCAAAGGAATTATCGGTTGTTGGTAATCGTCTTCTGAGGCTTACTGTTTTTTTAGGGGCGTGTTAGAAATATTGTGGAACGGGGTGTTGATTGATCCTCCGCTTTGAGTGGGAGCGGCGAATTGAGATGGACACTCCAGTTCTCGCCTGATCACTGAAGTTAAGCAGCGCAACCCCAGCTAGTACTGACATGGTAGGCCGCTTGGGAAAACTGGGTACTGCTAATACCCAAAAATCGTCGCATTAGTGTAGTAGTGTCTGTGCAGTCTCTGCATAAGAACTATGCTGTGGACGGGGCTCTAATGACCTTTGTGGTTGAAGGGCCCTAAAACACCAACAAACAACAAAATCCGCTTTGAGTGCTGCACTTTATTTTAACTTCCCCCTTCTCCTTTCGACCTTCCTGCGTCCTAAAGGAAAGGGCCTCTTAATCAGAATTCTTTGAAATACAACTTTGTAGTCGTCTGGCTTGACTCCGACTTCATCTCCCAGTTGTGGAAAAGTGGCGTCATCCGTCGACGTCGTTGAGGAATTACTTTCTGTTGTAGTCGTTATGTGCATGATTCCCGAGTCAGTGCTGGTTCAGTCCTGGCTGAGGCCATTGGAGGCCATCAGCACCCTTCGAGGGCCAAAAGCACAACCTAGTTTTTTAGGTCTCCTTATTCTCTAAGTGCTAATAATATTATTAGACAAAGGAACATGCCACACAGTAGCAGACCTGAAGTGCGCCCTTGTTGCACCTGTGCGATGATCCACCACTGGCCCAGGAGGCAAAGTTTTTTTTTTCGGGTGAATTGTTGTTGTTTGTTTGTTGGTGTTTTAGGGCCCTTCAACTACAAAGGTCATTAGAGCCCCGTCCACTGCGTAGTTCTGATGCAGAGACTGCACAGACACTACACTAATGCAGCGATTTTTGAATACTAGCAGTACCCAGTTTTCCCAATTGGTCAACCCATGTCAGTACTAACTGGGGTTGCGTTGCTTAACTTCAGTGATCAGACGAGAACTGGTGTGTCCAACGCAATTTGCCGCTCCCTTTTCGGGTGAGAGAGGAGGAAGTCCCAAATGTGATCTTTCCATCGGCTGGGAAGTATTTCTGCAGAAAATCTCGCGAAGAACTCTTTGTACTGGGAGTAAAAATTGTTGTAGGTGACAAGGGTGTGGATGGTCTTGAGTTCAACTCCCGACCGTTTGTCAGTATGAAGGCGTTCACGTGAGATATTGCCCGTAGTATGAAACTTTTTGGTAATTAGAGTTCGGGCGCCTTTCTCTGCAGGCGTTGGTAGGCCTATGTCCCCGTTAGATCAATTTGGGGCATGAACAACGAACGGGAAGGGATTGTTAAAGGGTGCTTATTGCGCTGCTGTTGGTTAGCAGGTCGATAATCTAACGCTTTGTGTTCAGAGGAACTGTCGATGGTTTGTGCCTTGGCCTGGTCTTCCATCCTGTGGCTGGAAGGAGGACTTCTAGTACTAGTTGGCTAACATTTGTTTTTGTTCTAGTGTTTGTTGCAAACAATTTGACGGTTTGAAATGACTGTTTCTCATATTAGGACGTTGTTCCTTCAGTGTGGGGCAGGCAAATCCCTTTCGCCCTTAACATATTAAGGTTGCACTCGTGTGCTTGCACCATCCGAGTGAAAGGGCACGCCCCCAAGCGACTTGACATCTCCATTTGTGTGACACGCATTCTTTCTCCTATTGATATCGATTTATTTTTCCTTTTCCCCCTTCTACATCATATCCAAATTAATAATTCATCCGGTGATGTTTTATTTATTAAAATATGAGTCCCCTTCGTCGTTCTGTGGCTTGTTTCTTATGTTTTTTTTTTTTTCGAATTTGCTGACCCTGCAGCCACGGTCTCTTCCACCCCTTTCCTAATATCAGCATCATCATCATATCAAAATCCCGCCTGTTGCAGGGTCGGGTCTGCGGATTCTAGCCTCCCACCAGGTCCCTATCCACACTACCATATCCTTACGGACAGCGTGCTCCTACTCCTGTGGAGCGGCAAATTGCGTTGGACACACACCAGTTCACGTCTGATCACTGAAGTTAAGCAACGCAATCCCAGTTAGTACTGACATGGGCGGCTGCTTGAGAAGACTGGGTACCGCTAGTATCCAAAAATCGTCGCGTTAGTGTAGTGTCTGTGCAGCCTGTGCATCAGAACTACACAGTGGACGGGACTCTAATGACCTTGTCGTTGAAGGGCGCTGAAACACCAACAAATGGAAAAATCCTACTCCTGCTTAGGTCTCCCCATGCCCCGGGTGTTTCCAACTACCTGCATTCCTGAAGTGGACGAGCTCCTAACGAGCTCCTCCTCCCCTCATCTCATGACGTGTCCATACCGCCTCAACCTACTCTCCCATATTTTTTCCGTCGTGTCCCTCACCCCCAGGCTAACTCTAATATACTCTTTCCTAATTCTATCAGCTCGCGACACCCCCACTTATGTACTGCAACATTCGAATCTATTTTCTTGTATCTTGTTTGACATTTTTTGACAGTTTGTCGTTTACCTCCACCCTTCCTTCGCTTATTATGAGTTATTTTTATTTAAAGGTGATCATTTCGAGTGGTTTTTTTGTCGTCTTTCCGCTAATTCGTCAACCATTTTAATTGAATTCCATAAGAATGTTGAAATATTCTTTCAGGTGACGAACAATGTCACGTGTTATTCGGTGTGCATTCGTTGCATTGTTGTTTGTTGGTGTTTTAGGGCCCTTCAACCACAAAGGTCATTAGAGCCCCGTCCACAGCGTAGTTCTTATGCAGAGACTGCACAGACACTACACTAATTCGACGATTTTTGGGTATTAGCAGTACCCAGTTTTCCCAAGCGGCCACCCATGGCAGTACTAGGTGGGGTTGCGCTGCTTAACTTCAGTGATCAGACGAGAACTGGTGTGTCCAACGCAATTCGCCGCTCCTGGAACGTTGGAAATGTCAGTGTTGTTTTCAAGACTTATTGTTTGTTGGCCTGCGGCAACGTGCACCCTGCCAAACTTTCTTCCACCCACGTTTCTCTTGATTATCGTTGACTTAAAATATTTATAGAGTGTCTTTTTTTGGCATGGAAGTAATCGGGAGGGCTATTTTTTTTATGCTGTTAAAAAATTCATGGCTTAATTTCCTTCCTCTCTCTCAAAATGGGTGCTGATATTTAATTTCGGTTATCAAACTGTAAGTAGATGTGCCACGTGAAATTGATTCTGTTAATTAATCTTGACTACAAGGTGGTGCATGTCTTAATTTCTGGAGGGAAATGAGTTGCTGGTTGTCTCTCCTGTGTTATTTTTGAATTTTGATTGCGTGTTGGTGTAATTTCTGTTTTCCTACTGCTTCTTGTAGCATCTGTTTTCCGATATAAAAATCGAGAGAGACAAAAACCGATAAATCTAGCAGAGAGCGGTAATAGATTAACACAAAAGTGTGAAATTAAGAAGCGGAAGGGGGGGAAAGCTTTTTGTTGGCTGCACTCATGTCGAAAACTGATGTTAGCATCCTGCCTTGCTGAAGTTTATTTCAAGCTCTTCTGACAAATGAGCAGCGCACGCAATGTTGAATTTTGTCAGCGGTGACATTTCCCTCTACTCTACCCTTTGGTTGCCAATCATGTGAGTCTCCAGCCGAAGTTCGATCATGGCTCCATTTTCTGCCAGTCGTGTGGATCCCCGTACAGTTCAGTCTTTACTGCTGGACAGTAGTCTGATGTGCAGGACGAGCCTCTTCACCTGGGAATTTTGCATCATTCTACACTATTTTTTCCATTGCAGTCAGCCCCTATGGCCAATTTGGCAGAGGAGAGACTAATTCTCATTGCTACATAAGATACCATAACTATCCTAAAACCCTTGTTGTTTGTTGGTGTTTTAGGGCCCTTCAACTACAGAGGTCATTAGAGCCCCGTCCACAGCATAGCTCTTATGCAGAGACTGCACAGGCACTACACTAATGCGACGATTTTTAGGTGTTAGCAGTACCCAGTTTTCCCAAACGGTCACCCATGTCGGTACTAGCTAGGGTTGCGCTGCTTGACTTCAGTGATCAGACGAGAACTGGTGTGTCCAACGCAATTCGCCGCTCCCCCTAAAACTCTAAGCTATAGTTGTTGTGTCCTCCTACAATGCTTGCAATGGTGACCGTCCCCTTCAGTAAGCCCTGGACTTTATCCTCTCCAAGGGCATTCCATTGCCGAATGGTCCTTGGCAAAAACGACCAATAGTACAAGTCTGTCCGCGCCCTTAGTTCCTTCAATTTATATGAATGATCCTTTCTCCCCTTATACACAGCTACGGACACATTTCCAACCAGAGGTCCATTGCACCTCATCAGCAGCAGTCTCATGAAAAGACCAATGCTATGAAATACAAGCCTCTGGCTTAGTGTGTCCCGCCCCAACTCCCTTATCATGTCACACACTTTCCCTGTGAGAAAACCTGGGGAGTACAATTCTTGCTGCCCTCCGTTGGGTCCTTTCAATTTCTCAAGATTGGTCACACCATTGAAAAATAAGCTGTTTCCTTTACCTCCTTTGTGCTGTCCCCAAGAGCTCTACTAATCAGACGGAGAGTTTAGGGCCTTTCAACTACAATGGTCATTAGAGCCCCTTCCACTGCGTAGTTCTAATGCAGAGTCTGCACAGACACTACGCTGTTGTGACGATTTTTGGGTATTGACCGTACCCAGTATTCTCAAGCGGTCGCCCATGTCAGTACTAGCTGGGGTTGCGTTACTTAACTTCAGGCGTGTCCAACGCAATACAGCCGTTCCCATCTGGCATAGAATAGCGTCTTTCTCTTACCCGGTAAAGAAACTAAACCATCTCTTTTCAGGATCGAACCTGAAACCACTGACGCAGTACTCCCGCACGCTACGGAGATGTTTGCCTTCTCCCCCCTGGGGGCGTAAATTACCTTCAGCAATACAGAGGCATCTCCCTCTACCCACAGTGTATATTGGCAATATATTCCCATCATATGTGGTAGACGGAGAGGTTCCGTTAAGAGGGGTCACTAACCCTTGGGGTGACTCGTTTTCAATTGTCGTCGGGCCGGGAGTTTTGAAACGCATTCAATTGTAAATTGGATGTCGTTGTAGCCATGGTTTTCTGCTGCTTCTTATTTGATTGAAAACGGAGAGGGCAGCGACTATGAGGAGGTTGAATAGTGTCCTCCCTATTCCCCTCACACGCACACCTAGCCCTTCCTCTTCGCCTCTCCCCTGAAGTGTCTCCTTTATTACATTGCCACCTCAGCCTTGACCCCTGACTCTCTCACTTTCCCCCGTTTTTCGTCATGCGGTGCAGTGGATGAGATGGGGATGCATGCATGTATATGATGATGATGGTATTGGAGGGGTGTCCTAGGTAGGCATGTCAGAAACAGCGCGGAAAATGCATCTATTGCGTTGTTTGAAGCAATATTATTTTTCTGTAGTTGTGCTAGGGATGTACTTTGTCCTTTCTTTCTTTTAGAGTTTGAAATAGTAATGGTTTTGTCTTGAATTCTTGTCTGGAGATTTTGTTTGGTAAATGTGTTGTGGAAATGTATATAAATGTCCTATTTTAAATGACAGTAGAGGAAACGGTACCCCAAAGCAGATCTTGTTTTGTGCAAATATCGCCATTTTTTCTTCTTAAAATGGTCTTTTTCGTCTCCCTCTTCCATATCCTATGCAGACAAAGACAGAAGGGGCGTTACTAGACCCCCAACTAGATCTCCGTATTTTTAGGTTTTCAGACTTTGTCACGTTTTTGGACCCGCCGCGATGGCGTAGTGGTTAGCACGCTCGGTTGTTTGTTGGTGTTTTAGGGCTCTTCAACTACAAGGTCATTAGAGCCCTGTCCACTGATTAGTTCTAATGCAGAAACTGCACAGACGCTACACTAATGCGACGATTTTTGGATACTAGCGGTACCCAGTTTTCCTAAGCGGTCACCCATGTCTGTACTAGCTGGGATTGCGCTGCTTTAACTTCAGTGATCAGACGAGAACTGGTATGTATAACGCAATTCGCCGCTCCCAGCCCGCAAGGCAACTGCGTCAGTAGTTCTAGATTCGATACTGGACAGAGGTGGGTTGGCTTCTTTCGGGCGAGAGAGAGAGAGAGAGAGAGTTTGCGAGTGTGCCTTCCTTCGGATGAGATGTAAAACAGAGATGGTGCACGATGTCACCTGCACGTCAAAGAACCCTCTCTACTATGCAACGGGTAGATTAAGCAAAATTTCCAGGTGTAGGAGCTCGCCCCCCTGGCGTCGGTAGCATTCCCCAACGAACACTAGACCGAAGATAAAAAAAGCGTAGGGGTTGCAGCTTTGGCCGGCAACCGGCTGCAGAAAAACTATGACCAATATATCGCCCTTGTGTCCATTCAGAATGACAAGACGGGTACCCAACTCTGCCATAGGCGGGAAACGCGTTAGGAGTTGATTTTTAGACTTTGTCACGTTTTTGCCTACCTCGGCGGTACAGAAGGTAGTGTGCTCGACTACTGCGTCAGTGGTTCCAGGTTTTGATACTAGGTAGAGGCGGGTTGGTTTCTTCCGCGCAAGAAAGGGAGCGGCTTATTGCGTTGGATACACCAGTTCTCGTCTGATCACTGAAGTTAAGCAACCCAACCCCAGCTAATACTAGCATGGTGGCTGTTTGGGAAAACTGGGTACTGTTCATACCCAAAAATCATCGCATTAGTGTAGTGTCTGTGCAGTCTCTGCATTAAAACAACGCCGTGGACGGGGCTCTAATGACTTTGTAGTTGAAAGGCCCTAAAACACCAACGAAAGACTAGGTGGAGACTAGTCAGAGGGACTAGGTGGGTGCCCGACCCTGGCAGTGGCGGGAAAAGGGTTAGGAGTTGCTGGTTACTGGTGACTTAGGCTCGTACCCTGATGAGGCAATGCAGTTCTTGCAGTTGCAGGAGAGGAAAGGCAGCATTCCGAGGTCATAAGCGTTTAAAGTTTAACTGAAGCGCGATTGTTTGCTGCTTTTGGTGCGCCTATGTCAGCTTTGGTGCTATTGCGTAGTTGTCAACAGATGGCAGTAAAATCACGACTGGTTTCCCTTACCGTAGTATTGATTTATTGGTGTGTTTGTCGACCGACAGGTGGCGGTTTAGGTCGACCGTTAATTAATTTCTGGCGGAAATTTTAAGATTTTACTTGATTAACCGGCGGGAAATAATACCGGGTAGAGTTTAATAGCTCTTAGAAATGTACCGTATCGTAATAATAGAAATATAGGGCTCTTTTTAGCCTATTTTCGTCGTTGCATGCTTCGTTAACTTTAATATCACGACTAGTTAAAACTTCAAACAAGCAAAAGGTCAAATGGTGATTTAGGTCCATGACCTATTTCAGAAATTTATTCTGTAATGGGCTGTAGACCATTAGGATGGCCTCTAGGATTGAGGAACCACAGCACTCCTTCTGAGTTAGGAAGCGGCGAATTGCGTAGACACACCAGTTCTCGCCCGATCACTGATGTTAAGCAACGCAACCCCAGCTAGTACTGACATGGGTGGCCGCTTGGGAAAACTGGGTGCCGCTAGTATCCAAAAATCGTCGCATTAGTGTAGTGCCTTTGCAGTTTCTGCATCATAACTACACAGTGGATGGGGCTCTAATGACCATGCAGTTGAAGGGCCCTAAAACACCATCATCGTCATCATACATTTTGGCCCTACTTCATGCACAATCCAGTGGTCAGGATTTTTGTTCAAAAATACTGTCTCATTCGTGGACCTCAGAATTTCTGAGTGTCGTCCATAAATTCCTGGGCATTCAGGGATATTATAAGTTGTCGAGTTGCATGTTGGGATCCACGTCGGTGGCGCAAAGGTGGTGGGTGGGCTCGATCATTGGGTTCAAGTTCGATCTTTGACCAAGGTGGTTTGGCAATTTTTTCCTGGTAAAATGTCTGTTCAGCAGTGACCCTGTGTGGTGTGTACCATGCCACCGCTGCACAGAAAAGAACCTGTACTAACACATGTAATTCAGCAACAACACTTGCCCCATAGCGTCGTCGGTTGAGGGGAAGTGTCCCAACCAATCAAAAATAAACCGATTATAAATAAGCATACGGGTGCAACATTAGGTTGGAGTGTTTTTTTTGTTTCGTTGGTGTTTTAGGGCCCTTCAACTGCAAGGTCATTAGAGCCCCGTCCACTGCGTAGTTCTAATGCAGGGACGGGACAGACACTAAACTAATGGGAAGATTTTTGGGTATTAGCGGTACTCAGGTTTCCCAAGCGGCCAATAGGCTGGGGGTCGGCCGCCTGCTTGAAACTACGGATCACTCGTGTCCCAGTAAGAAA
>JAAFCE010006668.1:9781623-9835509 GCA_013389805.1 Trigoniulus corallinus
TCGGCCGCCTGCTTGAAACTACGGATCACTCGTGTCCCAGTAAGAAAAAAAATGGACAACCGACATCCCCATAGGCGGTTAACGATGTCTCTTTTCGGGACGTCCCGTCTCAGAATTCACTTGTAGGAACGTGGTTGCCGTTCAGCAGGTCAGGGCAATTCAAACGCTACCCTAATTTTAAACCTTAATACCGCATGTTGTGTATTGAGGTTTGTAGCCCATTACCTTTAAAGTTGTACCGTAAATGAATGGAGGATGAACATGTTCGCCGCTGCTCTTCGCCTGTTCGTGAACACTTTGTTTATCGGGAAATGGTACATTTAGATTCGTGTTGGCTTAGTTTTCGTCGTCAATTCTGACACGAGCATTTCAGTAGCATTTTTAATAGTTGAAAGCTTTTGTTCATTATTGCTCGTCGAGGTGCACTCAGGTGTGTAACGAGATGTGCCTTTTTTGGCCCTCCACACACACACACCCCTTTCCTCCATCTTTTCTACAAAGGTGTTATTGATCTCAGGTTTGTCGAGCATCAGAAGAGATGTGAAAATTAAACGTTCAGGGCGTGCAGTTTTATGTAATAGACAGATGTTGTTTATGTGGAACAACATGGTCCCTTGTTGTTTGTTGTTGTTCTTCCGTGGAATTCAATTTTGGTAGTTGCCATTTTGCTCACGCCCAATTTAACTCGTTTTACATCCAAAATAGTAACTATTTAAGTTACGTGCTTGGAATGAATCATGTTGTTGTCATTATTATGGTTATTGCTTTTGTTATGATTATTGGTGCTCGTGGCTTTTATTTGCTCGGGCTTCATCCCTGGTTTTGGGTGATTTCCCCAACTCTTGTTCTCCTTCGCCCCGTTACTCCTTTCTATCCGTGGGGTTCAACTCTTCTGTTTTTCAGGCTCGTGGATATGCTGTGTTTGATGACCTACATTTCATAATTTTCTTCTCCCTTTTCATGGGAGAGGTGAATTGCGTTGGACACACCAGTTCTCGTCCGATCACTGAAGTTAAGCAACGCAACCCCAGCTAGTACTGGCATGGGTGGCCGCTTGTGAAAACTTGGTACTGCTAATACCCAAAAATCGTCGCATTAGTGTAGTGTCTGTGCAGTCTCTGCATAGGAACTACGCTGTGGACGGGGCTCTAAATGACCTTGTAGTTGAAGGGCCCTAAAAGACCATCAGACAACGTTCGCCCCTTTTCATCAAGTGTTGGACCCTAACTCCACAATGGAACCAATTTCCATTCTCAGGCAGATGATAGAATAGCATAGGGCCGCAAAGAAATATCTCCATGCCATCTTTATCGACTTGGGGAAGGCTTATGACAGTGTTCTAAGGCAGGTAGCTTGGGAGGTATTCTACAAAAAAAGGGTTAGAAGAAGGGTTTATTCGGATAGGGCAGGATATGTATGATGCTTCAATAGCCAGGGCGCAGTTCTATAATGTGAACCAATCTCATGTCGGAATTTTACCCAACGAACAGTGGCTCACAATGACCTCATATCGGCCCATGGCCGCACATTGGGCTTAGGAAAGTGATTGCCTTTTAAATGATAGATCCTTCAAGGTCCCAATTAGAAAAAAAGCAGGAGAAAACGTCATTGGAAACCTCACTAACGACTAGGGATTGAACTCGGTTCACCTGCGCACAACTGGATTAATTTCATGGGTTGGGGAGTAAGCCTAGCAGCCATAACAGGACGAACCCTTAGGAGGCTGCTCGCGGGAGATGAGGAGGTAGGTGTAGAGAACGTAGGACATTTGCAGCATCCAAGTTGCGCGGGACACACCAGTTCTCGTGAGGTCACCGAAGTTAAGCAGCGCAAGCCCACGTTAGTACCAACATGGGTGGTTGGTAAAGAGCGTTGGGTGCAGCAAATTTCCCCTATCCTATGTCCACTACCTACCACCTCGTCTCCCGCGAGCAGCCTCCTAAGGGTTCGTCCTGCTATGGCTGCTTAATCTAGAATCCAACGTTCTCTACCAACCACCCATGTTGGTACTAACGTGGGCTTGCGCTGCTTAACTTCAGTGATCTCACCAGAACTGGTGTGTCCAACGCAACTTGGCTGCAATAGGGCAGTGTCAACTTTGTCTTCTAGTCGCCTGGGGTGGGGTAGTTAGAGATGGTCCGAATGAAGCACAGAACTGGTTTGCCTCAGACGCCCAAATATTTATTTTTGGAAGGAAAAGGTTAGACCCTCCTTGGTGGTGTAGGAAGTAGCGTGCTTGCCTACTACGTCACTGATTCCTGGTTCGGGTCGAAGTGGGTTTGTTTCTGGCGGGCAAGAGAGAAGCGAGTGCGCCTTCCGTCGGATTGGAGGTAAAGCAGGTGCCTTACCTTGTGGTGTACGATGTCACTGCTGGACTCTTCTATCCAACAGGTAGATGAGGCCAAACTTCCAGGTGTAGGAGCTTGGTGGAGGGCCCCAACCAACAGATGGCCGACGATAAATAAGCATAGGGCCTGAAGATATAGGCGGCAACCGGTCACTACTGTACGGAAAGGAACCCTCTCTTCTATCCAACAGGTAGATGAGGCAAAACTTCCAGGTGTAGGAACTTGGTTTGTTTGTTTGTGTTTTAGGGCCCCCTCAACTACAAAGGTCATTAGGGCCCACAGGAGCTTGGTGGAGGGACCCAACCAACAGTTGGCCGACGATAAATAAGCATAGGGCCTGCAGCTATAGGCGGCAACCGGTTGCGTAAAATCACCGTCTAACAGGCCGCCCATGTGTCCAACCCCAGGGATTGGGTGCTTTTTTTGAAAGGAAGCGGTTGAGGGGCTATGGCCCCCTTCGCCTATTTTGGAAATGCGATGTAAAGTAGGTGGGCGTCAGATGGATTGGTAAGGGCTCTTGAAGGAATGACACGAAAATTGAATTAGTCTTTTTAATAAAGTATGAAATGTGCCGAATATATTAAATTAAAATCTAGTACTAGGGCCGTTGGCTTGTAGTCTTAGTAGGCCCTAAAGTTACTAGATAGAAAGTAGCTGTTTATTTATGCGCGACCTACTACTAGGGCCATATTTTTGGAAATTCTCTAGAGGTTATATGTTTAGAGGTTTATACTATTAAATTATGATGTGTTCCTTCCGCCTGTTCCTCTTCCGCCACCTCCTAGTTCCTGTTTCATCTACGAATTTCCGATGTTTCTCATTGTTCAATTTTAATGCTTCCTTCAACAACAGTTAGGGTGACCTTAGGGGGTAGTGTGTGCTCCAGGTTGGTGGAACTTACTCCATTGGAACGTATTCCATGTTGGGTGGCTGTTTTCGGACGAAAGGGGAGTTCCAAGTACAACTTCTGTCAAACTTTGTGTGCCCTTTGCCTTTGTAGTGTGTATTGTGCCATCGGAGATTCGGATAGGGAGACTAATCCGGTGTCTGCCACTGGAGGGCGTGCACCATATTGCCACTATCCGGGAATACCCCGGAAAGAAGACTATAATTTAAAAATAAGAGCTCGCCCTGCCTCCCCCTGGGGTCCATAAATTGCCTTTCCGGAGTGGGGCCTTTCACCGTTTGAATTTTCGGATTCAGATTCCAGTGCCGTAACGGGGGTATGAAGCGCCTGTGGCAAGTGTCTAACTTTCGCTTGCCCGTAACCCAATAATAAACATTTTAAGCCCCAAACCCAGTTGCGCCCGTGGCGGCCGCCTTCTTCGCCACGCCCTCGTTACGGCCCTGTCAGATTCTATATTCCATTTTAATTGCATGCCGGATTTTAGGTTGGAAGGTGAGGTATGGCACCGTGTGGGGTGCCGTGGTGAGAAACGGTGGGCCCAAACTGGCTTATGCGGCCACACCATGGGCGGACTAAGGGTATGATGACGGTCAGTTCAAGGGAGCGGCGAATTGCGTTGGACACACCAGTTCTCGTCTGATCACTGAAGTTAAGCGGCACAACCCCAGCTAGTACTGACATGGGTGGCCACTTGGGAAAACTGGGTACCGCTAATACTCAAAAATCGTCGCATTGTGGGGCAGGAGTCAAAACTTTAGATTTTCTTTTTCTGGACCATTGACCACCCATCTGGACGAAATCGACCATCTGTCTCCTATTTCTAGAAGAGTTGGGCTTCCGCTGTGACTCATTTCTATTGACACAAAGGGACCCTAAACGAGTCTCATTATGTGAGTCGCGTATTGGTACGGTCAGGAATGAGAATGTGCCTTTTGGTGAGATGCAGTACAGTCTTCTAGTGGTGCCTGGTCGCTCTTTCTTGTGTAAACATATGTGTAGATGGGACATCAACGTTGAGGCCGTAGGCCGCTGTCATTTTGGTAAATCTGAAATTGGTACCGTCCCGAACGAGCGGCTTATTGCGTTGGACACGGCTTATCTCGTCTGATCACTGAAGTTAAGCAACGGTGGGTGGCCGCTTGGGAAAACTGGGTGCTGCTAATACCCAAACATCGTCGCATTGGTGTAGTGTCTGTCCAGTCTCTGCTTTAGAACTACTCAGTGGGCGGGGCTCTCTAATCACCGTGTAGTTGAAGGGCCCTAAAACACCAACGAACCGAAAAAATCCGTCCCGAATGAGAATGAGCCTTTTCAAAAGTGGAAAATAAAATGCGTAAGTATTTGTTTAGGGCGTCTCTACTTATCCCCTTCTCCATCTCTCTTCAACAGTCCTTAAAATCCTGGACCGTAAGGAATGGATGGGCCCTTAAGTGGTCCCAAATGCGAAAATTGTAGCTTATGCAGCAGAGAACCTGCGCGGCATATGCAGCGGATTTACAAATATTTGAGGCCCTTTGTTCCTAAACTAACCCACTGCCCCCCCCCCCCCGAACGTCGGTAAATATATTTCGGAGTGAAATGACCGGCGATAGATTGCAAAAAACGCCTTTGCCCTTATTATTGAAGTTAAACTGCGTATCTTTTGAAAATATATGAAGTCGGGGATGATATGGCCCCCTAGGACCTTTTTGGTGTTGTTGAGCCATTTGCATTGATTACTGCAGTTTCTTCCAAGTCGATAAGTTGTGAGTCATTAAGTGAGAGACGACGTGGTTTTTTCCACGCCCCTCCGCTCCCCCTAATTTCTTCAAAAATATATTTGTGTGTCGTTGATCATAAATTGGTCCTAATTACAGGGCCCTTGATCACCTCCACCCCGAATCCCTCGATATCAAATTCTGTGCAGTTTGTGAATGCTAATTAAGTTAGTAATTCAGCCTTTTGATCCCTAATTAAATCGACTGAATATCGGTTATGGTCCTCCTGACGACGCTGGATTCATATAACAGTTTTTCGGCAGTTGTAATTGTGTGACATTGAAAAAGGGCCACTCGAAATAATATCTATAATTTTGTTTTGAGATTTATTTTAAAAATGGCTACCCGATGGTTCCACTTTGTTTAGTTCGATAACAGACCTTAATTGAGTGGGGACCATTCCAGGTTGGGACTAGGAAAATATGCTCTTTAGAGACAATAGTGGTTCGTATGGATTTGTTTGTTGGTGTTTTAGGGCCCTTCAACTACAAGGTCATTAGAACCCCGTCCACAGCATAGTTCTAATGCAGAGACTGCACAGACACTACACTAATGCGACGATTGCTGGGTATTAGCAGTACCCAGTTTTCCCAAGCGGCCACCCATGTCAGTACTAGCTGGAGTTGCGCTGCTTAACTTCAGTGATCAGACGAGAACTGGTGTGTCCAACTCAATTCGCCGCTCCCGGTTCGTATGGAGTCCTACAGACTTTGTGAACTGGCGATTGCAGGTTCAACCCCAGCAGGGCCCGCTCTAAGGGGGAGGGCAACCCGTACCTTTGTCCGGGGCGCCATTTTGGCTGTAAGTGTGAGAACAAAGCACGCGAACAGAGCTCTGCTTCAAGAGGTTTGTCCTTTTGTTCGGGGCGGCATAAGTACTAGAGCAGGCGCTGACCCCAGGTCAGACAAGTGATTTATTTCTTTCGGACGACTTGCTTCATGATGGGGGACCCATGGATGGATAGCCCACACTGATTGGGGGGGTGCATGCTGTGTAAACGCCTCTTCCTGCCCTACTCTGTTCATGATTGTCAGGTTCAATCCCGGTCCGATGAAACGGTTTCTCTCTTTTCAGTCTATGAGAGAATCCTAAAATGGACCCTCACCTATCCCATTCGTGTGGCGGGGGGAGAATTTGGTAATGTCTCTGCGTGGGGCATGTGTAGTGTTACCTCAGGTCAGTTAGGTCGTTCCGTAGGCCTACGAAAGAGAGCAAGCGCGGAACGGCTGCTCGATTACTGTGTCAGTGGTTTCAGGTTCGATACTAGATCTAGGTGGCTTAGTTTGTTTCGGGCGAAATGAAGATCTGGAGTGCGCCTTTCGTCGGATACGAAATGAAGTTGTGGTGATGTCAGGCCAAATTCTCAGGCGTGGGAGCTGGGTGGAGTGCCCCAATGAAAAGTAGCAAATCAACTCCTAACCCTTTTCCCAACCTATGGCAGGGTCGGGTACCCATCTTGTCCCTCTGAATGGACACAAGGACGATCTATTGGCCATTGTTTATCTACAGCCGGTTGCCGAACAAAGCTTCAATCCCTCTGCTTATTGATCGTCGGTCTGCTGTTCGTTGGGACATTCCACCGACGCTAGGGGGCGAGCTCCTACACCTGGAAATTGTGCCTCATCTACCCCTTGCATAGTAGAGAGGTTTCTTTGACGGGCCTCTCTCTCGCTCTCTCTCGCGAAAGAAGGAGCGGCGAATTGCGTTGGACACACCAGTTCTCGTCCGATCACTGAAGTTAAGCAGTGCAACCCCAGCTAGTACTGACATGGGTAGCCGCTTGGAAAAACTGGATACTGCTAACACCCAAAAATCGTCGCATTAGTGTAGTGTCTGTACAGTCTCTGCATAAGAACTATGCTGTGGACGGGGCTCTAATGACCTTTGTAGTTGAAGGGCCCTAAAACATCATCAAACAACAACAACCACCCGAAATAAGCGAACCCACTTCGGTCCAGTATCGAACCTAGCACTAACTACTGATGCAGTTACCGAGCGTGCTACCCTCTGCGTGACGGAGGTGGGCCCCTAACGAAAAGTAGGCCAATGATAAATATCCTTAGGGGTTGCAGCAGGGTGGAAAAGACAGAAATGGGTACATGACCCTGCCAGAGTAGCACGCTTCGGGAATGCAGGTTCGATCATGGTAGCGTAAAAATACAGTCCAAGAGATCGCCATATGTCCATCTAGAGGGGCAAAGATGGGTTCCCGACGC
The DNA here is from genome assembly GCA_013389805.1 of Trigoniulus corallinus. NCBI lineage: Eukaryota > Metazoa > Arthropoda > Diplopoda > Spirobolida > Trigoniulidae > Trigoniulus > Trigoniulus corallinus. The sequence goes on from JAAFCE010006668.1 coordinate 9,788,852, forward strand.
TGCCGTAAGCAGGAAAAGGGTCTTTGCGTCTAATTTTTTGTTGGTTTCTTTGTGATGACTTTTATTAGTAGATGGGCAGAAAAAACCGGCTGCAGAAAAAACTATGACCAATATATCGCCCTGTGTCCAATCAGAGGGACAAGATGGGTACCCGACCCTGCCTTAGGCGGGAAAAGGGTTGCTTTGTCGTGGAGGAGAAAAGGGTTAGAGACAACGTTGGTGGGGAAGTGGAGGAGGATGGTGATTGAGATTAAAGACTGTTGTTGTTCAGGAAAATTGACTTATTTTAGGGGGGTGTCAGCGTGGATCCATCCTCGTCCCTCCGTCCTCCTATTGCGCCGCTGCACACTCTCCGAGTTCCACTCAGTTATATATACATATAAGAGTTTATTAATCTCGAGTGATATCGATTGAATTGAAAACTAGATGGAGTTTGAAATTAGTTTATTAAATTTTCTTGAGAAAATGGTTTTATTTAAAAGCTTTTCTCTTTCGTCTTTCTTTGGGACCTTTTGTTTTTGCTTTCATCTTCGTGTAAATGATTGTAGAAATGTCGAATAAAATACTAACGTAGTGCTACTAGTTTTTCTTCTGATTTGAAAAAGGACCCAAACCCATCCACCCTCTCATCCTGTCAATTTATCCCCAAATTTTTTTTCTATGTTTTCCACTGTATATTATTAGTGGTAGCCTGTGGATGGTGGATTTTTTGTTGTTTGTTGGTGTTTTAGGGTCCTTCAACTACAAAGGTCATTAGAGCCCCGTCCACAGCATAGTTCTTATGCAGAGACTGCACAGACACTACACTAATGGGACGATTTTTGGGTATTGGCAGTACCCAGTTTTCCCAAGCGCCCACCCATGTCAGTACTAGCTGGGGTTGCGCTGCTTCACTTCCGTGATCAGACGAGAACTGGTGTGTCCAACGCAATTCGCCGCTCCCCAGGGGGTGGTGGACATCGCAGCAAAAATGAGGCAGAATAGGTTGAGGTGGTATGGACACGTCATGAGAAGAGGGGGGAGGAGCTGGCTAGGTCCTTGCCTGGAATGCAGGTGGTCGGTAGCAGCCGGGGCAGGGGGAGACCGAAGCAGACGTGAGAACAGGTTGTCCGTTAGGACATTGCAGTGTGTGTGTGGTGTGGACGGGGACCTGGTGGGAGACAGAAGGGAGTGGAGGGCTAGAACCCGCTGATCCGACCCTGCCACGAGCGGCGAATTGCGTTGGACACACCAGTTCTCGTCTGATCACTGAAGTTAAGCAACGCAAGCCCAGTTAGTACTGACATGGGTTGTCGCTCAGGAAAGCTGGGTACTGCTAATACCCAATAATCGTCGCATTAGTGTAGTGTCTGTGCAGTCTACGCATTAGAACTATGCAGTGGACGGGTCTCTAATGACCTTGTAGTTGACGGGACCTTAAACACCAACAACCAACCAGCTAGTACTGACATGGGTGGCCGCTTGGGAAAACTGGGTACTGCTAAGACCCAAAAATCGTCGCATTAGTGTAGTATCTGTGCAGTCTCTGCATAAGAACTATACTGTGGACAGGGGGCTGTAATGACCTTGTAGTTGACGGGCCCTAAAACACCAACAAACCGACCCTGACACAGGCGGGGTAAGGGTATGATGGTGTTTTTTTTTCACTGTATAAAAAATAGAACCTGGGTTGTTAGTTTGTCCTCCCTGTTTCCCTATGGTTCATTCCAGTTTTTCCCTAGCTGTCATGGGGCATGGCATGTATACAACTGTCTTAACTGACTCTTATTGCTGTGTTAGGACATTTAAATGTTTGTATAAATAGTTTCGGTGCTCATTTTTTTTTAATTTTTGTGAAATTCAGAGTAAATATTTTGTATCTGTTCAGGGAAATCTGAAATGTACGTTTGGGAATTGTTGACGGTAGGGTTTTTCCCTATGTCGTATTTTTTTGGTTATTTATTTATTTATTTGAAAGGAATTCTGAGAATTTCCCTTTCTGCGAGCGTTGAATATGGATGATGTCGTTTTTTTAAATACAATTTTATATCTAATTATCTAAAACGTACTATTATGCAGTCGTGAAACTTCTTGTTATTTATTCAAGAATGAATTTCAAATGTTATCTTGTCTCATCTCCGTCTTTCTTCATTTTTTCTTCTTCTTTGCAATGCAAGATTTCAGTCAAAATCTCCAAAGAAATGTCATTTAATCAACTGGCATACGCTGATGCGAAATCCGCTGTTAAAACTCACGCCGTACATGAACTGGGTCTGGCTAACGATGTTTACAGGTTTGTTCGCCAGGTGGCGTAATAGTTATGTAGAGCAGCCAGCGGTTGAGCATGTTGAACTTTTGAACTGGAGTTCGGTTCTCTGGGTAGTGGCCTTTTCTGTTGTTGTTTTTTTGAAATCTTAGGACCGGAGCCTGGTATATGAACTTTTCAAGGTCCTTTTCTTGTTTTCCGAGGAAGAAATTATTAGATCCGTGTTACCGTAGTGTGATGAGAAGGATATAGTCATTGATATGTTTACAAGGGCATGTCTTAGAATTGGAGTGTAAATAACTTCCTGTCTCGACGGTGTTCATAAGTGGAACATGTGTTCATGACCTGACTTGACAATTTTTTTTAGCTAACGGAAACTTCCAAGTCGATTTCCGGTAGGATAGATTTAATCTCTTGCAGGCTACGTGTCATTCTAGCTTTGGGAATGAAAACTCGGCATCGATTGCATCGTGTGACTGGATTTTTTTCCTCACTCATCATCAGATCCTACGTGCGTGGGAGGACTTGATAACATTGGACCTTCAAAACAATACCACGGTTATTTTCTTCCTAGATAACGCAAGACCACATTCCTAGGGTTAGGAAAAAGTCACTGACCTCTCGGCCAGGAAGGAGTCCCATTTCTGTAGCTCAGTGGTAGCGTGTTTTTCTGTGCCTTAGGTACTAGTTCGATCCCGGATGCGGTGGATGACTTCTTTCGGACGAGAGAGGCAGAAAGAGAGAGAGAGAGAGAAAAGATCCCAGTGAGAATTCGTTTCTGTTCTGCCCCGGCCTCCCCCTCCATGGAAAGTAAAGCCGGGGTCTACTCGTGTGTCTCTCGGAAATGTACCATCATCATTCCTAACCTCAGGATCCCTTTCCAAATCAGTACCCCATTAATACCAGATCAACTCAACTGTCGGACAGTGTTTTTCGCCGCCGCCTTCTCCCCCGACCTATTGCCGGTCTCTTTCGATCCGGGACACATTTTCCTCCACCCAAACCAGAGGTCGAGTTCCTACACCCGGAAATTTTGTACCGAACTGGACGTATATTTCATTCTCGTGATGTGTAGAAAGGGTTTTTTTCTCATGCAGTGGTCAGTAGTGACATCGTATGCAGTGTATACGGTGTCACGATGTGTATACTATACACACACCCCCTATACGCCTTAGGGACCGGCTTCACTTCCTATTCGACGGAAGGCGCACTCTCGAAGCCTCTATCTCCCGCCTCAGTCCAGGATCGCACCTACAACCATGGACCTTCAAACACCGTACCTGCGTTAATCAAATTACAAAAAGCAACCAACTACTGCTAACCCTTTTCCCACCTATGGCAGGGTCGGGTGCTCATCTTTGTCCCTCTGAATGGACCCAGGCGATCTATTGGACGGTATTTTGACCCAGCCCGCTGAAGACCAAAGCTGCAACCACTACGCTTACTTATCGTTGGCCTAATGTTCGTTGGGGCACTCCACCAAGCATCTAGGGAGCAGCGAATTGGGTTGGACACACCAGTTCTCGTCTGATCACTGAAGTTAAGCAACGCAACCTCAGCTAGTACTGACATGGGTGGCCGCTTGGGAAAACTGGGTACTGCTAATACCCAATAGTGCATAAGTGACCCAATAGTCGCATTAGTGTAGTGTCTGTGCAGTCTCTGCATAAGAACTATGCTATGGACGGGGCTCTAATGACCTTGTAGTTGATGGGTCCTAAAACACCAACAAACAAACCAAGCACCTACACCTTGGAATTTTGCCACCCCTCATCGCACAGTAGAGGGGGTTCTTTTACGTGCAAATGGCAACGTATAGCGCACGGTAAGGTGCGGGCTTTACTTCCCATCCATCGGAAGGCGCACTCGGAACCTCACTCGAGCCTGGAACCACTGACGCATTAAATGAGCACGTTCCTTCTGCACCACCGAGGTGGGTCCTCTGCTATTCCTATCAGAGAGTAAAATCATGTGTAGGTCGGTGCAAAATTCTGCGGTGTAAGAGCTTTCACCCCCTTCTTCATCGGCGTCGGTAAATTACCTTCAGCAGTAGAGAGGCTGCGTTAGATGGCCAAATAAACCTAAACGACCTTTACCCGTCCTTTTTCAGCTGGTGGATGCGTTTCATTTTAGCCGTGGAGTTGGTCACAGGTGCACAATGGTGGAGTATTCTGAATAGAAATGACGGAATTGCGTCCACTCGATTTGACAGCACTGTTGGGAGAGAACATTGAAACATTCTTTTATTTTACCTCCTTCGTTCTTTCTGTGTACAAAATATGGTGCCATTGTTTTCCATTGGATTTTATGCGAGCACACGGGAGGTGGTGGTGGTCAGCAAATGGATTCTTGACCGTCGGACGACGGAAAGGAGGGCGATTTCACGCATCCACCACTTCTGGATGGTGTGTGCACCAGATTATCCACGTATCGGTAAATCCTGGCGTGGGAGTAGCGTTTTTTCCGAAAAACACATTTACATAAAAGGAGTTTGACAAAGGCCTCCTTGAAGGTCCTGTTGAAGATGGTATAAATGATGGGGTTGATGGTGGACGACACGTACCCCAGCCACAGAGAAGTGTCCACGATGTTAGACGACACTGGACACCAGGGACAAGCAGCAAACACAATGTTGAGAATGAAGAATGGCGTCCAACAGATAACGAACGTGGAGAAGACGATGCCCAGCACTTTAGAGGCCTTTTGCTCGTTGGCCACCGTGTTGACCGTCACTGGTGACCGCTTGCGACGGCCCTTGAAGAAGCTGAAATGCAAATGTCTGATACCCTTTAGGCGCGTCCTTCTGGTGTCTTTCACTAAGGAGGCGGGCGTCTGTGTGCCCTTGTCACAGGTCACTGTCCGGATGTGGTGGTGGTGGTGGTGATGATGGTGATGGTGGTGGTGATAGGGGTTGTGGTGGGGCTGGAAGGTCACGTGTCCATTATTGCTACTGTCTGTCCTGAACGATCGTCGACTGTCGGACGATGATGGTGCTGTGGTTGTTCCTGTTGTAGTGGTCATGCGGCCACTGCTACCACTACCACCACCGGTGCCACCTGTGTTGGTCGTGGAGGACATTCCTCGTCGACAGCTTAGTTGTACCCTTCTGGAAGGTAGATTGTCACCGAATTTTCGTTGTTGTCGCAAGAGTTGCACCGTTAGGATGTAGGACACAACCATGAACACCATGGGCACGTAGAAAGCGAACACAGAACCGAAGGTGAAGAAGAACCTGTTGTTGATGGAACAGCTCTTAGACTGGTTCTGGATGTTTTGGTGGTCGATCATTCCCAGAATTGTAATTGGACTGGTGATGGCCATGGACAGGAGCCACACCAACACTATCTTGACCATCACCGCTTTCTTGGAATTGTGGCGAGTCTTGAGAGGATTGCGGATGCCAAGATACCGTCCGATGGAAATGAAGCACATGTGCATGATGGAACTGGAACAGGCCAGGACGTCGCAGGTTATGTAGATGTTGCATGTAGTGGCGTTGAATGGCCAGTGTCCTTTTTTTTTGTAAAAAAGAGGGTTAAATTTAGAAATTTACAGGGTTTACATGAAAAGGAAAGAACCCACCATAGTTGCCTTCCTACCTAGAAATCCTACAACAATTCCAAAAGGCATGACCACAAGACTGACCAGAAGGTCTGCAACCGCCAGCGACAGTAAGAAATAGTTGGTGACATTTTGTAGTCGCCGTTCCAGACAAATGGACAGACACACTAAGGTGTTTCCAAGGACTCCACCGACCACGAAGACGAGCAGTATCAAGAAGAACCAGTTGTAGGATAGGTTGATGACGTCACTGTGGTCCGTGCAGACGGTGACGTTGATGTACTCGTCTCTGGTGGTCAAGTTGTAGGCGGTGCTGTTGGACTGGTTGGTCCAATGCGAGTTGTCAGCGTCCAGTACGTCGTAGATTTCTTCTGGAATTGGAATCACAGTAGACCTGGATATGGACGTGGTCGTTGTCGTGGTCACGTTGAGCAGCAGGTACAGTTCGATAGTTTCGGTGTTGTTTGGTCTGGACAGCGTGCTGCTATTGTCCAGAAAGTCGATGTCCTGATCCGAACTGTAAGCGCTTACATTCGTATCCATCTTCGTGCCATCAGTGCACTTGCACCACCAACGTTATCCCAGAGGCACTTTTTTTTTGATAGACGTCAACCACTTCCACCCGCCATCAACGCCACCTGAAGATGCGAAATCCAATTTTGAATAATGCGTTTTGCGTGTAAATTAGAGGCAGAAGTAGTAATGCCCTGTAACAAGAAAAAAGAAAAGAAGTGGTTCATCAATGACGTCATAAAAGGCTTGATGATAACGCAGTGTCAGGTTGAGAGTTCAGAAGTTGAGTGGCTTTTGATAACCCCATAGATAGTCTATGCTAGAAAAACAGCGACTGCTAACCCCTTTCCATTCTGTGGCAGGGTCGGGTACCCATCTTTGTCCCTCTGAATGGACACGTGGGCAATTTGTTGGACTAGTTTGATCCAGCCGGCTCCAGACCAAAGCTGCAACCCCTATGCTTATTTATCGTCTTTTCCTGTTTGTTGGGGCACTCCACCGAGCTCCTACATCTGGGAATGTTGCCTCATCTACCCGTGGAATAGTAGAAAGGGGTCTTTTACGTGCGAATGACATTTTATACCCCACCGGACCACGGTTTTACTCCTCGTCTGACGGAAGGCGCAGAAAGGGCCTCTCTGTGGTCCAAAAGAAACCAACCCACCTCAGTTGCGTTGGATTGGATTAATTTCATGGGTTGGGGAGTAAGCCAAGCAGCCATAACAAGAACCCCCCTTAGGAGGCTGCTCGCGGGAGATGAGGAGGTAGGTGTTGACGATGTGGGAGAGGGGAAATTAGCAACACCCAACTAACAACCCAACCACCCATGTTGGTACTAACGTGGACTTGCGCTGCTTAACTTCAGTGATCTCACGAGAACTGCGGTGTCCAACGCAACTTGGCTGCACAAAGCTGGTTGGACACAGCAGTTCTCGTCAGATCACTGAAGTTAAGCAACGCAAACGTTCACGGCCAACCAACATGGGTGGTTGGTTGGTAGTGAACGTTGGGTGTTGATAATTTCCCCTCTCCTACATCTTCTACGCCTACCTCCTCAACCTCAAGCGGCCTCCTTAGGGTTTGGCCTGTCATGGCTGTTTGGCTTACTCTCCAACTACCCAACCTCGATCCGTGATCGAACCTGAAACCACAGACGTAGTAATCGTGCACACTACCTCCTACGCCACCGAAGGGGGTCGGGGAGCTGCGAGTTGCGTTGGACACACCAGTTCTCGTCTGATCACTGAAGTTAAGCAACGCAAGCCCAGTTAGTACTGACATGGGTGGTCGCTCGGGAAAGCTGGGTACTGCTAATACCAAATAATCGTCGCATTAGTGTAGTGTCTATGCATTAGAACTACACTGTGGACGGGGCTCTAATGACCTTGTAGTTGACGGGACCTTAAACACCAACAAACAACAACCGAAGGGTGTCTATAGTATATGTTATTCTAACGGGTTGGGGAGTAAGCCAAGCAGCCATAAGAGGCTGCACCCTTAGGGGGCTGCTCGTGGGAGATGAGGTAGGTGCAGAGGATATAGGAGAGGGGAAATTTGCATCACCCAACGTTCGTTACCAACCACCCATGTTGGTACTAACGTGGACTTGCATTGCTTAACTTCAGTGATCTGACGAGACCTGGCCTGGTTCCCTGGCACGCGACACCGACGAGAATGGCGCGCTAGCAGACGACAATCCGCATAAACTGATGACGTAGTTACACTACCATTCTGTAAAGTCAGCGCGAAATCAACGGTGAAGTGGAGTTGAGAGTTAGTTAACTGCATTCGTTGATGGAATGCGTCACTCGAATTTGATTGGCTGTTTGAATTTTTAAATAGTCTGCTGTTTACTTTTCATTGGTTTATTTATTTTTTCGGTTTTGGCGCCACCAAACGTTCATATTGAAAACACTATTAATCGCTTACATGAATTCGCTCATGCCAGGGAATCAAACCAGGCGCAATTTCTATTAGCGCCTGTGGTTTACGTCATCATTATACTGTCTGCTCAAGCGCTACTCTCGTCGGTGTCGCGTGCCAGGGAACTAGGCTTAATGTTGGCCATTCGCAGGCGCTGTGCGGCATTTGGAATGGAAATAGAGCGCAGCACATGATCGAACGTCGACGCCATTTTCGAGTACCTTCACTTGTGATGGAAGAAACGACAGTTGTTGTTGTTTGTTGGTGTTTTAGGGTCCTTTAACTACAAAGGTCATTAGAGCCCCCGTCCACAGCATAGTTCTTTATGCAGAGACTGCACAGACACTACACTAATGCGACGATTTTTGGGTGTTAGCAGTACCCAGTTTTCCTAAGCGGCCACCCATGTCAGTACTAGCTGGAGTAGCGCTGCTTAACTTGAGTGATCGGACGAGAACTGGCGTGTCCAACGCAATTCGCCGCTCCAAGGAACTACAGAAAAGAACACCAAGGTTTCTTTTTTTCTAGTTGGTATGCTCTAATTTTATTTTTGAGTTTCCTTTGCAATTACCTTATTTGGACCCGCCGCGGTGGCGTAGTGGTTAGCACGCTCGGCAACTACGCCAGTAGTTCTAGGTTCGATACTAGACCGTGGTGGGTCGGTTTCATTCGGGTGAGAGAGAGGCCGCGAGTGTGCCTTCTTTCGGATGAGAAGTAAAACCGAGGTCCCGTGTGGGTGTACGATGGCACTTGCACGTAAAAAACCCCTCTTTACTATGCAACGGGTAGATGAGGCAAAATTTCCAGGTGTAGGAGCTCGGTAGCATTCCCCAACGAACACTAGACCGACGATAAATAAGCGGTAGGGGTGCAGCTTTGGCCGGCAACCGGCTGCAGAAAAATTATGACCAATAGATCACCCTGTGTCCATTCAGAGGGACAAATGGGTACCCGACCCTGCCATAGGCGGGAAAATGGTTAGGAGTTGCTTTGCAATTACCTTATTTAACTTTTAGTTTGATGAGTGAGTAAAAGTAAATACAGTATGATTAGAAAGCGACCAAGTCGAATGTAAGAAACGCAGATGCATTTCTCTTAAAAGCTATCACCTTAAAAATTTCCACCTCTGTTAAATAGTTGTGTAGTGAGGAGGTGCTGTAAAAGACCTTGTTATCATTTTTGAAGGAAATTGTATGAGTGTGCGGTACATTTGCCACTGGGGGTGACCTTTAGAAGAGGACATTTTCACCACTGATTTCAATGGTTCAACATGGAGGAGTATAATGAAACTTATTTAGAGGCTTAATTAGGATGCTCGGTAAAGTGGAATATAATTTTTAATTGGTTTTACAAATTGAGTTTCTTTACTTGCTTTCGCTCTCATCACTATTAATTTCCCGAATTTACATTTGAAAACGACATCTAGAGAAAATAGGTATTTCGCTTATCAAACGTTGGTTTTGATACTGAATTAATTGCTTACTATTTAGTTTTCCTACTGGCGTGCTGCAGGGATCAATGTTGCTCTATTGTCATGTGGTACAGTAAAACCTCTCTATGGGTACACCCCTCTAAAGGGTACACCTCTTATATCGGTACAAATTCTTCAGGTACTGGTTTGTCATCCATAGGCTATTACTACTCCTCTGATGGGTACACTTTGGCTGGGTCCCCCGGCTCTACCAATTAGAGAGGTTTCACTGTATTTAGAATTTTTAATTGCACATTTTTATTTAAGGGATACAAGGGACATCAAACCCTCCAAGGAACCTAAAAGTGTAGGGCATAATCATCCTATAGATATCTCCGCAACAAGGTATTACAGATTGGATTACCTGCATGCCAAGCAGATGCCCATCAAACCACCAGTCCGGTTGCTATTGTGGGCCCCTCAATTGCAATGTTCATTAGAGTCCTGTCCAGTGCGTAGTTCTAATGCAGAGTCTGCACAGACATCACGCTGTTACGACGTATTTGCGGTCTTAGCAGCACTCAATGACCAGACGAGAACTGGTGTGTCCAACGCAATACAGCCGCTCTAAATTCTTTTGGTAATAACACTATTGCGTCTCTACAACGCGGAATCGAACTCACTCCGCCCGCACAGCAACCGAATGACGTATCGATCCGTATCATCGCTGGGGACCCAGCACCAATACGATTCCCACAACCCATCTCAATCAGGAATGAGCCCCGAGTCTTAGCAGCCAACCGCCAGTCAAAGAATCACCTTCTCCAGCTTCTGGGGAGCGGCGAATTGCGTTGGACACACCAGTTCTCGTCTGATCACTGAAGTTAAGCAGCGCAACCCCAGCTAGTACTGGCATGGGTGGTCGCTTGGGAAAACTGGGTACTGCTAATACCCAAAAATCGTCCCATTAGTGTAGTGTTTGTGCAGTTTTTGCATAAGAACTATGCTGTGGACGGGGCTCTAATGACCTTTGTAGTTGAAGGGCCCTAAAACACCAACAAACATCAACAATTGGATACTTTCCTGCCTCGCAGAAGTCAGCAGTAGATAGGACTATTTGGGGAGGGGGGGGGGGTAAGGTTTCAAGGAGATGATCACGTTTTCCTAAAAAAAACTTGTACTTACAGGTTTGGTTTAATTAAACTGCGAACTGCAACTACTGAACGTCTGAGTTAGGGAAGAATGCCTTTGGCACTTACTTGTTGTAAACTAGACAAATGCTGCCATGTGTTTAGTTGGTGCCATCAGTAAGGCATCCGCTTAGCGACAAGGGGCTTTAATGACCATTTCGTGTTTTTGGATGTCTTGACTGCCAACTACAAGTCAAATATATAATTTTCCAAATTACAGATTTTGGTTAGTTTAAAGCGTGCCCTAAACTGGCCATCAAACAGAATCCAGCAAGGACACACGTCATTCGGCTGCTCCTAGGAGGAGCGTAATCATACCCGCGACGTCTTCCTCTTCGTATTCAACTGTACTAATGAGAAGGTGCGTGTTTTCAAGGCGATAATTGAACTGTCCCAAATGGAGGGACCAGGTTCAATCCTAGTTGGGGCAACAAGATTCTGCAGGCGGGTTTCATCCGTCCAATAGAGGAGGTACCTAGCAAAGCAGTGATCACATCTATTATGCGCGATGCCACGATTACATAACTAAAAGAACCCTTCCTACATCGGGAGCGGCGAATTGCGTTGGACACACCAGTTCTCGTCTGATCACTGAAGTTAAGCAGCGCAACCCCAGCTAGTACTGACATGGGTGGCCGCTTGGGAAAACTGGGTACCGCTAGTATCCAAAAATCGTCGCATTAGTGTAGTGTCTGTGCAGCCTGTGCATCAGAACTACACATTGGACGGGGCTCTAATGACCTTGTAGTTGAAGGGCCCTAAAGCACCAACAGACGGAAAAGATCAGAATTAAAGCAACTTCTAACCCTTTTCCCGCCTATGGCAGGATCGGGTACCCATTTGTCCCTCGGAATGGGCACAGGGCGTTTATATTGGTCATAGATTGTTGTGCAGCCGCTTGCCGACCAAAGCTGCACCCCCTACGCTTATTTATTGTCGGTGTAGTGTGCGTTGGGGAATGCTACCGACGCCAGGGGGGGCGAGCTTCTACTTCCCCATCTTAATCGTCTTCACAGTGACACAGGTCGACGTTAAGGAGTGCACCGACATGTGCACCGAGTCGATTGAATGGTCAGTGTCTGGTTTTTGTCTTTCTTTGGAGCAGTTGGAGCAGTTTTTCTCGAGGTTTTTAACGAGTTAATCGAAGATGTGTGTGTCGAGGGGGTTGGGGGGGGGGCTTATGTTTGGCATGTTGTCATTTCTGAGTGGGTGGCGATGGTCAGGCGAATGTTTGGTTCAGAAGGGTGTGAAGGGCGATGGAGGAGTCCAGTAAAAGAGTGAACTTTTAGTCTGTTTCGACATGCTCGTGAATGTTGAAGATCATTTGACTGTATTCATTAGGTTTCCAAGTGATTTTAATTTCGAGTGACACACGTGAAATTAAGTGTTTGTGAAAGTGTGATAACAAAATTTGACGTATGTGTATCTGTGATGCTTTCATCTGCCCACCCCCGCATCTCCTCTTTTTAGCCCTCCTCCCCTTCGTCGTGTCCCCTTTCGATTGTCAGAAGTAGCAGGACGTCGATGTTGTTGTAATGGAGACAAGAAACGACCTCTCTTTCCTATGTACAAACGGCCAACGTGCTTGAAATATAAAACTACAACAAAACTGAATTTGCATTAACCTTTTCACGCCGTATTATGTTAATTTCTTTATTAATTAAGCAACTTTTACTTTATAATTAAGTGGAGTGAGCACTCGTGTTTTATGAATAAGTTTCTCGAATTTTTTATTGGTCAGTCTGTCTTGGTGGTGCGGTTAGTCGCGTGCTGATGGTTACGGGTTCCATTCTGGCCGTGAAGGATGACTTCTTTGTTGAGCGTTGAAAGTTGGCAAGTGAAAGGATTCTCGGGCTTGCTATAGACGGGATAGGATAGCATCTCCTAACCCTTTTCCCGCCTATGGCAGGGTAAGGTACCCATCTTGTCCCTCTGAATGGACACAGGGCGATATATTGGTCACAGTTTTTACTGCAGCCGGTTGCCGACCAAAGCTGCACCCCTACGCTTATTTTTCGTCGGCCTAGCGTTCGTTAGGGAATGGTACCGACGCCAGGGGGCGAGCTCCTACACCTGGAAATTTTGCCTCATCTACCCGTTGCGTTGTAGAGAGGGTTCTCTTACGTGCAAGTGCCATCGTACACCTACACGGGACCTCGGTTTTACTTCTCATCCGAAAGAAGGCACACTCGCGGCCTCTCTCTCGCCCGAAAGAAGCCGACCCACATCGGTCCAGTAGTCCAAACTACTGGCGCAGTTGCCGAGCGTGCTAACCACTACACCACCGCGGCAGGGATAAGAATTAGAAATGATGATGTAGCCTTTTGATTCCATGGTGGCCCTTTAATGGCCAAGTGGAGTTTACGGGACAGTAATTAGATCACCTGTATTGTGTGGAGCATTGGGTGTGGAACACTTTGAGAATACTCCAAATGTAGTGGCCTAAGCAAGCGTGGAAACAAGTTATAAAGTGTGATATGGAAATGCAGGGTGGCAGGAATGGGATAGGAATGGAGGGGGAAGAACTCACAGGCATTGCCATAGGCAGAATACGAGTGTGTTAATGTTCGTATTACAACTTGATTTTCTGTTAGGTGGTTTTAGGGAAGTTGTCATGTATGATTTGTGGCTGTCGTTTTTCAACCCTGTCACAGACAGGACGCTGTGCAGGTTCCAGGAATAGATTGGCTCTAATTTATTTGGCAATTCATAAAATAGTGGATGTTTATGATCATGTTTTTTTTGTGTCAGAACTGGGTCCTGCCACAGGTAGAACGAAGGCCATAATTTGATAAACCACTGTTGACATTTCAACTCGGACCATCTTAGCTCATACCCGGCCTCGGTATTTCATTTGGTTTGGGTGATTCATAAATTCAGTTTAATGCAAAAAAAAAAAAAAAAAACGCATCCTACCAGGTTGTGTAGTGCCTGTGGAGTCTCCGTATAAGAACTACACTGTGGACGGGGCTCTAATGACCTTGTAGTTGAAGGGCCCTAAAACACCAACAAACAAATAAGGGAAGTAAAGCCGTGGGCACCCCATTGTGGTGTGCAGAAACATGATAATGGCAGAAATTTTCTAGGTGTAGGGACTTGCTCCTGACCCAACTGAAACATGGGTGGTTATCATTTGGAAAGTATCTTTGAGAGAGCAAATGTTATTAGACAGTGTTATACTAACCTGCATCAGTATCCAATTATTGGTATTTAGGGGCTTTAGAACAGCTGGGAGTTAGGGACTTTAGGACAACTGGGATATTTAAGACTTACATGCGGAAAAGGGCACGTGGCACTTGGTAATGAATCGGTCGTCTCTGGGCTTCCTTCTCACTCCAATAACAGTTATTTTCCACGGTTTTTTTTTGTCCTTATTTAAATAGTGGTGATAGGGAGGGTTAGGAAGTGACCCTAAACTTTAATTTGTTAAGTTTTTATTTGTGAATGGGACGTAACCAAAAGCCTTATAATTCATGGCGTAAAAACCAAGGTCCATATTGTTGTTGTTGTTTTTCCACTGATTAAAATGCTCAGTACTTTCTGTATTACTTTTGGGGGAAGGGGGGGGTGGGGGTTAAAACCAAATGACATGCAGCTTTATGCTATGAAAGTTTTTCATATCTTTTATGTAGTTAAAATAAATGAATTTCCATGCAGTTACTTACTTACTTACCCCTTTAGGATCGTATACTTTTATTATCCAATAAATTGGTGTAGAATTGCTGGTAATAATATTTATGATATCCGGTAGAGTTTTAATATCCACTTTGATTAGATGTCGTTGATTAATCCACATTGTGCCATGCAGAAAAGAGTGTGCGGAGGTGATAGTGGATGAGGTACAAACTGACTTAAAATAATCACTTTCAATTGTCGAAATAATTGACCGGTGACGTATACGTAGTTTATTGAAATATTGTTTCAAGGAAAGAATTTCGGCTTATTCACTTTTTGATGGACAGTTTGTGGTGTTGTTTTGTTGTTATATCTCCAACTGTGAAGACATGTGAGTTTTAACCCGTTGAAAGAATTTTTTTTCCCCTTTTGGTCACTTCGTATTGCTAATGATTATAAAGAAATTAACTTTTTTTTAAGTGAAAACTTGTTAGAGGCAGATGTGATGGCGGTCACTTTGATAGGACCAACCGCGGTTGCCATTTGTTTAATGTGTTGTTGTTGTTTTCTTACCTCGCTTGTGAGTATATTTCTACTGAAATTTTTCATTTAATCCTATGTTTCACTATAAAAATTCATTGCCCATCTCAACTTGTCAAGCAACAGACGATTAGTACGACTGCTGCTGCTGCTGTTGTTGTTGCTCCTTTGATGCTCTTTCTCGCCCAAATCCGTGATGTTTTGCGATGCCTGTCACCGATTCACCGCGCGTGGTTGATGCGAAGGCGACCAGCTACAGCGCCATCTAGGTGCAACTTGTGACTGTACAATGGTAGGGTTCCCTATGAAAAAAAGCGCCCAAGTTGTTTGTTTGTTTGATGGTGTTTTAGGGCCCTTCAACTACAAGGTCATTTAGAGCCCCGTCCACAGTGTAGTTGTTATGCAGAGACTGCACAGACACTACACTAATGCGACGATTTTTGGGTATTAGCAGTACCCAGTTTTTCCCAAGCCGCCACCCATGTCAGTACTAGCTGGGGTTGCGTTGCTTAACTTCAGTGATCGGACGAGAATTGGTATGTCCAACACAATTCACCGCTCCCAAAGGCGACCAAACTCGACTTGCGCCTGTTACATTGTTTCGATGTCATCGAGATTGGCTATGGCGGGGGTGTGATAATGGTGGCCTGAGGGCCGCATGCGACCAGCACATTCGATTCCATGTATATATACGGCCTGGAACGGCGAATTGCGTTGGGCACACCAGTTCTCGTCTGAACCCTGGGTACTGCTAATACCCAAAAATCGTCGCATTAGTGTAATGTCTGTGCAGTCTCTGCATAAGAACTTTGCTGTGGACGGGGCTCTAATGACCTTGTAGTTGAAGGGTCCTAAAACAACAACACACGCATATACGGCCTGCCACTCAGAGGTGTAACGAGAAGGGGGAGTGACTAAGCTCTCTGACCACCTCTCGCCTGCACTGAAGTTAAGCAATGCAACCCCAATCAGTGGTGTGCCAGTAGAGTCCGGCGACTGTGTGCAAGATCTTATTTGGCGCCCCATATCCCAGTCCTCTCGCCTAATGCAAAATCGCTTTATAAAACAAAAGTAACACTAAGGGAAAAGCCCTAACATCTTTGGCGCCTGTGTAGGACGCACACATTGGAGATTGTGCCAACACGCCACTGATCCCAAATAGAAGTGGTATGGGTGAGCGGTTAAGAACACTGGGTACTACTAATACCCAAAAATCGTCTAACAGCGTATAATCTGTGCAGACTCTGCATTAGAACTACGCAGTGGACGGGGCTCTAATGACCTTTGTAGTTGAAGGGCCTTAACACACCAACGAACAGTGGCGTCACTAGGGGGTGCGGAGGTTGCGGGCCGTACCGGGTGACACCACTCGCACCATGAGAAATGGGGTGACAACAAAGCAGAAGAAGCGGATTTTTCCTGAGAGGGGTTTGGTTTGTTGGTGTTTAATTTCCCGTGAACTACAAGGTCATTAGAGACCCGTCCACTGCATAGTTCTAATGCATAGACACTAAACTAATGCGACGATTATTGGGTATTAGCAGTACCCAGCTTTCCCGAGCGACCACCCATGTCAGTACTAACTGGGCTTGCGTTGCTTAACTTCAGTGATCAGACGAGAACTGGTGTGTCCAACGCAATACAGCCATTTCGTTCTTCGAATGGACAGGGGTCGTAATTAACACTTCCGTTCCGGATGACAAACAAACCTTGTGGTGTATGTCGAAATTTTTTTATGATACAAACTGGTAAATGAATATTGTCCCTTCACACCTTTTCGTGCGTAAAGGGCTCACTAGTTCCTCCTGGTGTCGTTAAATTGTTGCCAGTAATTGAGGGGTGGTTTTATTTTTGTTTGAATTTTTCGATTTCGTCATCGTGTTGCTGAAGTTGCGACGATGTTGCTGAAGATGAGAGTGGAGTGGTTAAGGCCGTCCCTGTTCCCAGGTGGCACTGCTGTTGACTTTTCCAACTGCTATTTTTTCTCTCCTTCAACTTTCTGTGTGTGTTTGCCTTTTTTTTTTTGGATTTGTTGATATGATACTTTGATATGTGACGCTACATATTATTACATAGCAATTCCGGAAATGTTGTACTGAATTCTACGGCGCTCTTTCCGATATTTTTTTATGTTTACTATATTTTCACTATTCGTAGTTGAGGCTGTTTACTTTTTTTAAGACTGTTCCGCTATTGATATTTGAAGAAGCGTAATGGAAGGAACACATGACCCACTTTGAATATAGTCTCAAATTTTAGTCCTATCGGATTTTTTTAATTGTGAGGGTACCTCTTCTTCCCTCTCATCTTCACCCCCTCTGTCTCCCTGCGTCACTCCCACCCTCCTCCTTTTACATTTGTTTTTTTGAAAGTGGTTTGATTATGGTTCAAGATTTGAATACTCTAGGCCTACTCAATCGTCAGCTACTTTAGAAAGATATCGTAAATGCCGTCTTATGGTGCAGGTCCAATCCTCGTAGGAGCGGCTGTATTGCGTTGGCCACACACCACTGATCACTGAAGTTAAGCAGCGCAACCTCGGCTAGTACTAGCATGGGTGGCCGCTTGGAAAAACTGTGTGCCGCTAATACCCAAAAGTCGTCGCATTAGTGTAGTGTCTGTGCAGTTCCTGCATTAGAACTACGCAGTGAACGGGGCTTGAAGGGTCCTTAAACACCGTATGGCTGAACGAAGGGAGAATAAAAGTGACTTTGGACGGGATGGATCCTGTGGTCACATGTTCATCATCACAGTGAACTGACAAGAGTACTGCAATTTGTTGTTCTCAAGATAATAATTTTTGTTATATTTAAATGGGCATAGAAGATGAGGACCGAACACGCCTCGGTGGCGCTGAAATAGCGCATTTGACAACTGAGTCAGTGGTTTCCGGTTCGATATTGGACCTAGGATGGGTGAGAGAGAGGTGCCCCAAGTGCACCTTCCGTCGGATGGAAAGTAAGGCCTGTGCCCTATCGTGTGGTGTGCAATGTGATTTGCACGCAAAGGAATCTTCTCTATTATGCAACGAGTAGGTCAGGCAGAATTTCCAGGTGTAGGAGCTCGCCTCCTAGAGTCGGTGAAGACCGACGGTACGGTTGCGTAAAAATACCGTTCAACAGATCGCCCTTGCGGTTATCCATAGGTACCCGGCTCTGCCATAGGCGGAGAAAGGTTAGTAGTTGCTTTTTTGGTATCAGAAGATTAGGGCAGCTGTGAATTTCGATGTTTACAGGTTCGAGTCCAAACGAACAGTAGACCGACGATAAATAAGCATGGGGGTCGCGGCTTTGGTAGGCAGCCCGGTTGTGTACAAATACTGCCCAATATATCATTTGTGTGTTCTTTCCCCTGCCATAGGCTGGAAAAGAGGAGTTACTTGCTTGCTACAGGTTCGAGTCCAGAGTGGGTTATGCTGCATCTTATTACTATTGTTAGACTTAACGAGTTTTTAAGGCCTTTTATCATTCGCTGATTGTCTCTCGCAGTGTAGGGGAAGTTCGGGTGTAGGTCCGACCCTGGCAGATGGCCTCTCCAAGGTTATTAAGACTCATCCCGTTTCCTCACTCTAGGGCGTATACGATGTCACGCTAACTGCTGCACGGAACGGAATCCTTTCTACTTGGAGAGTTAAATTTACGTGTGGATCAGCCCTGAATTCTCAGGTGTAGGGAGCTCGTTCTACCTCCCATGACCCCTCCGCTGTGGGGTCAAGGACCAAATTACTTAGAAGAATGGTTGGACCAGCATTAAAAAACATGTCTTCCGAGGATACTGGAGGAATAAGGCTGTGACTCATGGGTGGCCGCTTGGGAAAAGTGGGTACTGCTAATACCCAAAAATCGTCGCATTAGTGTGGTGTCTGTGCAGTCTCTGCACTAGAACTACGCAGTGAACGGGGCTCTAATGACCTTGTAGTTGAAGGGCCCTAAAACACCCCAACAAACAAGCAACAATTCCTGTGACTCGTTAACTCGTCGTGTACCTGACCTTGCCCTAGGCGGGAAAAGGGGTATACCACTATACCCGTTTGGTTGTTGTTGTTTGTTGGTGTTTTAGGTCCCATCAACTACAAGGTCATTAGAGACCCGTCCACTGCATAGTTCTAATGCATAGACAGCGCAGACACTACACTAATGGGACGATTTTTGGGTATTAGCAGTACCCAGTTTTCCCGCGCGACCACCCATGGTAGTACTAGCTGAGGTTGCGTTGCTTAACTTCAGTGATCAGACGAGAACTGGTGTGTCCAACGCAACTCGCCGCTCCCACCCGTTTGGTTGTTGGTGTTTTAAGGCCCTTCAACTATAAGGTCATTAGAGCCCCGTCCACTGTGTAGTTCTGATGCAGGGACTGCACAGACACTACACTAATGCGACGAGTTTTGGATACTAGCGCTACCCAGTTTTCCCAAGCAGCCACCCATGTCAGTACTAACTGGGGTTGCGTTGCTTTACTTCAGTGATCGGACGAGAACTGGTGTGTCCAACGGAATTTGCCTCTCCCCACTATACCCGATTGGAAATATTTTTGGCAGTGATTTTTTGTTACTTAGATGTCTGTGCGATATATTTTTAGGTTTCTAATTGAATTTAGTTTGATTGATAGTGCGATAGATGGTATAAAAATGCTTTCTTTATCGGACCTCCTCTTGGGAGTGCTTAAAAGTGAAGATTAAAAAAATGGTTAATTTTTCGGGGTGGGGTGGAGGAGAGAGAGGGGTAATTGCTGGGTTCATTAACGAGCGAGAAACCGTCATTAATACACAATATGTTGTGCGCTCGAGGCTCGTTATGGTCACTTGTTTTAATAATGCTATTTTGAGAGCTTTCTTCCTTGCTTTCGCCCTCCCTCTTTCTACTCTCGTTTTTCATTGGTTGACCTTTAGCATATATCCCTTTTCATTTTCGGCCACCCCTTTCACCATAGATTCGTTGTCCAGTTAATGAGACCTCCTCCTCGCCCTAAAAAGTGTCGATTTCATGAGATTGAAATTTGGCAACAAAAGACCCGATGTAATTAATTGATTTTGCGAGTTGGTATCACTGGTCACTTAAGGATGACCAGCTCTTTTGTAGCCGAAGGAAGAGGAGAAGGATGTGATGGGTCTGGATGAGCACAGCAGTTGTCCGAAATGTAGGAGGTGGGATGAAAACTTTTATGATTATGCAATTTTTTTTGTCTTCAGGAAGCAGCTGGTCATCAGTGAGTTGAGTCGATATCTTCGTAGTAGTGTCCGGGTGGACTGAGTTCGATCCTCAGCTGTCTTTCCCTTGTGTTCTCCGTTGACATTCTGAAGGACTTGGGGAGCGGCTTATTGCGTTGGACACACCAGTTCTCGTCTCATCACTGAAGTTAAGCAACGCCACCCCAGTTAGTACTGACATGGGTGGCTGCTTGGGAAAACTGGGTACTGCTAATAATCCAAAAATCGTCGCATTAGTGTAGTGTCTGTGCAGTCTCTGCATCAGAACTACGCAGTGGACGGGGCTCTAATGACCTTGTAGTTATAGGGCCCTAAAACACCAACTAACCAACTGAGGGACTTGTAAAAAGAAGGTGGATTTCAACGTGTGAGACAGTGGCGCCACCTCTTCTGCTATGATCTGCCTTCTCCACAGCTGCAGGGTCGAACTCGGGTCACCTGAATAGCAGGCGACAGCCAACACCTCCCTCCAATTTTGTTCGATTCTCATTAGAGGTATGTGATGATTGCAGTTTTGAGTTATAAGAAGGGGGGGTGGGGGTGAATTTATTCACTTTTCTTCTTCATCATATAATAAATATTAAATTTTATTTCATCTTTACATCATTTTTTTCCTTTGCACAACGTCTTATCTTTTCTTTTCTTCTTCTTCTTCACCAAGTCGTTATAATCCACTTGGCTGATCATTAATCTTAATTTGTTGCCTGCTGATTGTTCATAATTGATTGATTTTGATTGATTTAATACTAGGTGAGTTATTAATATAGTGAAATGAATAACGTTTCTTTAATATTATCTTCGACTTAATCTTATCCCCGCCCCAGGAAAAAAATTGCGTTTTGCAGATGTTTGAAGAAAATCTTAAGGAGAAATTTTTTTTTACCTGTGTCTTTGCAAGTTTTTCTTAGATTCTGTGACTGTAAAGCCTTGCAACGTTAGGATTTGGGGTTCTTAACATTTTATCTGAAATTTTTATTATTTCCTCTGTTTCCACTTAGTTTTTTTATCTTTAAGATTCATGTAAGATTGTTTTCTTTAACGCTTAAGTTCACCTATTGCTCTCTCTCCAACTGGTTTGGCTTGTGTGCTTTTTATTTTTGCGCTCTACCAGTTCATTAGTGTTTATCCAATTAAATTAATGAGAAGAAATAAGTGCAAATAAAATGTCAGAATTGAGTTTTGATAAGAAATGATTGCTGACTAGTCAGGTTCGGAGTTGAACCTTCCTCCTCTTTCTCTCCTCCTCTCAGCAGCTTGAGTTACTTGTGTTTGACTTTTTGCACTCTCATTTAGCTTGATACGTTTTAAATGTTGCTCTTGCCACGTGCTTTCTGATTTGTTATTGGTGGTTGCCAAGATACCATTCCTAAACACAGAAATAGTGGCACGTGCTTACTGATTTATGGTTGCCAGGCTACCATTCCTAACATCAAAATGGCGGCGCGTACATGTTGATTTGTAATTGGTGGTTGTCAGGGTACCACGGTGCGTGCGTCCTGGTTTGTGATTGGTGGTTTCCCGGGTAACATTCCTAACATCATTGTGGTGGCACGTGCGTGCTGATTTATGATTCGTGGTTGCCAGGATCTGATTCCTAACATCAGAATGATGGCAAGGTCATCACTGGTTACTAGTGGCAACAATGGGTGCTTTCAGTAACTGATCGCTCGGAGGACGATGTAGCTTATTCAACCTTGCAGTTGAAGGGCCCTAAAAGACCAACGAACCAAAAATAATGTGACCTAGGTTTTGGTATTGATCACCTACTGAACAGATGTACAGAGGTTAGGTGCAGTTCTAGCTTCTTTTTATTTTATACATATAATTGCATCTTCATTCTGACATGTGAATAATGGCTAACGAAAGTGCCATGTTATCGTGGGGAGGCCAATATTCCTGCGTGTTCCAGACGCCTGACTGGGGTGATCCCTGTCTGAGCATGTTCAGTGGACCCGCAGATCCAACCCTGCCGCAGGCGGGATAAGGGGGAGCGGCGAATTACGTTGGACACACCAGTTCTCGTCTGATCCCTGAAGTTAAGCAGCGCAACCCCAGCTAGTACTGACATGGGTGGCCTCTTGGGAAAACTGGGTACTGCTAATACCCAAAAATCGTCGCATTAGTGTAGTGTCTGTGCAGTCTCTGCATAAGAACAATGCTGTGGACGGGGCTCTAATGGCCTTGTAGTTGAAGGGCCCTAAAACACCAACAAACAACAACAAAGCGGGATAAGGGTATGATGATGATGATGAAAGAGCCATGTTATGGGCTTTTAAGCTCTATACCTAAGGGATCGAATGGGCCACTGAAGAACGAGGTCCTTAAGTTAGTATAATGACTTAAATAGCATCTGGTCCCTTCTTCGAACCTTAGGCTATTTTTCGGATACCGAAACAATGATGTAAACATGATGACGTACAGACTTTTAGGTCTGTTGCCTTTGTCACTAGGCGGGGCTTTTAACAATGGGGAGGATGATGTTGGCCGTACAAGAAGGGGGGGGGGGGGAAGCTGGAACCAATATTTTGAAGCCTTTAGGGTCAAAAGCAATGTGAAAGGACCTGTTTTAAGTTGAATATCTGGGTTTGTTGCTTAACAGTGATACACTCTGTTACTTTACTGATATCTGCGAATTTTTTTTCCGGGAAAATGTATGACATATTTTTTTTGGCGGAAGTTAACCGAATAACCCCTTCTTCCTTAAAGTAATAGACAGAGGGACGAGAATTGGGTCTTACTTTTTCTCGCTCTCTTTTTACGAGAAGAAAGAGAATGCAATAAAGTGATAAGGAAATGCAATCATCCTTCGAATATAGGTTTCATAGCTTTCTTTACACGTCTGGAGATGAATGACAACCGTTGATTTGGTCTTGAGGCAGGAGTCCATTCTTAGGGCTGTTTGAGACGTTAAAATTAATTTCTTTGATTGTGCGGAGATCGTGTTTCATCCACACGGGTACAAAAATTGTCAGGAGGAGGTCGTGTTTTTTTTTTTTCATAACTTAATGATTCTAAAAAGTCATTTTTAGGAATTGTTTAAATGAACTTAATACTGCTGTTGTACTTGATGGATGACTTAAAATCTTTTTGGCCCTGCTGTCACGTGATATTGTGTCCAGTAAGAAATTTGAAATGGTTTTTCTTTCATATTTCTAAATGCTGTCTTTATCTCCATTACTTTAATTAATCTTGTTTTTTTTTTTTTTTGCGTCGCACTGTATTTATTTTAATGGCCCGTCTCGGTGGTTCAGTGGGTAGCGTGCTCTGTAACAGTGTCAGTGGTTCTAGGGTCGATTCTAGACCGAGGGAGCGACGAATTGCGTTGGACACACCAGTTCTCGTCTGTTCGCTGAAGTTAAGCAGCGCAACCCCAGCTAGTACTGACATGGGTGGCCGCTTGAGAAAACTGGGTACAGCTAATACCCCAAAATCGTCACATTAGTGTAGTGTCTGAGCAGTCTCTGCATAAGTACTATGCTGTGGAATGGGCTCTAATGACCTTGTAGTTGAAGGGCCCTAAAACACAAACAAACAACGCCAAAAAAAATCTAGACCGAGGTAGGTTGGCTTCTTTCCAGCGAGAGAAAAGCCCCAAGTGAGCCTTGCTCCGGCTGACTTTTTTTTCTTTCGTTGGTGTTTTAGGACCCCTAAACTACAAAGTCATTAGAGCCCCCTCCACTGCATAGTTGTAGTGTAGAGACTGCACAGGCACTACACTACTGCTACGATTTTTGAGTGTTAGCTGCACCCAGTTTTTCCAAGCCCCCACCCATCTTAGTACTAGCTGCGGTTGCGTTACTAAACTTCAGTGATCAGACGAGAGCTGGTGTGTCCAAGAGCTGGTATGGCAAGTAACACCGAGGTCCCGTGTGGTGTACGATGGCATTTGTACAATGCAGCGGGTAAATGAAAATACTTCCGAGTTTAGGACGTCGCCCCCTGGCGTCGATGGGGTGCTTTTTTGTTCTGTTGGTGTTTTAGGGCCCTTCAACTACAAGGTCGTTAGAGCCCCGTCCACGGCATAGTTCTTATGCAGAGACTGCACAGACACTACACTAATGCGACGATGTTTGCGTATTAGTTGTTCCCAGTTTTCCCAAGCGGCCACCCACGCCAGTACTAGCTGGGGTTGTGCTGCTTAACTTCAGGGATCAGACGGGAGCTGGTGTGTCCAACGCAATTCACCGCCTGATGGAGTGCTCCAACGAACAATAGACCGTCGATAACTAAACATACGGGTTGCAGCTTTGGTCGGCAGCCGGCTTCGTCAGAATATCGTCCAACAGAGCGCCCATGTGTTCATTCAGAGGGACAAAGATGGGTAGCGATCCGGCCATAGGCGGGAAAAGGTTTAGTAGCCGCTTTTGCTTTGCGATCTGGCGGCTGTTGTTCTCGGTGTTCTAATCTGTATTTTGTCGTTTGCAAATGGCGAAATGGTCCTCTCGGTGTCTCTCTCTTTGGAGGAATTTCAGTGCTTTGAATATCAACTGCCCAAAAATTTGTGGTTGTATTTTTTTTTTTTTAATGACCAATTTAATTGCTTCACACGTAGGTAGTGAGTTGCCACTTCTTTAAATTTGAGTCGAAAAAGATAATCTTATCGTTCGAGTTTTAATGTTTTCTGCGACATTAAAGATGTTATATTTTGGGGTAGGGGGAACGAGAGAGAGAGAGGGGGGGTATGTAAATGTGCCGTAGAAATTATGAATGGAAGGGGATGACAGGGTTGAATATTGTTTTGATGTTTTAAAATTCATAATTAAAAGACGGTTTTGACTTCAAGTTATCAGCCTTAGAGATTGGTTAGATTTCTAAATGGCCTTGGGGAGGAGAGAGAGAGAGGGGGGGCCAAGTTAGAGAAAAGTAGAGACACACGTTTATCGCTGACGGATGAAAAATGACATCATTTTTGTGTGTGTGCATTTTTCATCATGAATTGTACTTATTTCGTATACGACTTTTTTTAATAGGATATGCGGCTTACTGCTACTACTACTACCGGCAGATGTGATAAGGGGGAAGTTGTGTCCCTGTTTTTAAGCGAAAGAGGGGGGAAATCTATTATATTCGTGATTTAAAACACCTACCTCAACGTTGGCTGTTATTTTTTAATTAATAGAGGGTTGAGATGCGGAGGGGGAAGGGGGGACCTGAAAGGAATTTTGATATCAGAAAGGATTCATTACAGTTGTCTGAATTGCAACGAGTATATATCTACCGTATATGGGAATTGAATTTTTGTTAATAGAGAGTTAGTGGTGAACGTGGACGATGACGATACGAACGATAAGAGGTCAAATGAGGCAACTGTGCATGCTCACAAAAAGCAGACCAACAATTGAGCTTGCGCATTTGCCTCATTTGACCTCGTATCGTCATCGTTGACGTTCACCACTAACTCTTTAATGTCCTTCTTTTCCTCAAAGAATTGATCTGAAATCAACATTTTTCTAGTCCTAGCCCAGTGGTGGCGAACCTTTTTTGAAGACGGGTCACAATAACACCAAAAAACAAACAAAAAGTTGTCCGCGGGTCAGGTGCACTACCGGTATTTAAGTTCATGACCTACCTCCCACCAGGTCGCCGTCCACCCCACACACTATCATATCCTTCCAGACAACCTACTCCCACGTCTGCTGCGGTTTCCCCCTTCCCTGGGTGCACCTAACGAGGTCCTCCTCCCCTCTTATCATTACATGTACATACCACCTCAACCTACTCTCCCTCATTTTTCTGCGGTGTCCCCCATGACGATAAACTACAGTAGATATGATCACGCTCGGGTCACTTACCGGTAAAATTTTCACGGTGGGTTACAAGTTCGCCACTGCTGTCCTAGCCCTTGCTACGTTTTTTCCGCTCGGTATATAAAGTTATACAAGACCCGCCGCCGTGGCGTAGTGGTCAGTAGTTCTAGGTTCGATACTGGACCGAGGTGGGTTGGCTTCTTTCGGGTGAGAGAGAGACAGAGAGGCCGCGAGTGCGCCTTCTTTAGGATGAGAAGTAAAACCGAGGTTCCGTGTTGGGGTACGATGTCACTTGCACGTCAAAGAACCCTCTCTACTATGCAACGGGTAGATAAGGCAAAATTTCCACGTGTAGGAGCTCGCCCCTTCCCCCTGGCGTCGGTGGAATTCCCCAAAAATGAGCAGTAGACCGACGATAAATATGCGTAGGGGTTACAGCTTTGGCCGGCAACCGGCTGCAGAAAAAACTATGACGAATATGCGCCATGTGCGGCCAAGTTACATTGGACACACCAGTTCTCGGGAGTTTACTGAAGTTAAGCAACGCAGGCCCACGTTAGTACCAACATGGATGTTTGGTAGAGAACGTTGGGTGTTGCAAATTTCCCCTCTCCTACATTCTCTACACCTACTTCCTCCTCTCCCGCGAGCAGCCTCCTAAGGGCTCGGCCTGTTATGGCTGCTTGGCTTACTCCCCAACCCATTAGTGAAACATAGAACATATATCGCCCTTGTGCCCATTCAGAGGGACAAGATGGGTACCCGACTCTGCCATAAGCTGGAAAAGGGGTTAGGAGTTGCTTATATAAAGTTATAGATGGTCTTTGGTAACCTAGTGTGGCTTGGCCTTTTTGATCAAAATGTACCGTACTGCGTGAATTGCCCCACTGCCTGCGCATGCGCGCGAATTTGAATTTGTTCTATTTTATTTTCTGAATGTTAAAATGGCGTTTTGGCACGTAGTTTAGAAATTGTTCAGTTCATTGTTTGAGTGAGTATCGTTGCATAATTTTCAAATTGATAAAATTATGATGATACTTTAAATTATCTCACACGTAAATATTGACGCGCAAAACCAGGCTTTTTTTCTTCTTCAAGTTCAGCTCTTGTTCTTGATAACAGTTCATGAGTGGTGGGAGAGAGAGAGAAAAAAAAATGATAAAAATGTGTCTTAGTATTTTATGTTGTGTGAGTAACCTGATTAGGCTAGTTGGTTGACAAGAGCTTAAAATATCTGATGTTGCTCCCCTCCTCTTTTGATGTACATTGAGACGTGGAAGGTAATTAGAGTACCGGTAGTTATTTCTATTTTCAGGCAGAGAACCGGGAGAGAAAAAAAACTGTTTGTTATTAGGCTTGTTGCTAGTGCTCGTTTATGCACCAGGGTTAATGAGTTAATGATAGTTACACTGCATAGGATAAATGTCTTTTTAATAGTCCTTAATTAATTGGTTTATATATAAAACTTTGTAATTGGCATTCAATGTAGGTGATGACTTAATTTCGGTGATGCATTTTTCCCCCTGTTTGTTGTGTTACTTTAACAGTTTGATACATGTGTTATCCTGCTATCTAGATCAAACTATAAATTTTTATTTTATGTTGTCGATAAGCTAGATTTTGTAGTTGCGGATATGAAGAGGAGCAGAAGAACGCGTTATTGATTAGATGAGACGATTCCAGATTTAATTGATCCATCTCTTGTCCCTCTCCCACTTTGAATCGCAGTCAAAGTGACGTCATTTCTCGCAGGGTTAACCCCTTTTGCAAGACTCGTGTACGTTTGTGGTGTGTGCACTAGGAGGCGAGTTGGAGATTTTGATATCTGTAAGGTCATTAAAAGTAAATCAAATACTTTAACCCTCTGCTTTAGATTCGAAGAATTCCTGATTAAAATGTAATCCATGTGGATTTTCAACACTTGTATGCGTGGCGTTGGTAAGTTGAGGTCACTTTGGAATGGCAATTGTATCACCGCTTTCCTACTCATTATATATCCAGATCACATCCAATCAACCTGGCAGGCAGATTGTTGGATGAATGAAGGAAAACGTTTGTTGTCTATTTCGTAACATTGATTTAATATAAATTTTGTCTTTCAAATCAGGATTCAGCGACTGTAAAAAAACGGGAGCACAGTCGTGGTTTTACGAATTACATCTGCTTTAACGCGTTGTCATTATTGCTGTTGTTGTCAGAAAGAAAGAAACATGGCTGTCCGTTTTGTTTCTTTATTCTCTCTCTCGTTCTCCTTCTTTCGGACCTGAGGTATGGCCAAGATTGTTTATGAATACCAGACTTGTATTCCAGCTTTTTTTTTAGATTAATATGCGGTCATCAACTGACAGTGAAATATATATCATTATTTTGCATATCGTTTCTTCCCATTCGCTTTTCTTCTCCTCCACCTCTCACTCCTTTCGAAATTGAATTTTATTGTAGTTCAGCCTTAAAAAAATATGCCTTTTGTTGGGTTTTCCTTCTAGTTATGTTATACTTTATCACATTTTTTTTGCTGTCGAGATTCTCCCTCTCCGTCTCTCCTCTCTCTCTCCATCTCCTCTCTCTATCCCCCCTCCTGCCGACCGTCCGTCTACTCAGAGCCACCGAAAGAAATGGTTTGTCTAGATTATTATTCAAAAATAATAACGCATCATATCTTTGGGAAAAAAAAATTTTCTCCATCAGTTGATTTGGAGAAAAGCACCCAAGAGTTACTTGGGAGCATGAAAGTCAGAAATGGAGAATGAGATGCCGTCTTCCATAAAAGTTGCAGGCATGTATCTGTCACAAAGTTTTCCAACAAATTAAGGTTTCCCTTTCTGTAGAGTTGAAGTAGGTTTGAAGTTTATTTGACGGTATTTTATGTTTCTTCTTCTATCCACTGTCTAGGACCCGCCTCGGTGGCGCAGGGGGTAACGTGCTCGATTACTGCATCAGTGGTTCCCTGGTTCCATACCGCATCTAGTTGATTGGAAGCGGCAAATTGTGTCGGACACACCAGTTCTCGTCTGATCACGGAAGTTAAGCATCGCAACCCCAACTAGTACTGACATGGGTGGCCGCTGGGGAAAACTGGGTACTGCTAAGACCCAAAAATCGTCGCATTAGTGTAGTGTCTGTGCAGTCTCTGCATTAGAACTATGCTGTGGACGGGGCTCTAATGACCTTTGTAGTTGAAGGGCCCTAAAAAACCTACAAACAACAACAACAACCCAACTAGTACTGACATGGGTGGTACTGCTAATAACCAAAAATTGCCGCATTAGGCCCGGTGCACACATGCCATTTTTACTCTCGCGGGTGCCGCAGGAACACCGCAACAATTCAATGCACACATGAGGTGAAATGTCGCCAGTACACATTAGGCAACTGTCCAGACGGCGTGCCCTTTTTGCCCACCAAATCTCAAAACTAAGAAACTGCGCTGATGTGTGCATCACTCAATAGACCAAGAGGTACTACGCGATCGGATGTGCGGTTGCGGCGCCGTTGCGGTGCAGAAGGGAGCTGCAGGCATTTTTAGACGCAACTTCGATTTGCGGGACCGCAGCGCACTCCCCCATTGCAACTAATGTATCTCATGCCGCAATTGTGAGGCGGCGCGAGTAAAAATCGCATGTGTGCAGGGAACGGCAAGTTGCGTTGGACACACCACTTCTCGTCTGATCACTGAAGTTAAGTAACGCAACCCCAGTTAGTACTGACATGGGTGGCCGCTTGGGAAAACTGGGTACCGCTAGTATCCAAAAATCGTCGCATTAGTGTAGTGTCTGTGCAGTCCCTGCATCAGAACTACACAGTGGACGGGGCTCTAATGGCATGTGTGCATCGGGCCTTAGTGTCGTGTCTGTGCAGTTTCTGCATTACAACTGCGCAGTGGACGGGGTTCTACTGACCTTGTGGTTGACGGGCCCTAAAACACCAACAAAGAACAGCAACAACAGCTCTAGTTGGATTGACTTTTTTACCGGGCGAGAGATAGAGAGGCCCCGAGTGTGCCTTTCGTCGGGCGGGAACTAAAGCCCAAGCTCTACCGTGTGGTGTTGATATCATTTGCACGTAAAAGAACCCTCTCTACTATGCAACGGGTAGATGAGACAAAATTCCTAGGTATAGGAGCTTGGTAGAGTCCCCCAACGGACCGTAGGCCGACGATAATGAAGCATGGGGGGGTTGCAGCTTTGCTCGGCAGCTGCCTGTGTAAAAATACCATCCAACAGAGATCGCTCATGTGTCCATCCAGAGAGAGACAAAAATGGGTACCCTACCCTGCCACAGGCGAGAGAAGGGGTCGTAGTTGCTCACTGCTCTATCGAGTGTCTACGCTACAATGTTATGAGAAGTGGAAGTTGGATCCTGACCTAAGTTGGCAGATTGTTTGACATGCGAGAGGAAGGGAAGTCTCATGTCCGCCCTCCGTTCCGGATGGATAGATGAATCTATAGGGCACTTTTTCACACGCATTCAAATAAGCCCCAGGTATGAGAGCTCGCCTCGTTACCTTTTCTTCGGTGGTGTAGAGGGCTACTGCGTCAGTCGCAGTAAGCAGGTTCGCCTCCCTCTTGGTTGTCGATGAGAGAGAGAGAGAGACCTAAAGTTCACCTTCATGTCATGAGGTCCTTTCACACGAATCAGTATCTGACAAGATGATGACGCAAATAATCCTGAACGCCTTAATCAACCCTCGAGGAACGGAAGGCTGATGAGTGAAGGGTTTTAAGAACCGGTTGGAGGTACCTTGTAGGAATTTAAAACAAATCTTTTAAAGAGACTCTGGCTGCTTGACCACTGGCTCGCTCCACTCAATAATATTTTTTTACACTCGAATACACACACCTGGTTTCAGGTAGGGCCTGACAAAAAGGGGTGAGGAGAGAAATTGTTAGCCTTACACTGCTTATTGACTTTTTGTTTGCAAATAAATAAGTATATGCGTTTCCTTGGAGGTCAGCAAAATGTTACGAGCGAAATTGTCTTTTTTTTATGGTCCTGGTCCCCCTTCTCCCTCCTCCTCCCCTCCTTTTTTTCATTGACGTTTTTTAAAGGGCCTGCTGTTCACCCTAGTAAGTAAAAGCCATTTTTGATAACCCTTCTTTTATTATTGTATTAAATTCCAGATTTATATCAAGCAGTTTATCTGATCGCCTTTTTTAAAAAGAAGGTGAATTTTTTCCAGGTAGAAGGACCTCTTCTTGCGTCTTTTTGTTGTTGTTGTTGCCAATTTCTTGGTTCGTATAATATCATAGGCTTTTAAAAAATTTTTTTATCGGAAAAATAGAGACCTAGAGTTAGCCCCATATGTCCTAGAAACAAGATTTTGATTTGATTTAGGGGGTAAGTTGTTGGATGTCATCTTTGGAAGACGCATGTGCTGTAAGAAAATTGCCTTCATCTTCTTCTTCTTTCCCCTTTCATCCATCTTTTACCCCTTTTTTCATCCATACCCCCACACCCCTTTTGGTCAGGTCGTTAGAGACAGTTGAAACTATCTTTACGCAAACTGTCCATCGATTAGGCCGAGTGGCTTCCATGTTTGTTGGTGGCCTCTGATGGGCTTCTTCTGCTGTTGGTGTTTATGTCCGTAATGTCCATTCGATAACAAATTGAGTCTGAAAGCCTTGGTAACTGGTGCTGATGAAGGGCGGCTTTAAGTGTTCGGAATTACTTGGCAGTTCTCCAGTGGCCCTTTCCCTTCCCTCCCCCGCCACTCCTTTTTTTTTCCTTCTTTGGTGCTCGTCCACCTTACTGATGTTCCATCAATTTTTTTTCTTGTGTGCTGTTGATGGTAGTGGTGGTGTAACATTGTCCAGCAGCTGGAACAGATGGCTTTTGACCGATGAGACCACATCAAGGCCTGCACTTTTATGGTCAGCAATGTGCCACTGTTGATTGCTCCATTTTGAAAATAATCATATAATTTTTTTTTCGTTTTTTATTTAGGGGTCTCACTCTTGCTCGTTTCAGTGATTCATTTTGATCCTAATGATGCTGTTTATCGCGCTGTCTTTGTGAGTGATTCCTGCCTGTAATAAAAAATGGCGGAGAGACACTAGGAAGATGCATTTTTCAGCAGTTTGCTCTTGTGGGGAATCGATCCTGATCCACTTGCGCGCCTAACTTCTGATTACGATGACGGAGCAATGCTGCACAGGCAATAGAAATTCAAGTTTCACTAGTTTGTGATAGCGGGAATCGATCCTGGTCCCACTGACCAGGATGAATTGCGTTGGACACACCAGTTGTCGTGTGATCACTGAAGTTAAGCAGCGCAACCCCAGCTAGTACTGACATGGATGGCCGCTTGGGACAACTGGGTACTGCTAATAACCCAAAAATCGTCTCATTAGTGTAGTGTCTGTGCAGTCTCTGCATAAGAACTGCGCTGTGGACGGGGCTCTAATGACCTTTGTAGTTGAAGGGTCCTAAAACACCAACAAACAACTGACACGCATCCTGTCACTACCTGGCATGTCCGCCATAGGCCTGAACCTTGATCAGATCCGTGCGTTCTCTTTATGTTTCTTTCGAGTTCCAGGTGACCCAGGTTCGA
The DNA here is from genome assembly GCA_013389805.1 of Trigoniulus corallinus. Taxonomy (NCBI): domain Eukaryota; kingdom Metazoa; phylum Arthropoda; class Diplopoda; order Spirobolida; family Trigoniulidae; genus Trigoniulus; species Trigoniulus corallinus. The sequence continues at coordinate 9,821,356 of JAAFCE010006668.1, forward strand.
TCCTACATTAATTGGTTTGACTCCTTTGCGTAGGCGAGAAAGAGGTCATTCGTACACCCTCCGTCCTTCTCAGCACTGAACTTGAAAAGAACCCTTACTACATGGAACGTGTAGTTCGGTAACAACACTTGACAGCCTTCTGCGAGATAATTTGTCCCAGTTGTCCCAAAATGGGTAGCCGACCTTGCCATAGGCAGAAAAGTTGTTAGGAATGACGATGATGAGGGTAGGTAGGAAATATTTTATCTGACGAGAGAGTATAAGGTCTTGCTTTCGGGTTACAGACCCTTTTCTGCGCGGAAATGTGTGTAGGGGAGCATAATTCTCGTAAACTGGAACTTGACGGAGAGCTTTAAGAAGGAGCCTGAGAGAGGTGGAAAGCAGGATTGAAGCCAGTTGTACTGACGTGCGCGTACCACTTGAGACCTGGTACGGTCGGTTGAGTGTTTGACTCGTTACAGGTTCGCGCCTGATAACTGATCTCCATTGTTCCAGGTGGGACGTAAGGCTGGTGGTTGGTTCTCTTTAGTAGGGGGAGCATGTGAGCGGAAACTCGACGGCTTATCTTCAAGATGTCTTGTGAGAGGGCCGGCGGTAAATAACGACAGCAATAACGGAGCAGTGGCTTCCTTGGTATCGGCGGCGACCATTCTTCTTGTCTTGACCACTTGATCGACCTGACGGGTATCCTATTTTCTAAGATGAATGTTGGCTGAATGATTGGGTGAGGAGGGGGGTTAAGATATTCAATTGCAGAATTTAAATTGTGTTCGGTGAATTTTGAACGACGACAATTTGTCTAAATCTGGTTGCAGAAAATGTGTTTGTGTTCTTCTATCATTTTTTTATCGTTGTTTTTGTTTTTGACAGAATTGTTGCGTTTGCAGAGGTTGGGGCTGGTCATTTGGAGAGAGAGAGAGAGAGAATTGATGGCTACTACATAAATGTTTAGATTATTGCTGTTGCTACTGGACACAACCTCTTCAGCCCACTGCTTTTCCCATGATGCATGCAGATTTGCGATTTTGACTCTGTGTTCCTCTTTAATTCTAGCAAAAGATGGATACATGGGCGATTTGTGGGTACAACCTGCTGTTCTTTGAGTCACTCCACCCACCTCCTGCACCTGAGAATTTTGCCTGTTCTCGTTTCATAGTGGAGAGGGTCCTTTTTCCGTGCAAATGACATCTTACACCACATGGACCCACCTCGATCCATTATCGAACCTGAAACCCCTGACGCCTTAGTCAAGTGCCCTACCGAGGACAGTCGTTCCTCTTTAAGTCTGTGCTTTCGAAATTTTTGAGACAATCCCGTCTGCTTCGGTAACCCCGCTTTGATGAGTCAGAGGTAGCATGCTGGGATTCTGCGTCAGTGGTTCCAGGTTCGATCCTGGACTGTTCTTTACCGGGCGAGAGAGAGAGAGGCCATCGATTCCTCTTCCGTCCTGAATGGGAAATCACGCCGGTGCATTGCCGTGTAAGAGTGTGTATGGCGTCCCCACGACACGGAAAAGAATCCTTAAATTAGGGAATAAGTTTCCAGGTATAGGAGGTAGTCTTCTTCTCCCCCTGCCCTCACCGAATACCAATAGGCTGGCTCTAAGGAGGGGTGCAGCGTTAGGTCGGCGGCAGCTGGCTGCAGTAAAATCCTGTCTTGACAGATGGCTCTTGCGTCCTAAGGGAACAAAATGAGGCACTAGACTCTCTCATAGGCGCGGTTGTTGGTGTTTTAGGGCCCTTCAACTACAAGGGCATTAGAGCCCCATCCACTGTGTAGTTCTGATGCAAAGACTGCACAGACACTATACTAATGCGACGATGTTTGGGTATTAGCAGTACCCAGTTTTCCCAAGCGGCCACCCATGTCAGTACTAGCTGGGGTTGCGTTGCTTAACTTCAGTGGTCAGACGAGAACTGGTGTGTCCAACACAATTCGCCGCTCACCAGTTTCTGGTCTGATCTCTTCATTTTTGCACCCGTCTTTGATGTCCAGAATTGACGGCAATTTTGTGATGTTGAATTGGTAATGGCTGTCGAATTGTGACCCTTTGCGAGAAGGAATTTTTGTGGATTGGGAATTTTTTTTCTAGTTTTTTTTTTTCGTGTGTCGTTGTCCTCGTCTACAACTTCATCATTTTGATCTCCAACTAAACCCCTTAAGTACTCTTATTAGAATATAGTAGGGGGGTTAAGGGATTTTTTTCATGAAAGTTTTTTTTTCTGTCCTTTCGACCTGCGTTCGTCCCCCACTTGGTCTTAATAGCCACTTTTAGACTAGTTTTTTTTACTATATAATGGAATTGCGCCCTATGCAATTTTATGATGAGATTAGGTCCTTCTCTTAAATCTCTTATTAAGTTTTTTTTAGGGCAGCGAAGTAAAAAATGTATTTCAGTTTTTATCATTTTTTTTCTTCCCTCTCCGGATGTTTTATGTCTGTAGAAATATGTAAGTCTCCTATAAATCTTAAGATCACATTCAGATAACCGAAATCCTTCTTATATCAGTTAACAAGTTTGAAAAAAAAATATATTTTTACTGTTGAACCCCCATCCCCTCTTCCCCTTTGCCCTATTTTCCCTTTACCCTTTTCTTCACCGGTCAGTTTTACTTTTCCTGTGGATATTTTGTTGACGTTATCATACCTGCAGTTACCGTAGGCCGACGTTAAATAAGCATAGAGGTTATAGATTTGGTCGGCAGCCGGCTGCGGGAAAATACCGTCCTTGTGTCCATTCAGAGGAACAAAGATGGGTACCCCCACCTTGCCATGGGGGGGGGGGGGTAAAAGGTTAATGTTGCTTGTTTTGGCTTTGTTATCATAACTGTAGTGGGGCAGGAGTACGGAGGAGCAAGTGGTTTCTTGCAAACGTGTTTTTTTTTCGGACGTAGTCAGTTCTGTGGTTTGAGATCTTAATAAGATCCCCTCCCCCAAATTTTACCTCTGCCATGTGTTTCTTTTTGTAGAGAGGCCCCCGAGTGCCGAATGAGAAGTAAAACCGAGGCCCCGTGTGGTTTAGGATGGCATTTGCACGTCCAGGAACCCCCTCTACTACGCAACGGGTAGGTGAGGCAAAATTTCCTGGTGCAGGAGCTTTTGAGTCATTGGTTGATCCTTATCGGGACGGGTGTTTATATTTTATTTTTTGATGAGGGTGAAGGTCGTGTCCGAAGTGGGACACTTGCCGTTTCTCCTTCTTTTCCTTAACACTGCATGGAGTTGAACCTCTTCCACTTTTCTTGCTTCTGTTCCTGTTCCTTGGCGTCGGTAAATAACTTTTTTTTTACCGATTTGAGACTGGTGTTGTGATCTTACCATGCCGGATGCGCTCCTGGTACGAGCTCTCCGATAACTGACCCTGGAGCAGATTTGAAATCTACGTGATATTGTTTTGGTTATTTTGAATTTGCCCATTGGGTCTTATGCATCTTAGATGTAGTTCCTTTGGGACGTTTTGTGATGAAAGTTGTATTTGTTCTTGGGGATGGGGGGGGGGGGGCTTTTAGGAGTGAGTGAATTCTGGAAGATTGAACGTCGCTAAGGGGTATCGTCAGGCTGCCTTGCTGGTTAATGAAACTCACTGTCGGTGTCTGGTGATTTTTGTTGACGGAAGGCACAAGGGCGGTGAAGTTGTTTGAGGAGGAGACTGAGAACGAGTCGCTAGGAGGATTAAAGGGTTGAAATGATTTCTCATTCCTTTGGTGCCAAATAAAAATAATAAGGCTGTGTTATTGAATTGGTGAGATGGACCAAGATGAGAGGCTTGCTTGCTCGATGTTACATACTAATGACCACAGACAGGGTGGATATTTTCTTTATTTTCTTCCTAAAGGATTAGAATGTGGATCCACTTGACTACAGCGCCGTGTCAGCGGTTGCAGGTTCGATCCTGGATCGAGGTAGTTTGGCTTGTTTTCGGGGCGAGAGATAGAGAGGGCTTAACTGCGCCTTCCTTTGGAATAGAGGTGAAGACGGTGTCCTACTGTGATGTGCTCGCCCCCTTGGCGTCGGTGCAGGTTGTTAGCTGGCTGTAAGCCTGTAGCCCTGTGTGGTGTGGACGTCTTTTTACAAAGGGTAACCTACTGCATTCGTATAGCTCGGTACAATTCCAAGTGAAGGAGCTCGCCCTCCACCTGGGCCTGGCGTTGGTGACGGGTTACCCCCACGAAAGAAGTAGACCAATTGTGGGGTTGCAGTACTGACGTACAGTATTTTAATGGGTCAAAAATGAGGACCGCAGGTAACCCTACCATTGAGAAAGACATAGGGTTAGTGATGATCGTATCCTTGCTGCCCCTTGTAAATCGGCAATCACTGCTATCTTCCGACATTCAGCCGAACTTCACTAAATATTTGACTCCTTGTAGTAAGGGTTATTTTACACCCATATTGGTGGCGCCATAGGTAGCGTGCTCGACTACTGTGTCAGTGGTTCCAGGTTTGATACTGGATCGAGGTGGATTGACTTCTTCGGCCTATCTTGAAGGAGTAATAGAGGAAGAGGTATATTGAGTGCGCCTTCCATTGGGTGGAAAGTAACGTTGGTGCCCTACCATGTGGTGCGTACGATATCAACACCGCACGAAAAAGAACCCTGTCCAGTGCCGTCTTAACGCATGGGCCCTCTGGGCACTTACCCGGGGGCCCCACGCTAATCTGTGGATGTCAAGTGACCCATTTACGATATTATTCTTGCGAGTGGTTGTCGTAGGGGCCCCAACACACTGTTTCGCTCAGGGGCCCAGAATGCTGTTCAGACGACACTGACCCTCTCTATTATGCAACGAGCAGATCAAGCAAAATTCTCAGATATAGGAGCTCGTCCCACTCCTGATGGTGGTGGAGTGCCCCAGCGAGCAATCGGTCGACGATAAACAATCATAGTTCCACGTGTCCATCCAGAGGGACAAGATGGGTACCAGACCCTACCATAGGTGGGAAATTGTGTTGTAACCGTGCTATGAGATATAGAGTTCAAAGGGGAGCGGCTTATTGCGTTGGACTCACCAGTTCTCGCCTGATCACTGCAGTTAAGCAGTGCAACCCTAGCTAGTACTAACATGGGTGGCCACTTGGGAACACTGGGTACCACTAATACCCAAAAATCGTCGCATTTTAGTGTAGTGTCTGTGCAGTGTCTGCATTAGAACTACGTTGAGGACGGGGTTCTAATGACCTTGTAGTTGAAGGGCCCTAAAACACCAACGAAACAAAATGACTTTAAGAGTGATGTCGATTCCGGGGTTTCCCGTATGCCTGAGGAATACCCAACCAACTATTATGCCACTAACCTGGTGCTAGGTACATGCCTTTAAACTGGCCCTGAGTATTAGAGTCGGACAGCTGTCGTGTCTGTTTAGGAATAACGAACAAAAAAATAAATGTCTTGTCTGTGTGTCTAGGATGCTTTCTTTATTGCTTATTAGTTTTTGTCTGATATTACACGTTTTTGTTTACTTTCAAAACAGCGGATAAACGCTGAAATCCGGGCTGAAAGTTGGAGGGTTTGCTTGCTCGAGACAGAGCGGCACGTGATTGTTATCACCATCTCTTATATTGCATTAAGAATATTGTTTTCCTCGCTTTTCAGACGTTTATTTATATACTGAATGAGGTTGTTATATAACTTCTCGAGGGGTATTAATTTTTTATTTCGTTTACAGCAGTCCTATTTGTTGTTTCAAGCCGAATTAAAATGTTGAATAATTGAGGCACATGGGGAATTTTACGTCTTGGAAAGGGGGAAGGGATAATCAATACATTATTTATCTGAAAAGTCGTTTATTGTAACATTTTAAAGACTTGACTGTAACTTCCACTGCCGTGTGAGTTCTGAGATAAAATATGATGAGTCCAACACCCCCACCCCTACGAAATTCGCTTAATTTTAGTCGTACTTATTGCAGGAGTTTAGACTCCCTCCCCTCCACCCTCAGTGGTGCAGAGGTAGCGTGAAAGCTGCTTTATCGTTATGTTATGTTACACTAAGGGTTGGGGATTAAGCCAAGCAGCCATAACAGGCTGAACCCTTAGGAGACTGCTGGATTACTGCATTAGTTTGTGTTTTGGGGAGTAAGCCAGGCAGCCATAACAGGATGAACCCTTAGGAGGCTGCCCGCGGGAGATGAGGAGGAAGGTGAAAGGACAAAGGAGAGGGTTAATTTGCAAGACCCAACGTTCTTTACCAACCACCCTTGTTGGTATTGACGTGGGCTTGCGCTGTTTAACTTCAGTGATCTCACGGGAACTTGTGTGTCCGACGCAACTTGGCTGCACGCGGGAGAGGAGGAAGTACGTGTAGGGGGTGTTCGATAGTGGAAATTTGCAGCACCCTACGTTCTCTACCAACCACCCCTGTTGGTACTAACGAGAGTTTGCATTGCTTAACTTCAGTGATCTCACGGGAACTGGTGTGTCTAATGAAACTTGGCCGCACTTATGCAACGCAACTTATTGCGTTGGACACACCAGAAGTTAAGCAACGCAACCCCAGCTAGCACTGTCATGAGTGACCGCTTGGGAGCCCTGGATGCTGCTAGGACCCAATCGCCTGCGATTGTTGCAGGAGTTCAGGAGGCATCAGTTCGATCCTACTCACCACTGTTTCCTCTGGAACGTTGCCTGTACAGCGGTTTGCAGTCTAGACTATGGACTTGTGTTGCCCTTAGCTTTAAAGAGAGCATGGTTTTCATATGTTGTGGGTCCGATCCCCGTAAAATTTTCGGGAGCGGCGAATTGCGTTGGACACACCAGTTGTCGTCTGATCACTGAAGTTAAGCAGCGCAATCCCAGCTAGTACTGACATGGGTGACCGCTTGGGAAAACTGGGTACTGCTAATAGCCAAAAATCGTCACATTAGTGTAGTGTCTGTGCAATCTCTGCATAAGAACTACGCTGTGGACGGGGCTCTAATGACCTTTGTAGTTGAAGGGCCCTAAAACACCAACAACAACCATCAAATTTTTTTTTCTATCCTAGGGGATAAGCTGTACGTTTTCGGCCTGTAAACCTCTTCTGTTTCTCGTAGGTCGAAACGTTCTTTTTCTTTTTAATCTCAGTGCTTTAAATATTTTATGTGGTCCTTTCAGTCAATTCCTAATTCGAGTCGATATTCTTCTCGACGATGAGTACGTTTCTCCCTCCCCCGACCTGCTTCCCGCTTCTCCTCCTTCACTAATAATAATTTTGATGATTGTATTCGTAGTTTATGTAAAATTTCAATTTGAATCCCAATTTCACTTTGTACCTCTCTCATAAATACCAAATTTTATTTGAGTTGGTATCTCCTTCCGAGATCCTCCTTCTCCTCCGCCATTATTTTAAGTGAATGCCTTTCAATTTGCAGTGGTGGATGTGTTTGGAGTTCCCCTTTTCTTCTTTCACGACGTCTCAATACGTGAAATTAGGTTTTAGTGATTATGGGGCTGAAGACGTAGATAGTAAACTACCCAATCCTGAGAGTTTTTCAGGTCTAACTTGATTTATCAGCTTGATGAGAGGAAGGGGACGTCCTTGTTGTCGTCATCAGCAGTGTGTCGAAAGTGACTTCACTGGTTTAATTTGATTTCTGTCATCCTTCATGCACCATGGACATCCTTTTTGTGACGTTATGTACCTCTTTTTTTGCTGTTGGTCCGCTTTGGAATATTTACCACCTTTCAATTGATTTTTGTTTGTTTGTTGGTGTTTAAGGTCCCGTCAACTACAAGGTCATTAGAGACCCGTTCACTGCATAGTTCTAATGCATAGACTGCACAGACACTACGCTAATGCGACGATTATTGGATATTAGCAGTACCCAGCTTTCCCGAGCGACCACCCATGTCAGTACTAACTGGGCTTGCGTTGCTGAACTTCAGTGATCAGACGAGAACTGGTGTGTCCATCGCAACTCGCCGCTACCTTTCAATTGAGAAGGCCTTGGGACTCGCCTCGGTGGGGCAAAAAATATGTTAGTGTGTTACGCCATACGGGTTGGGGACCCGGCCAAGCAGCTATATCGCGCCGGACCCTGTGGAGGCTGATCGTGGATGAGGGGGATCTAGCTTGTTTGTTTGTTTGTTGGTGTTTTAGGGCCCTTCAACTACAGGGTCATTAGATCCCCGTCCACTGTGTAGTTCTGATACATAAACTGCGCAGACACTACACTAATGCGACGATTTTTGGATGCTAGCGGTACCCAGTTTTCCTAAGTTGCCACCAATGTCAGTACTAGCTGGGGTTGCACTGCTTAACTTCAGTGATCAGACGAGAACTGGTGTGTCCAACGCAATTCGCCGTTCCCCGGGGATCTAGCAGTGAAGGACGTAGGATAAGGGAAATTAGAGCACCCAATGTTCCAAACCCGCCAACCATGTCAGTACTGACCTGGGTTGCGTTGCTTAACTTTCGTGATCAGACGAAAACTGGTGTGGCTAACGCAATTCAACGGCTCAAGAGCCTAGCGTACTTACTTGCGTCATTACTTCCAGGTTCTATACTGGATCGAGGTGAATTGACCTCTTTCGGGCAAGAGAGAGATGGGGGAGCCGAGTGCGCCCTCCTTTGGATGAGAAGTATAACCGAGGTCCCGTGTGGTATATTATGGCTTTTGCATCTCTTTACTATGCAACGGGTAGAGGAGGCCAAATTCCCAGATTTAGGAGCTCGGTGGCTTGCCTCCACTAATAGCAGACCAACAATCATAAGAAGTGGAGCAGATGGTGCTGTCCGACCCTGCCATAGGCGGGAAAAGGGTTAGGAGTTGCTTTTAATTGGGAAGGACAAGGAAATAATGGTGGCATACTCACTGCGGACGAGGTGGCGACAAAGGTGCAAGAGTTTACGTACCCTAAGATCAGCGTGCCAGAACAATGCGGCAATAATTTGGATGTGACCCATAGGATTACTGTAAAGGGCATGAAGTGGAGTCCTATATGATCGGAAGGCCCCAATAAAGGGGAAATTTTACAAGGTACTGGTTAGGTCCGCTGTGTTGGACAGAGCATTCGCATTTCAGCAGCTGGATTGCGAATGCTGTGGTGCATAAGTAGGGTGTCAAGAGGAGAAAGAATTGGGAATGAGTACGCTAGGGGTAGTTGAGGATGAGGCGCATGGCTGAAAAGAAGAGAGCGTTGACTGACGTGGTATGGGCATGTGATGAGAGGAAGGGAGGAGGAGCTTGTTAGGTCCATCACAGGGATGCAGGTTATTGAATGCACCCGGACAGTGGAAGACCAAAGCAGAGGTGGAAGCAGGTTGTGCGTAAGGATATTATGTAGTGTGCGGGGTGGACGAAGACCTGGTGGGACTTAGGTGGGAGTGGAGGGCTAGAATCCGCAGAGCTGACCCTGGCACAGGCGGAATAAGGGTCTGATGGTGATTGTCTGCTCTTGTTTATGATTGGCAGCCATACTGTGCTGGTTACGTAACAACTGCTTTTTTGCTTCACTAATCCGAATTTCATTTTAAAAAGAAACGTTTTTTTTTACTTTGCTGGCAAATATTTAATATCTGCTGTTAGATTGCAGTGTTCGATCCCCGTTCGTTTGATGTTGGAGAGCGCTGTAGGCAGGTTCTCTCCCCTCACTCCAATCTCTTTTTCAGGCGGTTGTTTGAAGGATGAGTTTCTCATAACATTGTGATTAAAGGATCAGTGTTTATGAGTGCCACCTCTGCACTCCTCAAGCAGCCTACTCCACTGATATACCCTACAACTGTCCCCTCTTACCATCTGCCCCCTCCTCCAACACTTGTCTCTTACTCATGATTAATACTTGACAAGTCGTTGCGAGGAAGGATTAGGTTTTCTGTACAGTTACTCTTCCACCGAATTTGTTTTGCCTCTTTTAAGATCGCTCTTCCCTCTTCTTCAGTGTCTTGAGGTGCTTTGCAAGGTCGTTTCTCGTTTAAAAGCGAGTGCCCATATTCTTCCCCACGCATGAAAGTGTGGTACGTATTATTTGAATTTTCCTTTGCTTGTTTGTTGGTGTTTTAGGGGCCCTTCAGCTACAAGGTTATTAGAGCCCCGTCCACAGCATAGTTCTTATGAAGAGACTGCACAGACGCTACACTTATGGGACGATTTTTGGGCATCAGCAGTATATAAGCAGTTTTCCCAAGCGGCCCATGTCAGTACTAGCTGGGATTGTGCTGCTTAACTTCAGTGATCAGACGAGAACTGGTGTGTCCAACGCAATTCGCCTCTCCCTTGAATTGTCCTAAAGCCTATGTCAGGGTGGTGCTGTCACACAGTGATCAGACGAGAACTGGTGTGTATAACGCAATTCACCGCTCCCCAGAAGCTGGAGAATGTGATTCTTTGACTGGCGGTTGGCTGCTAAGGCTCGGAACTCATTCCTGATTGAGATGGGTTGTGGGAATCGTTTTGGTGCTGGGTCCCCAGTGATAATACGGATCGATACGGCATTCGGCTGATATGCGGGCGGAGTGAGTTCGATTCCGAGTTGTAGAGACACGATAGTGTTATTACCAAAAGAATTTAGAGCGGCTGTATTGCGTTGGACACTTCAGTTCTCGTCTGGTCACTGGGTGCTGCTAAGACCTCAAATGCGTAGTAACAGCGTGGTGTCTGTGCAGACTCTGCATTAGAAGTACGCAGTAGACGGGGCTCTAATGACCATTGTAGTTGAAGGGCCCACAAATAGCAACGGGGAAAATAAACTAAAAGAATTGAAGGAGTCCCAAGACCTCATTTAGAGAGGGTCCTAACCTGAAGTAATGTGACAAACGGTTCCAGGGAGAAAGATGAGGTGGTATGGACACGTCATGAGACGAGGGGAGGAGGAGCTCGTTAGGTTCATTCTAGGACTGCAGGTGGTCGGCAGCATTCGGGGTAGGGGGAGACCAAAACAGACGTGGGATCAAGTTGCCCGGAGGGACATGGCAGAGTGTGTGGTGGACAGGGACCTGGTGGGAAACAAACGGGAATGGAGGGCTAGAACTCGCAGACCTGACCCCCGCCTCAGGCGGGACAAGGGTATGATGATGATGATGGTTCCAGGGAGAAAGAAAAAAGGCTGTAGATGGAGAAGGAGCTGTGGTTGCCCCACTGCGATTGTCGTGCCCTCTTACTCCCTTGTCGGAATCTGCGTTGTATAATATGTCTTCTTGTCTGGTTTATTGTTTAATTTTCATTTTTGGGTAAATGTAAATAGATGTGGAGTTGTGATACAAACTTATGTTAATATTTGAAGAAGGCGCTTGCGTTGTTGTGAAATTTTCGACCTTTGAATTTTGGTTCCATTATATTGACTCAAGGGCCCTTGTTGCCTTCAGGGTTCGCTGCTGCTCTTGGTTGTGTTATTTCAACGCCTACCTATCTTGTCGCCATCTTCTCGCTTTTACGCTTTCTCCCAATCTCGGTTGCTCGTCGCTCACCCTTTCCTCTCCCTTTCCCTTCCTCTCCCCCTCTTCTTCCTCTCTTCCTCTCCCTCCTCCTTCCTCTCGCTATCCCTCTCTTTCTCTACATCTGTCGTCTCTATCCCTCATTTCCGTATCTATCCCCCCTCTCCGTCCCTCTATCCCCCTCTCCATCTCTATCCCTCCCTCACTCTCCGTCGTTGTTCCTCACTCTCCGTCGTTGTCCCTCCCTCCCCGTCTCTGTCTCCCTCCCTTTCCGTCTCTGTCCCTCCCTCACTCAGTCTCTGTCCCTTCCACACTCAGTCTCTATTCCTCCCTTCCTCTCCGTCTATCCCTACCTCCATCCCTCTTCCTCTCCCGTTTTAAGTCCCTGTCAGAGGTTCCTTGGTCTTCCACCCTCCGTCCTCCATTGTCCTTGGTCCTTCTCCCAGATAGCAGTCGATGATTTAATTTAAGAAAGATTTCCCTCTTTGCTGAATGTTGATTTGTAACGAATTTTTGGGTGTATTTCTTCATTGTCGACAGCGGTGAAATTTGAATGCCCATTTCGTAGAGTGTGAATTAAAGGACCTTGTCGACCCTTTGAGACCTTTTCTCTGTTTGAAAGAATAGATTTATGTTAGATTTTCCTTTCGCTTTCTCAACGCTGTTTATTTCATTGTTTTATTCTAAATACTTGTCCCGGATTATCAGCAGTTGACGCGCGCGGTGGTCTTCTGAAATAAATTGCACCCCTTCTGTCTTACAAATTAGACTCTTTTTTTTTTCCTAGTACGGAATGCGTGACGTAGTTTCAGACGTGCCCTCCACTAGATTGCTTGGTAGATGTCATGGGGGCACATTTGGACTTTGTCATTAGTATTGTGGTCCAAGGCTAGATGGTGGGGGTGACGTTTTTCGTCCACTGCGCTCATAGATGGAATTGAACTCCACGTCCCCCCCCCCCTTTTCCGCCATCCTTTCCATCCCTGGATCCTCTCTTTCTCGCCACTGGTGTGTCACTTGACATTTTGATAATTAATGTCGCTAATTAACATTTTGAGTGAAAGGATTAATCTGTTTTTTTGTTTACATTTCCGAAGCTGAAAATGACTGAGTAAATTCGGACCTTTTGATTTGCGGAATAGACCCCATCGTCATAGCCCCTTTGTCCTTCTTACTGAGTGTGCTGTTGTCGTTGTTGTTTTTCCGCCACTGGTCAAAAATGGGGGAGAAGGGGGAATGGACTCCATTATAGGATGATGGTTGAAAGGGCTATGTGTTACCAAAGAGTTAAATCGACCTTGTCTCTGTGCACTTTTGCTCTTTAGTATCCTTTAATCCTGTCCTCCCCTCTCTGTCCTCTCCCCACTCACCACTCTCCTTCTCTTCCGTCTGTCCGTCTTTCACCTTGTACATTATGCAAATTAAAAGAAGTTGTTGAACGTGGGAAGAAATGGTTTCAAAATGTCGCGCTCTGCTCACCCCTCCATTCCCTTCTTCATCATTGCGGATAAGAGATTTTTTAAATTAACATAATTAAATGAAGAAGTTTAAATTAGATTTTTTGAAGGAAGACCTCCTTTCCTCTCCTGGATACTTTTACTTCTTATCCTCCAAGATGCTTTTCTTTTCTGAAATCTTTAAAAGTTGAACCGAGATTCGTTTTGTTATCCAAAACCAATTAAATATTTAAATTAGTCCCGAAGGGGTTTTCATTTTGATGAAAATGTAAACAAATTAAAGTGTCCTTCTAATAGTTGCCTTTCTCGGTGGGTCGATGGTTGCACGTTTGATCCCTGTCCGAGGTGAGGGGGTCAGTCACTTGTTTCGAGTGTAGGAGGTGTCTCTCAAATTTATTGCCTTCAGTTGTATAGGAAGTAAAACCGTTGAAGGAGTATATAGGACCATCTATACTAGAATCTATAGTATAGATGGTCCTATATACTCCTTCAACGGCTTTTCAACGGCTATAGATTCTATAGGATGTCATCCAGCGCAGGAGGTAACGTGTTCGATTACTACATCCAGTGGCGGATCCAGGATTTTCATCAGGGGGGATTTGAGCTAATACGGGGGGGGGGGGATTGAGCTAAAGCTTGCATATATTATGCGAATACGTTTATATGTGCCTAGGAGGGGGTTGCAACCCCAAAATCCCCACCCTGGAACCGCGCGTGACTACATCAATGGTTCTAGGTTCGATATTGGACCGATGTGGATTAGCTTCTCTTTCAGGCAAGAGAGGTCCCGAGGACCCTCTCTACTATGCAACAGGTAGATGAGGCAAAATTCCCAGGTTAAGAGTTTGGTGGAGTCCCCCCTCCTCCAACGAACAGTAGGCCGACGCTGGCTAAGAATAGGGATTGCAGCTTTGGTCGGCAGCCGGCTGCAGAAAAATATCATCTAATAGGTCGCCCATGTGTCCATTCAGAGTTACCCTGCCATGGGTGGAGAAAACAGCTTATTAGTCGCTTTAGTTGCTTTATAGGATGTCATCACTGCACGGAGAAGAGCTCTTTCTACACGGAAAGAGTCAAATATGCATGTAGATTGCCCGAAGTTTAAGGTGTAGGAACAGTTCGCCCTCTGTAGTCGGTAAATCGCCTTCATCGGTAGATGAGCAATCTCTAAATAAACTCATCGCCGAAACGTTGCTGCCCCTTGTTGATCAGCAATCACTGCTAGTTACCTCTACTCTACCATCGCTCTGCCCTGGTTGGGATCTTCTGTCGTTTGCCGACGATAATTATTATGGTTTAGAGCTCATTTTCCCCTTTCTTCAGGAATTGCAACAAAAAATTGATCTC
>JAAFCE010006668.1:9835609-9889450 GCA_013389805.1 Trigoniulus corallinus
GAGATCAATTTTTTGTTGCAATTCCTGAAGAAAGGGGAAAATGAGCTCTAAACCATAATAATTATCGTCGGCAAACGACAGAAGATCCCAACCAGGGCAGAGCGATGGTAGAGTAGAGGTAACTAGCAGTGATTGCTGATCAACAAGGGGCAGCAACGTTTCGGCGATGAGTTTATTTAGAGATTGCTCATCTACCGATGAAGGCGATTTACCGACTACAGAGGGCGAACTGTTCCTACACCTTAAACTTCGGGCAATCTACATGCATATTTGACTCTTTCCGTGTAGAAAGAGCTCTTCTCCGTGCAGTGATGACATCCTATAAAGCAACTAAAGCGACTAATAAGCTGTTTTCTCCACCCATGGCAGGGTAACTCTGAATGGACACATGGGCGACCTATTAGATGATATTTTTCTGCAGCCGGCTGCCGACCAAAGCTGCAATCCCTATTCTTAGCCAGCGTCGGCCTACTGTTCGTTGGAGGAGGGGGGACTCCACCAAACTCTTAACCTGGGAATTTTGCCTCATCTACCTGTTGCATAGTAGAGAGGGTCCTCGGGACCTCTCTTGCCTGAAAGAGAAGCTAATCCACATCGGTCCAATATCGAACCTAGAACCATTGATGTAGTCACGCGCGGTTCCAGGGTGGGGATTTTGGGGTTGCAACCCCCTCCTAGGCACATATAAACGTATTCGCATAATATATGCAAGCTTTAGCTCAATCCCCCCCCCCCCGTATTAGCTCAAATCCCCCCTGATGAAAATCCTGGATCCGCCACTGGATGTAGTAATCGAACACGTTACCTCCTGCGCTGGATGACATCCTATAGAATCTATAGCCGTTGAAAAGCCGTTGAAGGAGTATATAGGACCATCTATACTATAGATTCTAGTATAGATGGTCCTATATACTCCTTCAACGGTTTTACTTCCTATACAACTGAAGGCAATAAATTTGAGAGACACCTCCTACACTCGAAACAAGTGACTGACCCCCTCACCTCGGACAGGGATCAAACGTGCAACCATCGACCCACCGAGAAAGGCAACTATTAGAAGGACACTTTAATTTGTTTACATTTTCATCAAAATGAAAACCCCTTCGGGACTAATTTAAATATTTAATTGGTTTTGGATAACAAAACGAATCTCGGTTCAACTTTTAAAGATTTCAGAAAAGAAAAGCATCTTGGAGGATAAGAAGTAAAAGTATCCAGGAGAGGAAAGGAGGTCTTCCTTCAAAAAATCTAATTTAAACTTCTTCATTTAATTATGTTAATTTAAAAAATCTCTTATCCGCAATGATGAAGAAGGGAATGGAGGGGTGAGCAGAGCGCGACATTTTGAAACCATTTCTTCCCACGTTCAACAACTTCTTTTAATTTGCATAATGTACAAGGTGAAAGACGGACAGACGGAAGAGAAGGAGAGTGGTGAGTGGGGAGAGGACAGAGATTAAAGGATACTAAAGAGCAAAAGTGCACAGAGACAAGGTCGATTTAACTCTTTGGTAACACATAGCCCTTTCAACCATCATCCTATAATGGAGTCCATTCCCCCTTCTCCCCCATTTTTGACCAGTGGCGGAAAAACAACAACGACAACAGCACACTCAGTAAGAAGGACAAAGGGGCTATGACGATGGGGTCTATTCCGCAAATCAAAAGGTCCGAATTTACTCAGTCATTTTCAGCTTCGGAAATGTAAACAAAAAAACAGATTAATCCTTTCACTCAAAATGTTAATTAGCGACATTAATTATCAAAATGTCAAGTGACACACCAGTGGCGAGAAAGAGAGGATCCAGGGATGGAAAGGATGGCGGAAAAGGGGGGGGGGACGTGGAGTTCAATTCCATCTATGAGCGCAGTGGACGAAAAACGTCACCCCCACCATCTAGCTTTGGACCACAATACTAATGACAAAGTCCAAATGTGCCCCCATGACATCTACCAAGCAATCTAGTGGAGGGCACGTCTGAAACTACGTCACGCATTCCGTACTAGGAAAAAAAAAGAGTCTAATTTGTAAGACAGAAGGGGTGCAATTTATTTCAGAAGACCACCGCGCGCGTCAACTGCTGATAATCCGGGACAAGTATTTAGAATAAAACAATGAAATAAACAGCGTTGAGAAAGCGAAAGGAAAATCTAACATAAATCTATTCTTTCAAACAGAGAAAAGGTCTCAAAGGGTCGACAAGGTCCTTTAATTCACACTCTACGAAATGGGCATTCAAATTTCACCGCTGTCGACAATGAAGAAATACACCCAAAAATTCGTTACAAATCAACATTCAGCAAAGAGGGAAATCTTTCTTAAATTAAATCATCGACTGCTATCTGGGAGAAGGACCAAGGACAATGGAGGACGGAGGGTGGAAGACCAAGGAACCTCTGACAGGGACTTAAAACGGGAGAGGAAGAGGGATGGAGGTAGGGATAGACGGAGAGGAAGGGAGGAATAGAGACTGAGTGTGGAAGGGACAGAGACTGAGTGAGGGAGGGACAGAGACGGAAAGGGAGGGAGACAGAGACGGGGAGGGAGGGACAACGACGGAGAGTGAGGAACAACGACGGAGAGTGAGGGAGGGATAGAGATGGAGAGGGGGATAGAGGGACGGAGAGGGGGGATAGATACGGAAATGAGGGATAGAGACGACAGATGTAGAGAAAGAGAGGGATAGCGAGAGGAAGGAGGAGGAGGGAGAGGAAGAAGAGGGGGAGAGGAAGGGAAAGGGAGAGGAAAGGGTGAGCGACGAGCAACCGAGATTGGGAGAAAGCGTAAAAGCGAGAAGATGGCGACAAGATAGGTAGGCGTTGAAATAACACAACCAAGAGCAGCAGCGAACCCTGAAGGCAACAAGGGCCCTTGAGTCAATATAATGGAACCAAAATTCAAAGGTCGAAAATTTCACAACAACGCAAGCGCCTTCTTCAAATATTAACATAAGTTTGTATCACAACTCCACATCTATTTACATTTACCTAAAAATGAAAATTAAACAATAAACCAGACAAGAAGACATATTATACAACGCAGATTCCGACAAGGGAGTAAGAGGGCACGACAATCGCAGTGGGGCAACCACAGCTCCTTCTCCATCTACAGCCTTTTTTCTTTCTCCCTGGAACCATCATCATCATCATACCCTTGTCCCGCCTGAGGCGGGGGTCAGGTCTGCGAGTTCTAGCCCTCCATTCCCGTTTGTTTCCCACCAGGTCCCTGTCCACCACACACTCTGCCATGTCCCTCCGGGCAACTTGATCCCACGTCTGTTTTGGTCTCCCCCTACCCCGAATGCTGCCGACCACCTGCAGTCCTAGAATGAACCTAACGAGCTCCTCCTCCCCTCGTCTCATGACGTGTCCATACCACCTCATCTTTCTCCCTGGAACCGTTTGTCACATTACTTCAGGTTAGGACCCTCTCTAAATGAGGTCTTGGGACTCCTTCAATTCTTTTAGTTTATTTTCCCCGTTGCTATTTGTGGGCCCTTCAACTACAATGGTCATTAGAGCCCCGTCTACTGCGTACTTCTAATGCAGAGTCTGCACAGACACCACGCTGTTACTACGCATTTGAGGTCTTAGCAGCACCCAGTGACCAGACGAGAACTGAAGTGTCCAACGCAATACAGCCGCTCTAAATTCTTTTGGTAATAACACTATCGTGTCTCTACAACTCGGAATCGAACTCACTCCGCCCGCATATCAGCCGAATGCCGTATCGATCCGTATCATCACTGGGGACCCAGCACCAAAACGATTCCCACAACCCATCTCAATCAGGAATGAGTTCCGAGCCTTAGCAGCCAACCGCCAGTCAAAGAATCACATTCTCCAGCTTCTGGGGAGCGGTGAATTGCGTTATACACACCAGTTCTCGTCTGATCACTGTGTGACAGCACCACCCTGACATAGGCTTTAGGACAATTCAAGGGAGAGGCGAATTGCGTTGGACACACCAGTTCTCGTCTGATCACTGAAGTTAAGCAGCACAATCCCAGCTAGTACTGACATGGGCCGCTTGGGAAAACTGCTTATATACTGCTGATGCCCAAAAATCGTCCCATAAGTGTAGCGTCTGTGCAGTCTCTTCATAAGAACTATGCTGTGGACGGGGCTCTAATAACCTTGTAGCTGAAGGGCCCTAAAACACCAACAAACAAGCAAAGGAAAATTCAAATAATACGTACCACACTTTCATGCGTGGGGAAGAATATGGGCACTCGCTTTTAAACGAGAAACGACCTTGCAAAGCACCTCAAGACACTGAAGAAGAGGGAAGAGCGATCTTAAAAGAGGCAAAACAAATTCGGGGAAGAGTAACTGTACAGAAAACCTAATCCTTCCTCGCAACGACTTGTCAAGTATTAATCATGAGTAAGAGACAAGTGTTGGAGGAGGGGGCAGATGGTAAGAGGGGACAGTTGTAGGGTATATCAGTGGAGTAGGCTGCTTGAGGAGTGCAGAGGTGGCACTCATAAACACTGATCCTTTAATCACAATGTTATGAGAAACTCATCCTTCAAACAACCGCCTGAAAAAGAGATTGGAGTGAGGGGAGAGAACCTGCCTACAACGCTCTCCAACATCAAACGAACGGGGATCGAACACTGCAATCTAACAGCAGATATTAAATATTTGCCAGCAAAGTAAAAAACACGTTTCTTTTTAAAATGAAATTCGGATTAGTGAAGCAAAAAAGCAGTTGTTACGTAACCAGCACAGTATGGCTGCCAATCATAAACAAGAGCAGACAATCACCATCAGACCCTTATTCCGCCTGTGCCAGGGTCAGCTCTGCGGATTCTAGCCCTCCACTCCCACCTAAGTCCCACCAGGTCTTCGTCCACCCCGCACACTACATATATCCTTACGCACAACCTGCTTCCACCTCTGCTTTGGTCTTCCTCTGTCCAGGTGCATTCAATAACCTGCATCCCTGTGATGGACCTAACAAGCTCCTCCTCCCTTCCTCTCATCACATGCCCATACCACGTCAGTCAACGCTCTCTTCTTTTCAGCCATGCGCCTCATCCTCAACTACCCCTAGCGTACTCATTCCCAATTCTTTCTCCTCTTGACACCCTACTTATGCACCACAGCATTCGCAATCCAGCTGCTGAAATGCGAATGCTCTGTCCAACACAGCGGACCTAACCAGTACCTTGTAAAATTTCCCCTTTATTGGGGCCTTCCGATCATATAGGACTCCACTTCATGCCCTTTACAGTAATCCTATGGGTCACATCCAAATTATTGCCGCATTGTTCTGGCACGCTGATCTTAGGGTACGTAAACTCTTGCACCTTTGTCGCCACCTCGTCCGCAGTGAGTATGCCACCATTATTTCCTTGTCCTTCCCAATTAAAAGCAACTCCTAACCCTTTTCCCGCCTATGGCAGGGTCGGACAGCACCATCTGCTCCACTTCTTATGATTGTTGGTCTGCTATTAGTGGAGGCAAGCCACCGAGCTCCTAAATCTGGGAATTTGGCCTCCTCTACCCGTTGCATAGTAAAGAGATGCAAAAGCCATAATACACCACACGGGACCTCGGTTATACTTCTCATCCAAAGGAGGGCGCACTCGGCTCCCCCATCTCTCTCTTGCCCGAAAGAGGTCAATTCACCTCGATCCAGTATAGAACCTGGAAGTAATGACGCAAGTAAGTACGCTAGGCTCTTGAGCCGTTGAATTGCGTTAGCCACACCAGTTTTCGTCTGATCACGAAAGTTAAGCAACGCAACCCAGGTCAGTACTGACATGGTTGGCGGGTTTGGAACATTGGGTGCTCTAATTTCCCTTATCCTACGTCCTTCACTGCTAGATCCCCGGGGAACGGCGAATTGCGTTGGACACACCAGTTCTCGTCTGATCACTGAAGTTAAGCAGTGCAACCCCAGCTAGTACTGACATTGGTGGCAACTTAGGAAAACTGGGTACCGCTAGCATCCAAAAATCGTCGCATTAGTGTAGTGTCTGCGCAGTTTATGTATCAGAACTACACAGTGGACGGGGATCTAATGACCCTGTAGTTGAAGGGCCCTAAAACACCAACAAACAAACAAACAAGCTAGATCCCCCTCATCCACGATCAGCCTCCACAGGGTCCGGCGCGATATAGCTGCTTGGCCGGGTCCCCAACCCGTATGGCGTAACACACTAACATATTTTTTGCCCCACCGAGGCGAGTCCCAAGGCCTTCTCAATTGAAAGGTAGCGGCGAGTTGCGATGGACACACCAGTTCTCGTCTGATCACTGAAGTTCAGCAACGCAAGCCCAGTTAGTACTGACATGGGTGGTCGCTCGGGAAAGCTGGGTACTGCTAATATCCAATAATCGTCGCATTAGCGTAGTGTCTGTGCAGTCTATGCATTAGAACTATGCAGTGAACGGGTCTCTAATGACCTTGTAGTTGACGGGACCTTAAACACCAACAAACAAACAAAAATCAATTGAAAGGTGGTAAATATTCCAAAGCGGACCAACAGCAAAAAAAGAGGTACATAACGTCACAAAAAGGATGTCCATGGTGCATGAAGGATGACAGAAATCAAATTAAACCAGTGAAGTCACTTTCGACACACTGCTGATGACGACAACAAGGACGTCCCCTTCCTCTCATCAAGCTGATAAATCAAGTTAGACCTGAAAAACTCTCAGGATTGGGTAGTTTACTATCTACGTCTTCAGCCCCATAATCACTAAAACCTAATTTCACGTATTGAGACGTCGTGAAAGAAGAAAAGGGGAACTCCAAACACATCCACCACTGCAAATTGAAAGGCATTCACTTAAAATAATGGCGGAGGAGAAGGAGGATCTCGGAAGGAGATACCAACTCAAATAAAATTTGGTATTTATGAGAGAGGTACAAAGTGAAATTGGGATTCAAATTGAAATTTTACATAAACTACGAATACAATCATCAAAATTATTATTAGTGAAGGAGGAGAACCGGGAAGCAGGTCGGGGGAGGGAGAAACGTACTCATCGTCGAGAAGAATATCGACTCGAATTAGGAATTGACTGAAAGGACCACATAAAATATTTAAAGCACTGAGATTAAAAAGAAAAAGAACGTTTCGACCTACGAGAAACAGAAGAGATTTACAGGCCGAAAACGTACAGCTTATCCCCTAGGACAGAAAAAAAAATTTGATGGTTGTTGTTGGTGCTTTAGGGCCCTTCAACTACAAAGGTCATTAGAGCCCCGTCCACATCGTAGTTCTTATGCAGAGATTGCACAGACACTCCACCAATGTGACGATTTTTGGCTATTAGCAATACCCAGTTTTCCCAAGCGGTCACCCATGTCAGTACTAGCTGGGATTGCGCTGCTTAACTTCAGTGATCAGACGACAACTGGTGTGTCCAACGCAATTCGCCGCTCCCGAAAATTTTACGGGGATCGGACCCACAACATATGAAAACCATGCTCTCTTTAAAGCTAAGGGCAACACAAGTCCATAGTCTAGACTGCAAACCGCTGTACAGGCAACGTTCCAGAGGAAACAGTGGTGAGTAGGATCGAACTGATGCCTCCTGAACTCCTGCAACAATCGCAGGCGATTGGGTCCTAGCAGCATCCAGGGCTCCCAAGCGGTCACTCATGACAGTGCTAGCTGGGGTTGCGTTGCTTAACTTCTGGTGTGTCCAACGCAATAAGTTGCGTTGCATAAGTGCGGCCAAGTTTCATTAGACACACCAGTTCCCGTGAGATCACTGAAGTTAAGCAATGCAAACTCTCGTTAGTACCAACAGGGGTGGTTGGTAGAGAACGTAGGGTGCTGCAAATTTCCACTATCGAACACCCCCTACACGTACTTCCTCCTCTCCCGCGTGCAGCCAAGTTGCGTCGGACACACAAGTTCCCGTGAGATCACTGAAGTTAAACAGCGCAAGCCCACGTCAATACCAACAAGGGTGGTTGGTAAAGAACGTTGGGTCTTGCAAATTAACCCTCTCCTTTGTCCTTTCACCTTCCTCCTCATCTCCCGCGGGCAGCCTCCTAAGGGTTCATCCTGTTATGGCTGCCTGGCTTACTCCCCAAAACACAAACTAATGCAGTAATCCAGCAGTCTCCTAAGGGTTCAGCCTGTTATGGCTGCTTGGCTTAATCCCCAACCCTTAGTGTAACATAACATAACGATAAAGCAGCTTCCACGCTACCTCTGCACCACTGAGGGTGGAGGGGAGGGAGTCTAAACTCCTGCAATAAGTACGACTAAAATTAAGCGAATTTCGTAGGGGTGGGGGTGTTGGACTCATCATATTTTATCTCAGAACTCACACGGCAGTGGAAGTTACAGTCAAGTCTTTAAAATGTTACAATAAACGACTTTTCAGATAAATAATGTATTGATTATCCCTTCCCCCTTTCCAAGACGTAAAATTCCCCATGTGCCTCAATTATTCAACATTTTAATTCGGCTTGAAACAACAAATAGGACTGCTGTAAACGAAATAAAAAATTAATACCCCTCGAGAAGTTATATAACAACCTCATTCAGTATATAAATAAACGTCTGAAAAGCGAGGAAAACAATATTCTTAATGCAATATAAGAGATGGTGATAACAATCACGTGCCGCTCTGTCTCGAGCAAGCAAGCCCTCCAACTTTCAGCCCGGATTTCAGCGTTTATCCGCTGTTTTGAAAGTAAACAAAAACGTGTAATATCAGACAAAAACTAATAAGCAATAAAGAAAGCATCCTAGACACACAGACAAGACATTTATTTTTTTGCTCGTTATTCCTAAACAGACACGACAGCTGTCCGACTCTAATACTCAGGGCCAGTTTAAAGGCATGTACCTAGCACCAGGTTAGTGGCATAATAGTTGGTTGGGTATTCCTCAGGCATACGGGAAACCCCGGAATCGACATCACTCTTAAAGTCATTTTGTTTCGTTGGTGTTTTAGGGCCCTTCAACTACAAGGTCATTAGAGCCCCGTCCTCAACGTAGTTCTAATGCAGACACTGCACAGACACTACACTAAAATGCGACGATTTTTGGGTATTAGTGGTACCCAGTGTTCCCAAGTGGCCACCCATGTTAGTACTAGCTAGGGTTGCACTGCTTAACTGCAGTGATCAGGCGAGAACTGGTGAGTCCAACGCAATAAGCCGCTCCCCTTTGAACTCTATATCTCATAGCACGGTTACAACACAATTTCCCACCTATGGTAGGGTCTGGTACCCATCTTGTCCCTCTGGATGGACACGTGGAACTATGATTGTTTATCGTCGACCGATTGCTCGCTGGGGCACTCCACCACCATCAGGAGTGGGACGAGCTCCTATATCTGAGAATTTTGCTTGATCTGCTCGTTGCATAATAGAGAGGGTCAGTGTCGTCTGAACAGCATTCTGGGCCCCTGAGCGAAACAGTGTGTTGGGGCCCCTACGACAACCACTCGCAAGAATAATATCGTAAATGGGTCACTTGACATCCACAGATTAGCGTGGGGCCCCCGGGTAAGTGCCCAGAGGGCCCATGCGTTAAGACGGCACTGGACAGGGTTCTTTTTCGTGCGGTGTTGATATCGTACGCACCACATGGTAGGGCACCAACGTTACTTTCCACCCAATGGAAGGCGCACTCAATATACCTCTTCCTCTATTACTCCTTCAAGATAGGCCGAAGAAGTCAATCCACCTCGATCCAGTATCAAACCTGGAACCACTGACACAGTAGTCGAGCACGCTACCTATGGCGCCACCAATATGGGTGTAAAATAACCCTTACTACAAGGAGTCAAATATTTAGTGAAGTTCGGCTGAATGTCGGAAGATAGCAGTGATTGCCGATTTACAAGGGGCAGCAAGGATACGATCATCACTAACCCTATGTCTTTCTCAATGGTAGGGTTACCTGCGGTCCTCATTTTTGACCCATTAAAATACTGTACGTCAGTACTGCAACCCCACAATTGGTCTACTTCTTTCGTGGGGGTAACCCGTCACCAACGCCAGGCCCAGGTGGAGGGCGAGCTCCTTCACTTGGAATTGTACCGAGCTATACGAATGCAGTAGGTTACCCTTTGTAAAAAGACGTCCACACCACACAGGGCTACAGGCTTACAGCCAGCTAACAACCTGCACCGACGCCAAGGGGGCGAGCACATCACAGTAGGACACCGTCTTCACCTCTATTCCAAAGGAAGGCGCAGTTAAGCCCTCTCTATCTCTCGCCCTGAAAACAAGCCAAACTACCTCGATCCAGGATCGAACCTGCAACCGCTGACACGGCGCTGTAGTCAAGTGGATCCACATTCTAATCCTTTAGGAAGAAAATAAAGAAAATATCCACCCTGTCTGTGGTCATTAGTATGTAACATCGAGCAAGCAAGCCTCTCATCTTGGTCCATCTCACCAATTCAATAACACAGCCTTATTATTTTTATTTGGCACCAAAGGAATGAGAAATCATTTCAACCCTTTAATCCTCCTAGCGACTCGTTCTCAGTCTCCTCCTCAAACAACTTCACCGCCCTTGTGCCTTCCGTCAACAAAAATCACCAGACACCGACAGTGAGTTTCATTAACCAGCAAGGCAGCCTGACGATACCCCTTAGCGACGTTCAATCTTCCAGAATTCACTCACTCCTAAAAGCCCCCCCCCCCCCATCCCCAAGAACAAATACAACTTTCATCACAAAACGTCCCAAAGGAACTACATCTAAGATGCATAAGACCCAATGGGCAAATTCAAAATAACCAAAACAATATCACGTAGATTTCAAATCTGCTCCAGGGTCAGTTATCGGAGAGCTCGTACCAGGAGCGCATCCGGCATGGTAAGATCACAACACCAGTCTCAAATCGGTAAAAAAAAAGTTATTTACCGACGCCAAGGAACAGGAACAGAAGCAAGAAAAGTGGAAGAGGTTCAACTCCATGCAGTGTTAAGGAAAAGAAGGAGAAACGGCAAGTGTCCCACTTCGGACACGACCTTCACCCTCATCAAAAAATAAAATATAAACACCCGTCCCGATAAGGATCAACCAATGACTCAAAAGCTCCTGCACCAGGAAATTTTGCCTCACCTACCCGTTGCGTAGTAGAGGGGGTTCCTGGACGTGCAAATGCCATCCTAAACCACACGGGGCCTCGGTTTTACTTCTCATTCGGCACTCGGGGGCCTCTCTACAAAAAGAAACACATGGCAGAGGTAAAATTTGGGGGAGGGGATCTTATTAAGATCTCAAACCACAGAACTGACTACGTCCGAAAAAAAAACACGTTTGCAAGAAACCACTTGCTCCTCCGTACTCCTGCCCCACTACAGTTATGATAACAAAGCCAAAACAAGCAACATTAACCTTTTACCCCCCCCCCCCCATGGCAAGGTGGGGGTACCCATCTTTGTTCCTCTGAATGGACACAAGGACGGTATTTTCCCGCAGCCGGCTGCCGACCAAATCTATAACCTCTATGCTTATTTAACGTCGGCCTACGGTAACTGCAGGTATGATAACGTCAACAAAATATCCACAGGAAAAGTAAAACTGACCGGTGAAGAAAAGGGTAAAGGGAAAATAGGGCAAAGGGGAAGAGGGGATGGGGGTTCAACAGTAAAAATATATTTTTTTTTCAAACTTGTTAACTGATATAAGAAGGATTTCGGTTATCTGAATGTGATCTTAAGATTTATAGGAGACTTACATATTTCTACAGACATAAAACATCCGGAGAGGGAAGAAAAAAAATGATAAAAACTGAAATACATTTTTTACTTCGCTGCCCTAAAAAAAACTTAATAAGAGATTTAAGAGAAGGACCTAATCTCATCATAAAATTGCATAGGGCGCAATTCCATTATATAGTAAAAAAAACTAGTCTAAAAGTGGCTATTAAGACCAAGTGGGGGACGAACGCAGGTCGAAAGGACAGAAAAAAAAACTTTCATGAAAAAAATCCCTTAACCCCCCTACTATATTCTAATAAGAGTACTTAAGGGGTTTAGTTGGAGATCAAAATGATGAAGTTGTAGACGAGGACAACGACACACGAAAAAAAAAAAACTAGAAAAAAAATTCCCAATCCACAAAAATTCCTTCTCGCAAAGGGTCACAATTCGACAGCCATTACCAATTCAACATCACAAAATTGCCGTCAATTCTGGACATCAAAGACGGGTGCAAAAATGAAGAGATCAGACCAGAAACTGGTGAGCGGCGAATTGTGTTGGACACACCAGTTCTCGTCTGACCACTGAAGTTAAGCAACGCAACCCCAGCTAGTACTGACATGGGTGGCCGCTTGGGAAAACTGGGTACTGCTAATACCCAAACATCGTCGCATTAGTATAGTGTCTGTGCAGTCTTTGCATCAGAACTACACAGTGGATGGGGCTCTAATGCCCTTGTAGTTGAAGGGCCCTAAAACACCAACAACCGCGCCTATGAGAGAGTCTAGTGCCTCATTTTGTTCCCTTAGGACGCAAGAGCCATCTGTCAGACAGGATTTTACTGCAGCCAGCTGCCGCCGACCTAACGCTGCACCCCTCCTTAGAGCCAGCCTATTGGTATTCGGTGAGGGCAGGGGGAGAAGAAGACGACCTCCTATACCTGGAAACTTATTCCCTAATTTAAGGATTCTTTTCCGTGTCGTGGGGACGCCATACACACTCTTACACGGCAATGCACCGGCGTGATTTCCAATTCAGGACGGAAGAGGAATCCATGGCCTCTCTCTCTCTCTCGCCCGGTAAAGAACAGTCAAGGATCGAACCTGGAACCACTGACGCAGAATCCCAGCATGCTACCTCTGACTCATCAAGGCGGGGTTACCGAAGCAGACGGGATTGTCTCAAAAATTTCGAAAGCACAGACTTAAAGAGGAACGACTGTCCTCGGTAGGGCACTTGACTAAGGCGTCAGGGGTTTCAGGTTCGATAATGGATCGAGGTGGGTCCATGTGGTGTAAGATGTCATTTGCACGGAAAAAGGACCCTCTCCACTATGAAACGAGAACAGGCAAAATTCTCAGGTGCAGGAGGTGGGTGGAGTGACTCAAAGAACAGCAGGTTGTACCCACAAATCGCCCATGTATCCATCTTTTGCTAGAATTAAAGAGGAACACAGAGTCAAAATCGCAAATCTGCATGCATCATGGGAAAAGCAGTGGGCTGAAGAGGTTGTGTCCAGTAGCAACAGCAATAATCTAAACATTTATGTAGTAGCCATCAATTCTCTCTCTCTCTCTCTCTCCAAATGACCAGCCCCAACCTCTGCAAACGCAACAATTCTGTCAAAAACAAAAACAACGATAAAAAAATGATAGAAGAACACAAACACATTTTCTGCAACCAGATTTAGACAAATTGCCGTCGTTCAAAATTCACCGAACACAATTTAAATTCTGCAATTGAATATCTTAACCCCCCTCCTCACCCAATCATTCAGCCAACATTCATCTTAGAAAATAGGATACCCGTCAGGTCGGTCAAGTGGTCAAGACAAGAAGAATGGTCGCCGCCGATACCAAGGAAGCCACTGCTCCGTTATTGCTGTCGTTATTTACCGCCGGCCCTCTCACAAGACATCTTGAAGATAAGCCGTCGAGTTTCCGCTCACATGCTCCCCCTACTAAAGAGAACCAACCACCAGCCTTACGTCCCACCTGGAACAATGGAGATCAGTTATCAGGCGCGAACCTGTAACGAGTCAAACACTCAACCGACCGTACCAGGTATCAAGTGGTACGCGCACGTCAGTACAACTGGCGTCATTCCTGCTTTCCACTTCTCTCAGGCTCCTTCTTAAAGCTCTCCGTCAAGTTCCAGTTTACGAGAATTATGCTGCCCTACACACATTTCCGCGCAGAAAAGGGTCTGTAACCCGAAAGCAAGACCTTATACTCTCTCGTCAGATAAAATATTTCCTACCTACCCTCATCATCGTCATTCCTAACAACTTTTCTGCCTATGGCAAGGTCGGCTACCCATTTTGGGACAACTGGGACAAATTATCTCGCAGAAGGCTGTCAAGTGTTGTTACCGAACTACACGTTCCATGTAGTAAGGGTTCTTTTCAAGTTCAGTGCTGAGAAGGACGGAGGGTGTACGAATGACCTCTTTCTCGCCTGCGCAAAGGAGTCAAACCAATTAATGTAGGATCGAACCTGGGTCACCTGGAACTCGAAAGAAACATAAAGAGAACGCACGGATCTGATCAAGGTTCAGGCCTATGGCGGACATGCCAGGTAGTGACAGGATGCGTGTCAGTTGTTTGTTGGTGTTTTAGGGCCCTTCAACTACAAAGGTCATTAGAGCCCCGTCCACAGCGCAGTTCTTATGCAGAGACTGCACAGACACTACACTAATGAGACGATTTTTGGGTTATTAGCAGTACCCAGTTGTCCCAAGCGGCCATCCATGTCAGTACTAGCTGGGGTTGCGCTGCTTAACTTCAGTTATCACACGACAACTGGTGTGTCCAACGCAATTCATCCTGGTCAGTGGGACCAGGATCGATTCCCGCTATCACAAACTAGTGAAACTTGAATTTCTATTGCCTGTGCAGCATTGCTCCGTCATCGTAATCAGAAGTTAGGCGCGCAAGTGGATCAGGATCGATTCCCGACAAGAGCAAACTGCTGAAAAATGCATCTTCCTAGTGTCTCTCCGCCATTTTTTATTACAGGCAGGAATCACTCACAAAGACAGCGCGATAAACAGCATCATTAGGATCAAAATGAATCACTGAAACGAGCAAGAGTGAGACCCCTAAATAAAAAACGAAAAAAAAATTATATGATTATTTTCAAAATGGAGCAATCAACAGTGGCACATTGCTGACCATAAAAGTGCAGGCCTTGATGTGGTCTCATCGGTCAAAAGCCATCTGTTCCAGCTGCTGGACAATGTTACACCACCACTACCATCAACAGCACACAAGAAAAAAAATTGATGGAACATCAGTAAGGTGGACGAGCACCAAAGAAGGAAAAAAAAAAGGAGTGGCGGGGGAGGGAAGGGAAAGGGCCACTGGAGAACTGCCAAGTAATTCCGAACACTTAAAGCCGCCCTTCATCAGCACCAGTTACCAAGGCTTTCAGACTCAATTTGTTATCGAATGGACATTACGGACATAAACACCAACAGCAGAAGAAGCCCATCAGAGGCCACCAACAAACATGGAAGCCACTCGGCCTAATCGATGGACAGTTTGCGTAAAGATAGTTTCAACTGTCTCTAACGACCTCACCAAAAGGGGTGTGGGGGTATGGATGAAAAAAGGGGTAAAAGATGGATGAAAGGGGAAAGAAGAAGAAGAAGAAGATGAAGGCAATTTTCTTACAGCACATGCGTCTTCCAAAGATGACATCCAACAACTTACCCCCTAAATCAAATCAAAATCTTGTTTCTAGGACATATGGGGCTAACTCTAGGTCTCTATTTTTCCGATAAAAAAATTTTTTAAAAGCCTATGATATTATACGAACCAAGAAATTGGCAACAACAACAACAAAAAGACGAAAGAAGAGGTCCTTCTACCTGGAAAAAATCACCTTCTTTTTAAAAAAGGCGATCAGATAAACTGCTTGATATAAATCTGGAATTTAATACAATAATAAAAGACGGGTTATCAAAAATGGCTTTTACTTACTAGGGTGAACAGTAGGCCCTTTAAAAAACGTCAATGAAAAAAAAGGAGGGGAGGAGGAGGGAGAAGGGGGACCAGGACCATAAAAAAAAGACAATTTCGCTCGTAACATTTTGCTGACCTCCAAGGAAACGCATATACTTATTTATTTGCAAACAAAAAGTCAATAAGCAGTGTAAGGCTCACAATTTCTCTCCTCACCCCTTTTTGTCAGGCCCTGCCTGAAACCAGGTGTGTGTATTCGAGTGTAAAAAATATTATTGAGTGGAGCGAGCCAGTGGTCAAGCAGCCAGAGTCTCTTTAAAAGATTTGTTTTAAATTCCTACAAGGTACCTCCAACCGGTTCTTAAAACCCTTCACTCATCAGCCTTCCGTTCCTCGAGGGTTGATTAAGGCGTTCAGGATTATTTGCGTCATCATCTTGTCAGATACTGATTCGTGTGAAAGGACCTCATGACATGGAGGTGAACTTTAGGTCACTCTCTCTTCTATAGAGTCTGTCTCTCTCTCTCTCTCTCTCATCGACAACCAAGAGGGAGGCGAACCTGCTTACTGCGACTGACGCAGTAGCCCTCTACACCACCGAAGAACCGGTAACGAGGCGAGCTCTCATACCTGGGGATTATTTGAATGCGTGTGAAAAAGTGCCCTATAGATTCATCTATCCATCCGGAACGGAGGTCGGATATGAGATTTCCCTTCCTCTTGCACGTTAAAGAATCTGCCAACTTAGGTCAGGATCGAACTTCCACTTCTCATAACATTGTAGCGCAGACACTCGATAGAGCAGAGAACAACAACGACCCCTTCTCTCGCCTGTGGCAGGGTAGGGTACCCATCTTTGTCACTCTCTGGATGGACACGAGCGATCTCTGTTGGATGGTATTTTTACACAGGCAGCTGCCGAGCAAAGCTCTACCCCCCCCCCTATGCTTCATTATCGTCGGCCTACTGTTCGGTGGGGCACTCCACCATAGGGGGTTCTTTTACGTGCATTGCTTGTTTGTTGGTGTTTTAGGGCCCTTAAACTACAAGGTCATTAGAGCCCCGTCCACAGCGTAGTTCTTATGCAGAAACTGCTCAGACACTACACTAATGTGACGATTTGTGGGTATTAGCAGTACCCAGTTTTCCCGAGCGGTCACCCATGTCAGTACTAGCTGGGGTTGCGCTGCTTAACTTCAGTGATCAGACGAGAACTGGTGTGTCCAATGCAATTCGCCGCTCTCTTTTACGTGCAAATGACATCGTACACCACACGGTAGAGCACGGGCTTTGGTTCCCGCCCGACGAAAGGCACACTCAGGGCCTCTCTATCTCTCGCCCGGTAAAGAAGTCAATCCAACTAGAGCTGTTGTTGCTGTTCTTTGTTGGTGTTTTAGGGCCCGTCAACCACGAGGTCAGTAGAACCCCGTATATTGCGTAGTTCTAATGCAGAGACTGCACAGACACGACACTAAGGCCCGGTGCACACATGCGATTTTTAGACGCGCGGCCTCGCAATTGCGACATGATATACATTAGTTACAATGAGGGAGTGCGCTGCGGTACCGCAAATCAGAGTTGCGTCTAAAAATGCCCGCAGATCCCTACCGCACCGCAACGGCGCCGCACCCGTACATCCGAACGCTAGTACACCTCTTGGCCTATTGAGTGATGCACACATTCGCGCGGTTTCTTAGTTTTGAGATTTGGTGGGCAAAAAGGGCACGCCTCTGGACAGTTGCCTAATGTGTAATGGCGACATTTCACCTCATGTGTGCATTGAATTGCAGCGGTGTCCCTGCGGCACCCGCGAGAGTAAAAATGGTATGTGTGCACCGGGCCTAATGCGACGATTTTTGGTTATTAGCAGTACCCAGTTTTCCCCAGTGGCCACCCATGTCAGTACTAGCTGGGGTTGCGCTGCTTAACTTCCGTGATCAGACGAGAACTGGTGTGTCCAACACAATTTGCCGCTTCCAATCAACTAGATGCGGTATGGAACCAGGGAACCACTGATGCAGTAATCGAGCACGTTACCCCCTGCGCCACCGAGGCAGGTCCTAGACAGTGGATAGAAGAAGAAACATAAAATACCGTCAAATAAACTTCAAACCTACTTCAACTCTACAGAAAGGGAAACCTTAATTTGTTGGAAAACTTTGTGACAGATACATGCCTGCAACTTTTATGGAAGACGGCATCTCATTCTCCATTTCTGACTTCCATGCTCCCAAGTAACTCTTGGGCGCTTTTCTCCAAATCAACTGATGGAGAAAATTTTTTTTTCCCAAAGATATGATGCGTTATTATTTTTGAATAATAATCTAGACAAACCATTTCTTTCGGTGGCTCTGAGTAGACGGACGGTCGGCAGGAGGGGGGATAGAGAGAGGAGATGGAGAGAGAGAGAGAGAGAGAGAGAGAGAGAGAGGAGAGACGGAGAGGGAGAATCTCGACAGCAAAAAAATGTGATAAAGTATAACATAACTAGAAGGAAAACCCAACAAAAGGCATATTTTTTTAAGGCTGAACTACAATAAAATTCAATTTCGAAAGGAGTGAGAGGTGGAGGAGAAGAAAAGCGAGTGGGAAGAAACGATATGCAAAAATATGATATATATTTCACTGTCAGTTGATGACCGCATATTAATCTAAAAAAAAAAGCTGGAATACAAGTCTGGTATTCATAAACAATCTTGGCCATACCTCAGGTCCGAAAGAAGGAGAACGAGAGAGAGAGAATAAAGAAACAAAACGGACAGCCATGTTTCTTTCTTTCTGACAACAACAGCAATAATGACAACGCGTTAAAGCAGATGTAATTCGTAAAACCACGACTGTGCTCCCGTTTTTTTTACAGTCGCTGAATCCTGATTTGAAAGACAAAATTTATATTAAATCAATGTTACGAAATAGACAACAAACGTTTTCCTTCATTCATCCAACAATCTGCCTGCCAGGTTGATTGGATGTGATCTGGATATATAATGAGTAGGAAAGCGGTGATACAATTGCCATTCCAAAGTGACCTCAACTTACCAACGCCACGCATACAAGTGTTGAAAATCCACATGGATTACATTTTAATCAGGAATTCTTCGAATCTAAAGCAGAGGGTTAAAGTATTTGATTTACTTTTAATAACCTTACAGATATCAAAATCTCCAACTCGCCTCCTAGTGCACACACCACAAACGTACACGAGTCTTGCAAAAGGGGTTAACCCTGCGAGAAATGACGTCACTTTGACTGCGATTCAAAGTGGGAGAGG
This sequence comes from Trigoniulus corallinus, assembly GCA_013389805.1. NCBI lineage: Eukaryota > Metazoa > Arthropoda > Diplopoda > Spirobolida > Trigoniulidae > Trigoniulus > Trigoniulus corallinus. Next base: position 9,854,490 of record JAAFCE010006668.1, read on the forward strand.
GACAAGAGATGGATCAATTAAATCTGGAATCGTCTCATCTAATCAATAACGCGTTCTTCTGCTCCTCTTCATATCCGCAACTACAAAATCTAGCTTATCGACAACATAAAATAAAAATTTATAGTTTGATCTAGATAGCAGGATAACACATGTATCAAACTGTTAAAGTAACACAACAAACAGGGGGAAAAATGCATCACCGAAATTAAGTCATCACCTACATTGAATGCCAATTACAAAGTTTTATATATAAACCAATTAATTAAGGACTATTAAAAAGACATTTATCCTATGCAGTGTAACTATCATTAACTCATTAACCCTGGTGCATAAACGAGCACTAGCAACAAGCCTAATAACAAACAGTTTTTTTTCTCTCCCGGTTCTCTGCCTGAAAATAGAAATAACTACCGGTACTCTAATTACCTTCCACGTCTCAATGTACATCAAAAGAGGAGGGGAGCAACATCAGATATTTTAAGCTCTTGTCAACCAACTAGCCTAATCAGGTTACTCACACAACATAAAATACTAAGACACATTTTTATCATTTTTTTTCTCTCTCTCCCCCACCACTCATGAACTGTTAGCAAGAACAAGAGCTGAACTTGAAGAAGAAAAAAAGCCTGGTTTTGCGCGTCAATATTTACGTGTGAGATAATTTAAAGTATCATCATAATTTTATCAATTTGAAAATTATGCAACGATACTCACTCAAACAATGAACTGAACAATTTCTAAACTACGTGCCAAAACGCCATTTTAACATTCTAAAAATGAAATAGAACAAATTCAAATTCGCGCGCATGCGCAGGCAGTGGGGCAATTCACGCAGTACGGTACATTTTGATCAAAAGGGCCAAGCCACACTAGGTTACCAAAGACCATCTATAACTTTATATAAGCAACTCCTAACCCCTTTTCCAGCTTATGGCAGAGTCGGGTACCCATCTTGTCCCCCTGAATGGGCACAAGGGCGATATATGTTCTATGTTTCACTAATGGGTTGGGGAGTAAGCCAAGCAGCCATAACAGGCCGAGCCCTTAGGAGGCTGCTCGCGGGAGAGGAGGAAGTAGGTGTAGAGAATGTAGGAGAGGGGAAATTTGCAACACCCAACGTTCTCTACCAAACATCCATGTTGGTACTAACGTGGGCCTGCGTTGCTTAACTTCAGTAAACTCCCGAGAACTGGTGTGTCCAATGTAACTTGGCCGCACATGGCGCATATTCGTCATAGATTTTTCTGCAGCCGGTTGCCGGCCAAAGCTGCACCCCCTACGCTTATTTATCGTCGGTCTACTGTTCGTTTTTGGGGAATTCCACCGACGCCAGGGGGAAGGGGCGAGCTCCTACACGTGGAAATTTTGCCTTATCTACCCGTTGCATAGTAGAGAGGGTTCTTTGACGTGCAAGTGACATCGTACCCCAACACGGAACCTCGGTTTTACTTCTCATCCTAAAGAAGGCGCACTCGCGGCCTCTCTGTCTCTCTCTCACCCGAAAGAAGCCAACCCACCTCGGTCCAGTATCGAACCTAGAACTACTGACCACTACGCCACGGCGGCGGGTCTTGTATAACTTTATATACCGAGCGGAAAAAACGTAGCAAGGGCTAGGACAGCGGTGGCGAACTTGTAACCCACCGTGAAAATTTTACCGGTAAGTGACCCGAGCGTGATCATATCTACTGTAGTTTATCGTCATGGGGGACACCGCAGAAAAATGAGGGAGAGTAGGTTGAGGTGGTATGTACATGTAATGATAAGAGGGGAGGAGGACCTCGTTAGGTGCACCCAGGGAAGGGGGAAACCGAAGAAGACGTGGGAGCAGGTTGTCTGGAGGGATATGATAGTGTGTGAGGTGGACGGCGACCTGGTGGGAGGTAGTGCATGAACTTAAATACCGGTAGTGCACCTGACCCGCGGACAACTTTTTGTTTGTTTTTTGGTGTTATTGTGACCCGTCTTCAAAAAAGGTTCGCCACCACTGGGCTAGGACTAGAAAAATGTTGATTTCAGATCAATTCTTTGAGGAAAAGAAGGACATTAAAGAGTTAGTGGTGAACGTCAACGATGACGATACGAGGTCAAATGAGGCAAATGCGCAAGCTCAATTGTTGGTCTGCTTTTTGTGAGCATGCACAGTTGCCTCATTTGACCTCTTATCGTTCGTATCGTCATCGTCCACGTTCACCACTAACTCTCTATTAACAAAAATTCAATTCCCATATACGGTAGATATATACTCGTTGCAATTCAGACAACTGTAATGAATCCTTTCTGATATCAAAATTCCTTTCAGGTCCCCCCTTCCCCCTCCGCATCTCAACCCTCTATTAATTAAAAAATAACAGCCAACGTTGAGGTAGGTGTTTTAAATCACGAATATAATAGATTTCCCCCCTCTTTCGCTTAAAAACAGGGACACAACTTCCCCCTTATCACATCTGCCGGTAGTAGTAGTAGCAGTAAGCCGCATATCCTATTAAAAAAAGTCGTATACGAAATAAGTACAATTCATGATGAAAAATGCACACACACAAAAATGATGTCATTTTTCATCCGTCAGCGATAAACGTGTGTCTCTACTTTTCTCTAACTTGGCCCCCCCTCTCTCTCTCTCCTCCCCAAGGCCATTTAGAAATCTAACCAATCTCTAAGGCTGATAACTTGAAGTCAAAACCGTCTTTTAATTATGAATTTTAAAACATCAAAACAATATTCAACCCTGTCATCCCCTTCCATTCATAATTTCTACGGCACATTTACATACCCCCCCTCTCTCTCTCTCGTTCCCCCTACCCCAAAATATAACATCTTTAATGTCGCAGAAAACATTAAAACTCGAACGATAAGATTATCTTTTTCGACTCAAATTTAAAGAAGTGGCAACTCACTACCTACGTGTGAAGCAATTAAATTGGTCATTAAAAAAAAAAAAATACAACCACAAATTTTTGGGCAGTTGATATTCAAAGCACTGAAATTCCTCCAAAGAGAGAGACACCGAGAGGACCATTTCGCCATTTGCAAACGACAAAATACAGATTAGAACACCGAGAACAACAGCCGCCAGATCGCAAAGCAAAAGCGGCTACTAAACCTTTTCCCGCCTATGGCCGGATCGCTACCCATCTTTGTCCCTCTGAATGAACACATGGGCGCTCTGTTGGACGATATTCTGACGAAGCCGGCTGCCGACCAAAGCTGCAACCCGTATGTTTAGTTATCGACGGTCTATTGTTCGTTGGAGCACTCCATCAGGCGGTGAATTGCGTTGGACACACCAGCTCCCGTCTGATCCCTGAAGTTAAGCAGCACAACCCCAGCTAGTACTGGCGTGGGTGGCCGCTTGGGAAAACTGGGAACAACTAATACGCAAACATCGTCGCATTAGTGTAGTGTCTGTGCAGTCTCTGCATAAGAACTATGCCGTGGACGGGGCTCTAACGACCTTGTAGTTGAAGGGCCCTAAAACACCAACAGAACAAAAAAGCACCCCATCGACGCCAGGGGGCGACGTCCTAAACTCGGAAGTATTTTCATTTACCCGCTGCATTGTACAAATGCCATCGTACACCACACGGGACCTCGGTGTTACTTGCCATACCAGCTCTTGGACACACCAGCTCTCGTCTGATCACTGAAGTTTAGTAACGCAACCGCAGCTAGTACTAAGATGGGTGGGGGCTTGGAAAAACTGGGTGCAGCTAACACTCAAAAATCGTAGCAGTAGTGTAGTGCCTGTGCAGTCTCTACACTACAACTATGCAGTGGAGGGGGCTCTAATGACTTTGTAGTTTAGGGGTCCTAAAACACCAACGAAAGAAAAAAAAGTCAGCCGGAGCAAGGCTCACTTGGGGCTTTTCTCTCGCTGGAAAGAAGCCAACCTACCTCGGTCTAGATTTTTTTTGGCGTTGTTTGTTTGTGTTTTAGGGCCCTTCAACTACAAGGTCATTAGAGCCCATTCCACAGCATAGTACTTATGCAGAGACTGCTCAGACACTACACTAATGTGACGATTTTGGGGTATTAGCTGTACCCAGTTTTCTCAAGCGGCCACCCATGTCAGTACTAGCTGGGGTTGCGCTGCTTAACTTCAGCGAACAGACGAGAACTGGTGTGTCCAACGCAATTCGTCGCTCCCTCGGTCTAGAATCGACCCTAGAACCACTGACACTGTTACAGAGCACGCTACCCACTGAACCACCGAGACGGGCCATTAAAATAAATACAGTGCGACGCAAAAAAAAAAAAAAACAAGATTAATTAAAGTAATGGAGATAAAGACAGCATTTAGAAATATGAAAGAAAAACCATTTCAAATTTCTTACTGGACACAATATCACGTGACAGCAGGGCCAAAAAGATTTTAAGTCATCCATCAAGTACAACAGCAGTATTAAGTTCATTTAAACAATTCCTAAAAATGACTTTTTAGAATCATTAAGTTATGAAAAAAAAAAAACACGACCTCCTCCTGACAATTTTTGTACCCGTGTGGATGAAACACGATCTCCGCACAATCAAAGAAATTAATTTTAACGTCTCAAACAGCCCTAAGAATGGACTCCTGCCTCAAGACCAAATCAACGGTTGTCATTCATCTCCAGACGTGTAAAGAAAGCTATGAAACCTATATTCGAAGGATGATTGCATTTCCTTATCACTTTATTGCATTCTCTTTCTTCTCGTAAAAAGAGAGCGAGAAAAAGTAAGACCCAATTCTCGTCCCTCTGTCTATTACTTTAAGGAAGAAGGGGTTATTCGGTTAACTTCCGCCAAAAAAAATATGTCATACATTTTCCCGGAAAAAAAATTCGCAGATATCAGTAAAGTAACAGAGTGTATCACTGTTAAGCAACAAACCCAGATATTCAACTTAAAACAGGTCCTTTCACATTGCTTTTGACCCTAAAGGCTTCAAAATATTGGTTCCAGCTTCCCCCCCCCCCCCTTCTTGTACGGCCAACATCATCCTCCCCATTGTTAAAAGCCCCGCCTAGTGACAAAGGCAACAGACCTAAAAGTCTGTACGTCATCATGTTTACATCATTGTTTCGGTATCCGAAAAATAGCCTAAGGTTCGAAGAAGGGACCAGATGCTATTTAAGTCATTATACTAACTTAAGGACCTCGTTCTTCAGTGGCCCATTCGATCCCTTAGGTATAGAGCTTAAAAGCCCATAACATGGCTCTTTCATCATCATCATCATACCCTTATCCCGCTTTGTTGTTGTTTGTTGGTGTTTTAGGGCCCTTCAACTACAAGGCCATTAGAGCCCCGTCCACAGCATTGTTCTTATGCAGAGACTGCACAGACACTACACTAATGCGACGATTTTTGGGTATTAGCAGTACCCAGTTTTCCCAAGAGGCCACCCATGTCAGTAGTAGCTGGGGTTGCGCTGCTTAACTTCAGGGATCAGACGAGAACTGATGTGTCCAACGCAATTCGCCGCTCCCCCTTATCCCACCTGCGGCAGGGTTGGATCTGCGGGTCCACTGAACATGATCGGACAGGGGTCACCCCAGCCAGGCGTCTGGAACACGCAGGAATATTGGCCTCCCCACGATAACATGACACTTTCGTTAGCCACTATTCACATGTCAGAATGAAGATGCAATTATATGTATAAAATAAAAAGAAGCTAGAACTGCACCTAACCTACGTACATCTGTTAAGTAGGTGATCAATACCAAAACCTAGGTCACATTATTTTTGGTTCGTTGGTCTTTTAGGGCCCTTCAACTGCAAGGTTGAATAAGCTACATCGTCCTCCGAGCGATCAGTTACTGAAAGCACCCATTGTTGCCACTAGTAACCAGTGATGACCTTGCCATCATTCTGATGTTAGGAATCAGATCCTGGCAACCACGAATCATAAATCAGCACGCACGTGCCACCACAATGATGTTAGGAATGTTACCCGGGAAACCACCAATCACAAACCAGGACGCACGCACCGTGGTACCCTGACAACCACCAATTACAAATCAACATGTACGTGCCGCCATTTTGATGTTAGGAATGGTAGCCTGGCAACCATAAATCAGTAAGCACGTGCCACTATTTCTGTGTTTAGGAATGGTATCTTGGCAACCACCAATAACAAATCAGAAAGCACGTGGCAAGAGCAACATTTAAAACGTATCAAGCCAAATGAGAGTGCAAAAAGTCAAACACAAGTAACTCAAGCTGCTGAGAGGAGGAGAGAAAGAGGAGGAAGGTTCAACTCCGAACCTGACTAGTCAGCAATCATTTCTTATCAAAACTCAATTCTGACATTTTATTTGCACTTATTTCTTCTCATTAATTTAATTGGATAAACACTAATGAACTGGTAGAGCGCAAAAATAAAAAGCACACAAGCCAAACCAGTTGGAGAGAGAGCAATAGGTGAACTTAAGCGTTAAAGAAAACAATCTTACATGAATCTTAAAGATAAAAAAACTAAGTGGAAACAGAGGAAATAATAAAAATTTCAGATAAAATGTTAAGAACCCCAAATCCTAACGTTGCAAGGCTTTACAGTCACAGAATCTAAGAAAAACTTGCAAAGACACAGGTAAAAAAAAATTTCTCCTTAAGATTTTCTTCAAACATCTGCAAAACGCAATTTTTTTCCTGGGGCGGGGATAAGATTAAGTCGAAGATAATATTAAAGAAACGTTATTCATTTCACTATATTAATAACTCACCTAGTATTAAATCAATCAAAATCAATCAATTATGAACAATCAGCAGGCAACAAATTAAGATTAATGATCAGCCAAGTGGATTATAACGACTTGGTGAAGAAGAAGAAAAGAAAAGATAAGACGTTGTGCAAAGGAAAAAAATGATGTAAAGATGAAATAAAATTTAATATTTATTATATGATGAAGAAGAAAAGTGAATAAATTCACCCCCACCCCCCTTCTCATAACTGAAAACTGCAATCATCCCATACCTCTAAAGAGAATCTAACAAAATTGGAGGGAGGTGTGGGCTGTCGCCTGCTATTCAGGTGACCCGAGTTCGACCCTGCAGCTGTGGAGATGGCAGATCATAGCAGAAGAGGTGGCGCCACTGTCTCACACGTTGAAATCCACCTTCTTTTTACAAGTCCCTCAGTTGGTTAGTTGGTGTTTTAGGGCCCTATAACTACAAGGTCATTAGAGCCCCGTCCACTGCGTAGTTCTGATGCAGAGACTGCACAGACACTACACTAATGCGACGATTTTTGGATTATTAGCAGTACCCAGTTTTCCCAAGCAGCCACCCATGTCAGTACTAACTGGGGTGGCGTTGCTTAACTTCAGTGATGAGACGAGAACTGGTGTGTCCAACGCAATAAGCCGCTCCCCAAGTCCTTCAGAATGTCAACGGAGAACACAAGGGAAAGACAGCTGAGGATCGAACTCAGTCCACCCGGACACTACTACGAAGATATCGACTCAACTCACTGATGACCAGCTGCTTCCTGAAGACAAAAAAAATTGCATAATCATAAAAGTTTTCATCCCACCTCCTACATTTCGGACAACTGCTGTGCTCATCCAGACCCATCACATCCTTCTCCTCTTCCTTCGGCTACAAAAGAGCTGGTCATCCTTAAGTGACCAGTGATACCAACTCGCAAAATCAATTAATTACATCGGGTCTTTTGTTGCCAAATTTCAATCTCATGAAATCGACACTTTTTAGGGCGAGGAGGAGGTCTCATTAACTGGACAACGAATCTATGGTGAAAGGGGTGGCCGAAAATGAAAAGGGATATATGCTAAAGGTCAACCAATGAAAAACGAGAGTAGAAAGAGGGAGGGCGAAAGCAAGGAAGAAAGCTCTCAAAATAGCATTATTAAAACAAGTGACCATAACGAGCCTCGAGCGCACAACATATTGTGTATTAATGACGGTTTCTCGCTCGTTAATGAACCCAGCAATTACCCCTCTCTCTCCTCCACCCCACCCCGAAAAATTAACCATTTTTTTAATCTTCACTTTTAAGCACTCCCAAGAGGAGGTCCGATAAAGAAAGCATTTTTATACCATCTATCGCACTATCAATCAAACTAAATTCAATTAGAAACCTAAAAATATATCGCACAGACATCTAAGTAACAAAAAATCACTGCCAAAAATATTTCCAATCGGGTATAGTGGGGAGAGGCAAATTCCGTTGGACACACCAGTTCTCGTCCGATCACTGAAGTAAAGCAACGCAACCCCAGTTAGTACTGACATGGGTGGCTGCTTGGGAAAACTGGGTAGCGCTAGTATCCAAAACTCGTCGCATTAGTGTAGTGTCTGTGCAGTCCCTGCATCAGAACTACACAGTGGACGGGGCTCTAATGACCTTATAGTTGAAGGGCCTTAAAACACCAACAACCAAACGGGTGGGAGCGGCGAGTTGCGTTGGACACACCAGTTCTCGTCTGATCACTGAAGTTAAGCAACGCAACCTCAGCTAGTACTACCATGGGTGGTCGCGCGGGAAAACTGGGTACTGCTAATACCCAAAAATCGTCCCATTAGTGTAGTGTCTGCGCTGTCTATGCATTAGAACTATGCAGTGGACGGGTCTCTAATGACCTTGTAGTTGATGGGACCTAAAACACCAACAAACAACAACAACCAAACGGGTATAGTGGTATACCCCTTTTCCCGCCTAGGGCAAGGTCAGGTACACGACGAGTTAACGAGTCACAGGAATTGTTGCTTGTTTGTTGGGGTGTTTTAGGGCCCTTCAACTACAAGGTCATTAGAGCCCCGTTCACTGCGTAGTTCTTATGCAGAGACTGCACAGACACCACACTAATGCGACGATTTGTGGGTATTAGCAGCACCCAGTTTTCCCAAGTGGCCACCCATGAGTCACAGCCTTATTCCTCCAGTATCCTTGGAAGACATGTTTTTTAATGCTGGTCCAACCATTCTTCTAAGTAATTTGGTCCTTGACCCCACAGCGGAGGGGTCATGGGAGGTAGAACGAGCTCCCTACACCTGAGAATTCAGGGCTGATCCACACGTAAATTTAACTCTCCAAGTAGAAAGGATTCCGTTCCGTGCAGTAGTTAGCGTGACATCGTATACGCCCTAGAGTGAGGAAACGGGATGAGTCTTACTAACCTTGGAGAGGCCATCTGCCAGGGTCGGACCTACACCCGAACTTCCCCTACACTGCGAGAGACAATCGGCGAATGATAAAAGGCCTTAAAAACTCGTTAAGTCTAACAATAGTAATAAGATGCAGCATAACCCACTCTGGACTCGAACCTGTAGCAAGCAAGTAACTCCTCTTTTCCAGCCTATGGCAGGGGAAAGAACACACAAATGATATATTGTGCAGTATTTGTACACAGCCGGCTGCCCACCAAAGCCGCAACCCCATGCTTATTTATCGTCGGTCTACTGTTCGTTTGGACTCGAACCTGTAAACATCGAAATTCACAGCTGCCCTAATCTTCTGATACCAAAAAAGAACTACTAACCTTTCTCCGCCTATGGCAGAGCCGGGTGCCTATGGATAACCGCAAGGGCGATCTGTTGAACGGTATTTTTACGCAACCGTACCGTCGGTCTTCACCGACTCCAGGAGACGAGCTCCTACACCTGGAAATTCTGCCTGACCTACTCGTTGCATAATAGAGAGGATTCCTTTGCGTGCAAATCACACTGCACACCACACGATAGGGCACAGGCCTTACTTTCCATCCGACGGAAGGTGCACTTGGGGCACCTCTCTCTCACCCATCCTAGGTCCAATATCGAACCGGAAACCACTGACTCAGTTGTCAAATGCGCTATTTCAGCGCCACCGAGGCGTGTTCGGTCCTCATCTAGTCTATGCCCATTTAAATATAACAAAAATTATTATCTTGAGAACAACAAATTGCAGTACTCTTGTCAGTTCACTGTGATGATGAACATGTGACCACAGGATCCATCCCGTCCAAAGTCACTTTTATTCTCCCTTCGTTCAGCCATACGGTGTTTAAGGACCCTTCAACTTGATGGTTGTTGTTGGTGTTTTAGGGCCCTTACAAAGGTCATTAGAGCTCCGTTCCTGCGTAGTTCTAATGCAGGAAGTGCACAGACACTACACTAATGCGACGACTTTTGGGTATTAGCGGCACCCAGTTTTTCCAAGCGGCCACCCATGCTAGTACTAGCCGAGGTTGCGCTGCTTAACTTCAGTGATCAGTGGTGTGTGGCCAACGCAATACAGCCGCTCCTACGAGGATTGGACCTGCACCATAAGACGGCATTTACGATATCTTTCTAAAGTAGCTGACGATTGAGTAGGCCTAGAGTATTCAAATCTTGAACCATAATCAAACCACTTTCAAAAAAACAAATGTAAAAGGAGGAGGGTGGGAGTGACGCAGGGAGACAGAGGGGGTGAAGATGAGAGGGAAGAAGAGGTACCCTCACAATTAAAAAAATCCGATAGGACTAAAATTTGAGACTATATTCAAAGTGGGTCATGTGTTCCTTCCATTACGCTTCTTCAAATATCAATAGCGGAACAGTCTTAAAAAAAGTAAACAGCCTCAACTACGAATAGTGAAAATATAGTAAACAAAAAAATATCGGAAAGAGCGCCGTAGAATTCAGTACAACATTTCCGGAATTGCTATGTAATAATATGTAGCGTCACATATCAAAGTATCATATCAACAAATCCAAAAAAAAAAAGGCAAACACACACAGAAAGTTGAAGGAGAGAAAAAATAGCAGTTGGAAAAGTCAACAGCAGTGCCACCTGGGAACAGGGACGGCCTTAACCACTCCACTCTCATCTTCAGCAACATCGTCGCAACTTCAGCAACACGATGACGAAATCGAAAAATTCAAACAAAAATAAAACCACCCCTCAATTACTGGCAACAATTTAACGACACCAAGAGGAACTAGTGAGCCCTTTACGCACGAAAAGGTGTGAAGGGACAATATTCATTTACCAGTTTGTATCATAAAAAAAATTTGGACATACACCACAAGGTTTGTTTGTCATCCGGAACGGAAGTGTTAATTACGACCCCTGTCCATTCGAAGAACGAAATGGCTGTATTGCGTTGGACACACCAGTTCTCGTCTGATCACTGAAGTTAAGCAACGCAAGCCCAGTTAGTACTGACATGGGTGGTCGCTCGGGAAAGCTGGGTACTGCTAATACCCAATAATCGTCGCATTAGTTTAGTGTCTATGCATTAGAACTATGCAGTGGACGGGTCTCTAATGACCTTGTAGTTCACGGGAAATTAAACACCAACAAACCAAACCCCTCTCAGGAAAAATCCGCTTCTTCTGCTTTGTTGTCACCCCATTTCTCATGGTGCGAGTGGTGTCACCCGGTACGGCCCGCAACCTCCGCACCCCCTAGTGACGCCACTGTTCGTTGGTGTGTTAAGGCCCTTCAACTACAAAGGTCATTAGAGCCCCGTCCACTGCGTAGTTCTAATGCAGAGTCTGCACAGATTATACGCTGTTAGACGATTTTTGGGTATTAGTAGTACCCAGTGTTCTTAACCGCTCACCCATACCACTTCTATTTGGGATCAGTGGCGTGTTGGCACAATCTCCAATGTGTGCGTCCTACACAGGCGCCAAAGATGTTAGGGCTTTTCCCTTAGTGTTACTTTTGTTTTATAAAGCGATTTTGCATTAGGCGAGAGGACTGGGATATGGGGCGCCAAATAAGATCTTGCACACAGTCGCCGGACTCTACTGGCACACCACTGATTGGGGTTGCATTGCTTAACTTCAGTGCAGGCGAGAGGTGGTCAGAGAGCTTAGTCACTCCCCCTTCTCGTTACACCTCTGAGTGGCAGGCCGTATATGCGTGTGTTGTTGTTTTAGGACCCTTCAACTACAAGGTCATTAGAGCCCCGTCCACAGCAAAGTTCTTATGCAGAGACTGCACAGACATTACACTAATGCGACGATTTTTGGGTATTAGCAGTACCCAGGGTTCAGACGAGAACTGGTGTGCCCAACGCAATTCGCCGTTCCAGGCCGTATATATACATGGAATCGAATGTGCTGGTCGCATGCGGCCCTCAGGCCACCATTATCACACCCCCGCCATAGCCAATCTCGATGACATCGAAACAATGTAACAGGCGCAAGTCGAGTTTGGTCGCCTTTGGGAGCGGTGAATTGTGTTGGACATACCAATTCTCGTCCGATCACTGAAGTTAAGCAACGCAACCCCAGCTAGTACTGACATGGGTGGCGGCTTGGGAAAAACTGGGTACTGCTAATACCCAAAAATCGTCGCATTAGTGTAGTGTCTGTGCAGTCTCTGCATAACAACTACACTGTGGACGGGGCTCTAAATGACCTTGTAGTTGAAGGGCCCTAAAACACCATCAAACAAACAAACAACTTGGGCGCCTTTTTTTTCATAGGGAACCCTACCATTGTACAGTCACAAGTTGAACCTAGATGGCGCTGTAGCTGGTCGCTTTCGCATCAACCACGCGCGGTGAATCGGTGACAGGCATCGCAAAACATCACGGATTTGGGCGAGAAAGAGCATCAAAGGAGCAACAACAACAGCAGTAGCAGCAGCAGCAGTCGTACTAATCGTCTGTTGCTTGACAAGTTGAGATGGGCAATGAATTTTTATAGTGAAACATAGGATTAAATGAAAAATTTCAGTAGAAATATACTCACAAGCGAGGTAAGAAAACAACAACAACACATTAAACAAATGGCAACCGCGGTTGGTCCTATCAAAGTGACCGCCATCACATCTGCCTCTGGCTCTAACAAGTTTTCACTTAAAAAAAAAGTTAATTTCTTTATAATCATTAGCAATACGAAGTGACCAAAAGGGGAAAAAAAATTCTTTCAACGGGTTAAAACTCACATGTCTTCACAGTTGGAGATATAACAACAAAACAACACCACAAACTGTCCATCAAAAAGTGAATAAGCCGAAATTCTTTCCTTGAAACAATATTTCAATAAACTACGTATACGTCACCGGTCAATTATTTCGACAATTGAAAGTGATTATTTTAAGTCAGTTTGTACCTCATCCACTATCACCTCCGCACACTCTTTTCTGCATGGCACAATGTGGATTAATCAACGACATCTAATCAAAGTGGATATTAAAACTCTACCGGATATCATAAATATTATTACCAGCAATTCTACACCAATTTATTGGATAATAAAAGTATACGATCCTAAAGGGGTAAGTAAGTAAGTAACTGCATGGAAATTCATTTATTTTAACTACATAAAAGATATGAAAAACTTTCATAGCATAAAGCTGCATGTCATTTGGTTTTAACCCCCACCCCCCCCTTCCCCCAAAAGTAATACAGAAAGTACTGAGCATTTTAATCAGTGGAAAAACAACAACAACAATATGGACCTTGGTTTTTACGCCATGAATTATAAAGCTTTTGGTTACGTCCCATTCACAAATAAAAACTTAACAAATTAAAGTTTAGGGTCACTTCCTAACCCTCCCTATCACCACTATTTAAATAAGGACAAAAAAAAAAACCGTGGAAAATAACTGTTATTGGAGTGAGAAGGAAGCCCAGAGACGACCGATTCATTACCAAGTGCCACGTGCCCTTTTCCGCATGTAAGTCTTAAATATCCCAGTTGTCCTAAAGTCCCTAACTCCCAGCTGTTCTAAAGCCCCTAAATACCAATAATTGGATACTGATGCAGGTTAGTATAACACTGTCTAATAACATTTGCTCTCTCAAAGATACTTTCCAAATGATAACCACCCACGTTTCAGTTGGGTCAGGAGCAAGTCCCTACACCTAGAAAATTTCTGCCATTATCATGTTTCTGCACACCACAATGGGGTGCCCACGGCTTTACTTCCCTTATTTGTTTGTTGGTGTTTTAGGGCCCTTCAACTACAAGGTCATTAGAGCCCCGTCCACAGTGTAGTTCTTATACGGAGACTCCACAGGCACTACACAACCTGGTAGGATGCGTTTTTTTTTTTTTTTTTTGCATTAAACTGAATTTATGAATCACCCAAACCAAATGAAATACCGAGGCCGGGTATGAGCTAAGATGGTCCGAGTTGAAATGTCAACAGTGGTTTATCAAATTATGGCCTTCGTTCTACCTGTGGCAGGACCCAGTTCTGACACAAAAAAACATGATCATAAACATCCACTATTTTATGAATTGCCAAATAAATTAGAGATAATCTATTCCTGGAACCTGCACAGCGTCCTGTCTGTGACAGGGTTGAAAAATGACAGCCACAAATCATACATGACAACTTCCCTAAAACCGCCTGAAGGAAAATCAAGTTGTAATACGAACATTAACACACTCGTATTCTGCCTATGGCAATGCCTGTGAGTTCTTCCCCCTCCATTCCTATCCCATTCCTGCCACCCTGCATTTCCATATCACACTTTATAACCTGTTTCCACGATTGCTTAGGCCCTACATTTGGAGTATTCTCAAAGTGTTCTCGCGGGCCGTTTCGAGCCCAATGCTCCACACAATACAGGTGATCTAATTACTGTCCCGTAAACTCCACTTGGCCATTAAAGGGCCACCATGGAATCAAAAGGCTACATCTAGTCTTGACCAATAAAATACATCATCATTTCTAATTCTTATCCCTGCCGCGGTGGTGTAGTGGTTAGCACGCTCGGCAACTGCGCCAGTAGTTCTAGGTTCGATACTGGACCGAGGTGGGTCGGCTTCTTTCGGGCGAGAGAGAGAGGCCGCGAGTGTGCCTTCTTTCGGATGAGAAGTAAAACCGAGGTCCCGTGTAGGTGTACGATGGCACTTGCACGTAAGAGAACCCTCTCTACAACGCAACGGGTAGATGAGGCAAAATTTCCAGGTGTAGGAGCTCGCCCCCTGGCGTCGGTACCATTCCCTAACGAACGCTAGGCCGACGAAAAATAAGCGTAGGGGTGCAGCTTTGGTCGGCAACCGGCTGCAGTAAAAACTGTGACCAATATATCGCCCTGTGTCCATTCAGAGGGACAAGATGGGTACCTTACCCTGCCATAGGCGGTAAAAGGGTTAGGAGATGCTATCCTATCCCGTCTATAGCAAGCCCGAGAATCCTTTCACTTGCCAACTTTCAACGCTCAACAAAGAAGTCATCCTTCACGGCCAGAATGGAACCCGTAACCATCAGCACGCGACTAACCGCACCACCAAGACAGACTGACCAATAAAAAATTCGAGAAACTTATCGGGAAACTCACTCCACTTAATTATAAAGTAAAAGTTGCTTAATTAATAAAGAAATTAACATAATACGGCGTGAAAAGGTTAATGCAAATTCAGTTTCGTTGTAGTTTAATATTTCAAGCACGTTGGCCGTTTGTACATAGGAAAGAGAGGTCGTTTCTTGTCTCCATTACAACACCATCGACGTCCTGCTACTTCTGACAATCGAAAGGGGACACGACGAAGGGGAGGAGGGCTAAAAAGAGGAGATGCGGGGGTGGGCAGATGAAAGCATCACAGATACACATACGTCAAATTTTGTTATCACACTTTCACAAACACTTAATTTCACGTGTGTCACTCGAAATTAAAATCACTTGGAAACCTAATGAATACAGTCAAATGATCTTCAACATTCACGAGCATGTCGAAACAGACTAAAAGTTCACTCTTTTACTGGACTCCTCCATCGCCCTTCACACCCTTCTGAACCAAACATTCGCCTGACCATCGCCACCCACTCAGAAATGACAACATGCCAAACATAAGCCCCCCCCCCAACCCCCTCGACACACACATCTTCGATTAACTCGTTAAAAACCTCGAGAAAAACTGCTCCAACTGCTCCAAAGAAAGACAAAAACCAGACACTGACCATTCAATCGACTCGGTGCACATGTCGGTGCACTCCTTAACGTCGACCTGTGTCACTGTGAAGACGATTAAGATGGGGAAGTAGAAGCTCGCCCCCCCTGGCGTCGGTAGCATTCCCCAACGCACACTACACCGACAATAAATAAGCGTAGGGGGTGCAGCTTTGGTCGGCAAGCGGCTGCACAACAATCTATGACCAATATAAACGCCCTGTGCCCATTCCGAGGGACAAATGGGTACCCGATCCTGCCATAGGCGGGAAAAGGGTTAGAAGTTGCTTTAATTCTGATCTTTTCCGTCTGTTGGTGCTTTAGGGCCCTTCAACTACAAGGTCATTAGAGCCCCGTCCAATGTGTAGTTCTGATGCACAGGCTGCACAGACACTACACTAATGCGACGATTTTTGGATACTAGCGGTACCCAGTTTTCCCAAGCGGCCACCCATGTCAGTACTAGCTGGGGTTGCGCTGCTTAACTTCAGTGATCAGACGAGAACTGGTGTGTCCAACGCAATTCGCCGCTCCCGATGTAGGAAGGGTTCTTTTAGTTATGTAATCGTGGCATCGCGCATAATAGATGTGATCACTGCTTTGCTAGGTACCTCCTCTATTGGACGGATGAAACCCGCCTGCAGAATCTTGTTGCCCCAACTAGGATTGAACCTGGTCCCTCCATTTGGGACAGTTCAATTATCGCCTTGAAAACACGCACCTTCTCATTAGTACAGTTGAATACGAAGAGGAAGACGTCGTGGGTATGATTACGCTCCTCCTAGGAGCAGCCGAATGACGTGTGTCCTTGCTGGATTCTGTTTGATGGCCAGTTTAGGGCACGCTTTAAACTAACCAAAATCTGTAATTTGGAAAATTATATATTTGACTTGAAGTTGGCAGTCAAGACATCCAAAAACACGAAATGGCCATTAAAGCCCCTTGTCGCTAAGCGGATGCCTTACTGATGGCACCAACTAAACACATGGCAGCATTTGTCTAGTTTACAACAAGTAAGTGCCAAAGGCATTCTTCCCTAACTCAGACGTTCAGTAGTTGCAGTTCGCAGTTTAATTAAACCAAACCTGTAAGTACAAGTTTTTTTTAGGAAAACGTGATCATCTCCTTGAAACCTTACCCCCCCCCCCTCCCCAAATAGTCCTATCTACTGCTGACTTCTGCGAGGCAGGAAAGTATCCAATTGTTGATGTTTGTTGGTGTTTTAGGGCCCTTCAACTACAAAGGTCATTAGAGCCCCGTCCACAGCATAGTTCTTATGCAAAAACTGCACAAACACTACACTAATGGGACGATTTTTGGGTATTAGCAGTACCCAGTTTTCCCAAGCGACCACCCATGCCAGTACTAGCTGGGGTTGCGCTGCTTAACTTCAGTGATCAGACGAGAACTGGTGTGTCCAACGCAATTCGCCGCTCCCCAGAAGCTGGAGAAGGTGATTCTTTGACTGGCGGTTGGCTGCTAAGACTCGGGGCACATTCCTGATTGAGATGGGTTGGGGGAATCGTATTGGTGCTGGGTCCCCAGTGATGATACGGATCGATACGTCATTCGGTTGCTGTGCGGGCGGAGTGAGTTCGATTCCGCGTTGTAGAGACGCAATAGTGTTATTACCAAAAGAATTTAGAGCGGCTGTATTGCGTTGGACACACCAGTTCTCGTCTGGTCATTGAGTGCTGCTAAGACCGCAAATGCGTCGTAACAGCGTGATGTCTGTGCAGACTCTGCATTAGAACTACGCACCGGACAGGACTCTAATGACCATTGCAATTGAGGGGCCCACAATAGCAACCGGACTGGTGGTTTGATGGGCATCTGCTTGGCATCTGCAGGTAATCCAATCTGTAATACCTTGTTGCGGAGATATCTATAGGATGATTATGCCCTACACTTTTAGGTTCCTTGGAGGGTTTGATGTCCCTTGTATCCCTTAAATAAAAATGTGCAATTAAAAATTGTAAATACAGTGAAACCTCTCTAATTGGTAGAGCCGGGGGACCCAGCCAAAGTGTACCCATCAGAGGAGTAGTAATAGCCTATGGATGACAAATCAGTACCTGAAGAATTTGTACCGATATAAGAGGTGTACCCTTTAGAGGGGTGTACCCATAGAGAGGTTTTACTGTACCACATGACAATAGAGCAACATTGATCCCTGCAGCACGCCAGTAGGAAAACTAAATAGTAAGCAATTAATTCAGTATCAAAACCAACGTTTGATAAGCGAAATACCTATTTTCTCTAGATGTCGTTTTCAAATGTAAATTCGGGAAATTAATAGTGATGAGAGCGAAAGCAAGTAAAGAAACTCAATTTGTAAAACCAATTAAAAATTATATTCCACTTTACCGAGCATCCTAATTAAGCCTCTAAATAAGTTTCATTATACTCCTCCATGTTGAACCATTGAAATCAGTGGTGAAAATGTCCTCTTCTAAAGGTCACCCCCCAGTGGCAAATGTACCGCACACTCATACAATTTCCTTCAAAAATGATAACAAGGTCTTTTACAGCACCTCCTCACTACACAACTATTTAACAGAGGTGGAAATTTTTAAGGTGATAGCTTTTAAGAGAAATGCATCTGCGTTTCTTACATTCGACTTGGTCGCTTTCTAATCATACTGTATTTACTTTTACTCACTCATCAAACTAAAAGTTAAATAAGGTAATTGCAAAGCAACTCCTAACCATTTTCCCGCCTATGGCAGGGTCGGGTACCCATTTGTCCCTCTGAATGGACACAGGGTGATCTATTGGTCATAATTTTTCTGCAGCCGGTTGCCGGCCAAAGCTGCACCCCTACCGCTTATTTATCGTCGGTCTAGTGTTCGTTGGGGAATGCTACCGAGCTCCTACACCTGGAAATTTTGCCTCATCTACCCGTTGCATAGTAAAGAGGGGTTTTTTACGTGCAAGTGCCATCGTACACCCACACGGGACCTCGGTTTTACTTCTCATCCGAAAGAAGGCACACTAGCGGCCTCTCTCTCACCCGAATGAAACCGACCCACCACGGTCTAGTATCGAACCTAGAACTACTGGCGTAGTTGCCGAGCGTGCTAACCACTACGCCACCGCGGCGGGTCCAAATAAGGTAATTGCAAAGGAAACTCAAAAATAAAATTAGAGCATACCAACTAGAAAAAAAGAAACCTTGGTGTTCTTTTCTGTAGTTTCTTGGAGCGGCGAATTGCGTTGGACACGCCAGTTCTCGTCCGATCACTCAAGTTAAGCAGCGCTACTCCAGCTAGTACTGACATGGGTGGCCGCTTAGGAAAACTGGGTACTGCTAACACCCAAAAATCGTCGCATTAGTGTAGTGTCTGTGCAGTCTCTGCATAAAGAACTATGCTGTGGACGGGGGCTCTAATGACCTTTGTAGTTAAAGGACCCTAAAACACCAACAAACAACAACAACTGTCGTTTCTTCCATCACAAGTGAAGGTACTCGAAAATGGCGTCGACGTTCGATCATGTGCTGCGCTCTATTTCCATTCCAAATGCCGCACAGCGCCTGCGAATGGCCAACATTAAGCCTAGTTCCCTGGCACGCGACACCGACGAGAGTAGCGCTTGAGCAGACAGTATAATGATGACGTAAACCACAGGCGCTAATAGAAATTGCGCCTGGTTTGATTCCCTGGCATGAGCGAATTCATGTAAGCGATTAATAGTGTTTTCAATATGAACGTTTGGTGGCGCCAAAACCGAAAAAATAAATAAACCAATGAAAAGTAAACAGCAGACTATTTAAAAATTCAAACAGCCAATCAAATTCGAGTGACGCATTCCATCAACGAATGCAGTTAACTAACTCTCAACTCCACTTCACCGTTGATTTCGCGCTGACTTTACAGAATGGTAGTGTAACTACGTCATCAGTTTATGCGGATTGTCGTCTGCTAGCGCGCCATTCTCGTCGGTGTCGCGTGCCAGGGAACCAGGCCAGGTCTCGTCAGATCACTGAAGTTAAGCAATGCAAGTCCACGTTAGTACCAACATGGGTGGTTGGTAACGAACGTTGGGTGATGCAAATTTCCCCTCTCCTATATCCTCTGCACCTACCTCATCTCCCACGAGCAGCCCCCTAAGGGTGCAGCCTCTTATGGCTGCTTGGCTTACTCCCCAACCCGTTAGAATAACATATACTATAGACACCCTTCGGTTGTTGTTTGTTGGTGTTTAAGGTCCCGTCAACTACAAGGTCATTAGAGCCCCGTCCACAGTGTAGTTCTAATGCATAGACACTACACTAATGCGACGATTATTTGGTATTAGCAGTACCCAGCTTTCCCGAGCGACCACCCATGTCAGTACTAACTGGGCTTGCGTTGCTTAACTTCAGTGATCAGACGAGAACTGGTGTGTCCAACGCAACTCGCAGCTCCCCGACCCCCTTCGGTGGCGTAGGAGGTAGTGTGCACGATTACTACGTCTGTGGTTTCAGGTTCGATCACGGATCGAGGTTGGGTAGTTGGAGAGTAAGCCAAACAGCCATGACAGGCCAAACCCTAAGGAGGCCGCTTGAGGTTGAGGAGGTAGGCGTAGAAGATGTAGGAGAGGGGAAATTATCAACACCCAACGTTCACTACCAACCAACCACCCATGTTGGTTGGCCGTGAACGTTTGCGTTGCTTAACTTCAGTGATCTGACGAGAACTGCTGTGTCCAACCAGCTTTGTGCAGCCAAGTTGCGTTGGACACCGCAGTTCTCGTGAGATCACTGAAGTTAAGCAGCGCAAGTCCACGTTAGTACCAACATGGGTGGTTGGGTTGTTAGTTGGGTGTTGCTAATTTCCCCTCTCCCACATCGTCAACACCTACCTCCTCATCTCCCGCGAGCAGCCTCCTAAGGGGGGTTCTTGTTATGGCTGCTTGGCTTACTCCCCAACCCATGAAATTAATCCAATCCAACGCAACTGAGGTGGGTTGGTTTCTTTTGGACCACAGAGAGGCCCTTTCTGCGCCTTCCGTCAGACGAGGAGTAAAACCGTGGTCCGGTGGGGTATAAAATGTCATTCGCACGTAAAAGACCCCTTTCTACTATTCCACGGGTAGATGAGGCAACATTCCCAGATGTAGGAGCTCGGTGGAGTGCCCCAACAAACAGGAAAAGACGATAAATAAGCATAGGGGTTGCAGCTTTGGTCTGGAGCCGGCTGGATCAAACTAGTCCAACAAATTGCCCACGTGTCCATTCAGAGGGACAAAGATGGGTACCCGACCCTGCCACAGAATGGAAAGGGGTTAGCAGTCGCTGTTTTTCTAGCATAGACTATCTATGGGGTTATCAAAAGCCACTCAACTTCTGAACTCTCAACCTGACACTGCGTTATCATCAAGCCTTTTATGACGTCATTGATGAACCACTTCTTTTCTTTTTTCTTGTTACAGGGCATTACTACTTCTGCCTCTAATTTACACGCAAAACGCATTATTCAAAATTGGATTTCGCATCTTCAGGTGGCGTTGATGGCGGGTGGAAGTGGTTGACGTCTATCAAAAAAAAAGTGCCTCTGGGATAACGTTGGTGGTGCAAGTGCACTGATGGCACGAAGATGGATACGAATGTAAGCGCTTACAGTTCGGATCAGGACATCGACTTTCTGGACAATAGCAGCACGCTGTCCAGACCAAACAACACCGAAACTATCGAACTGTACCTGCTGCTCAACGTGACCACGACAACGACCACGTCCATATCCAGGTCTACTGTGATTCCAATTCCAGAAGAAATCTACGACGTACTGGACGCTGACAACTCGCATTGGACCAACCAGTCCAACAGCACCGCCTACAACTTGACCACCAGAGACGAGTACATCAACGTCACCGTCTGCACGGACCACAGTGACGTCATCAACCTATCCTACAACTGGTTCTTCTTGATACTGCTCGTCTTCGTGGTCGGTGGAGTCCTTGGAAACACCTTAGTGTGTCTGTCCATTTGTCTGGAACGGCGACTACAAAATGTCACCAACTATTTCTTACTGTCGCTGGCGGTTGCAGACCTTCTGGTCAGTCTTGTGGTCATGCCTTTTGGAATTGTTGTAGGATTTCTAGGTAGGAAGGCAACTATGGTGGGTTCTTTCCTTTTCATGTAAACCCTGTAAATTTCTAAATTTAACCCTCTTTTTTACAAAAAAAAAGGACACTGGCCATTCAACGCCACTACATGCAACATCTACATAACCTGCGACGTCCTGGCCTGTTCCAGTTCCATCATGCACATGTGCTTCATTTCCATCGGACGGTATCTTGGCATCCGCAATCCTCTCAAGACTCGCCACAATTCCAAGAAAGCGGTGATGGTCAAGATAGTGTTGGTGTGGCTCCTGTCCATGGCCATCACCAGTCCAATTACAATTCTGGGAATGATCGACCACCAAAACATCCAGAACCAGTCTAAGAGCTGTTCCATCAACAACAGGTTCTTCTTCACCTTCGGTTCTGTGTTCGCTTTCTACGTGCCCATGGTGTTCATGGTTGTGTCCTACATCCTAACGGTGCAACTCTTGCGACAACAACGAAAATTCGGTGACAATCTACCTTCCAGAAGGGTACAACTAAGCTGTCGACGAGGAATGTCCTCCACGACCAACACAGGTGGCACCGGTGGTGGTAGTGGTAGCAGTGGCCGCATGACCACTACAACAGGAACAACCACAGCACCATCATCGTCCGACAGTCGACGATCGTTCAGGACAGACAGTAGCAATAATGGACACGTGACCTTCCAGCCCCACCACAACCCCTATCACCACCACCATCACCATCATCACCACCACCACCACCACATCCGGACAGTGACCTGTGACAAGGGCACACAGACGCCCGCCTCCTTAGTGAAAGACACCAGAAGGACGCGCCTAAAGGGTATCAGACATTTGCATTTCAGCTTCTTCAAGGGCCGTCGCAAGCGGTCACCAGTGACGGTCAACACGGTGGCCAACGAGCAAAAGGCCTCTAAAGTGCTGGGCATCGTCTTCTCCACGTTCGTTATCTGTTGGACGCCATTCTTCATTCTCAACATTGTGTTTGCTGCTTGTCCCTGGTGTCCAGTGTCGTCTAACATCGTGGACACTTCTCTGTGGCTGGGGTACGTGTCGTCCACCATCAACCCCATCATTTATACCATCTTCAACAGGACCTTCAAGGAGGCCTTTGTCAAACTCCTTTTATGTAAATGTGTTTTTCGGAAAAAACGCTACTCCCACGCCAGGATTTACCGATACGTGGATAATCTGGTGCACACACCATCCAGAAGTGGTGGATGCGTGAAATCGCCCTCCTTTCCGTCGTCCGACGGTCAAGAATCCATTTGCTGACCACCACCACCTCCCGTGTGCTCGCATAAAATCCAATGGAAAACAATGGCACCATATTTTGTACACAGAAAGAACGAAGGAGGTAAAATAAAAGAATGTTTCAATGTTCTCTCCCAACAGTGCTGTCAAATCGAGTGGACGCAATTCCGTCATTTCTATTCAGAATACTCCACCATTGTGCACCTGTGACCAACTCCACGGCTAAAATGAAACGCATCCACCAGCTGAAAAAGGACGGGTAAAGGTCGTTTAGGTTTATTTGGCCATCTAACGCAGCCTCTCTACTGCTGAAGGTAATTTACCGACGCCGATGAAGAAGGGGGTGAAAGCTCTTACACCGCAGAATTTTGCACCGACCTACACATGATTTTACTCTCTGATAGGAATAGCAGAGGACCCACCTCGGTGGTGCAGAAGGAACGTGCTCATTTAATGCGTCAGTGGTTCCAGGCTCGAGTGAGGTTCCGAGTGCGCCTTCCGATGGATGGGAAGTAAAGCCCGCACCTTACCGTGCGCTATACGTTGCCATTTGCACGTAAAAGAACCCCCTCTACTGTGCGATGAGGGGTGGCAAAATTCCAAGGTGTAGGTGCTTGGTTTGTTTGTTGGTGTTTTAGGACCCATCAACTACAAGGTCATTAGAGCCCCGTCCATAGCATAGTTCTTATGCAGAGACTGCACAGACACTACACTAATGCGACTATTGGGTCACTTATGCACTATTGGGTATTAGCAGTACCCAGTTTTCCCAAGCGGCCACCCATGTCAGTACTAGCTGAGGTTGCGTTGCTTAACTTCAGTGATCAGACGAGAACTGGTGTGTCCAACCCAATTCGCTGCTCCCTAGATGCTTGGTGGAGTGCCCCAACGAACATTAGGCCAACGATAAGTAAGCGTAGTGGTTGCAGCTTTGGTCTTCAGCGGGCTGGGTCAAAATACCGTCCAATAGATCGCCTGGGTCCATTCAGAGGGACAAAGATGAGCACCCGACCCTGCCATAGGTGGGAAAAGGGTTAGCAGTAGTTGGTTGCTTTTTGTAATTTGATTAACGCAGGTACGGTGTTTGAAGGTCCATGGTTGTAGGTGCGATCCTGGACTGAGGCGGGAGATAGAGGCTTCGAGAGTGCGCCTTCCGTCGAATAGGAAGTGAAGCCGGTCCCTAAGGCGTATAGGGGGTGTGTGTATAGTATACACATCGTGACACCGTATACACTGCATACGATGTCACTACTGACCACTGCATGAGAAAAAAACCCTTTCTACACATCACGAGAATGAAATATACGTCCAGTTCGGTACAAAATTTCCGGGTGTAGGAACTCGACCTCTGGTTTGGGTGGAGGAAAATGTGTCCCGGATCGAAAGAGACCGGCAATAGGTCGGGGGAGAAGGCGGCGGCGAAAAACACTGTCCGACAGTTGAGTTGATCTGGTATTAATGGGGTACTGATTTGGAAAGGGATCCTGAGGTTAGGAATGATGATGGTACATTTCCGAGAGACACACGAGTAGACCCCGGCTTTACTTTCCATGGAGGGGGAGGCCGGGGCAGAACAGAAACGAATTCTCACTGGGATCTTTTCTCTCTCTCTCTCTCTTTCTGCCTCTCTCGTCCGAAAGAAGTCATCCACCGCATCCGGGATCGAACTAGTACCTAAGGCACAGAAAAACACGCTACCACTGAGCTACAGAAATGGGACTCCTTCCTGGCCGAGAGGTCAGTGACTTTTTCCTAACCCTAGGAATGTGGTCTTGCGTTATCTAGGAAGAAAATAACCGTGGTATTGTTTTGAAGGTCCAATGTTATCAAGTCCTCCCACGCACGTAGGATCTGATGATGAGTGAGGAAAAAAATCCAGTCACACGATGCAATCGATGCCGAGTTTTCATTCCCAAAGCTAGAATGACACGTAGCCTGCAAGAGATTAAATCTATCCTACCGGAAATCGACTTGGAAGTTTCCGTTAGCTAAAAAAAATTGTCAAGTCAGGTCATGAACACATGTTCCACTTATGAACACCGTCGAGACAGGAAGTTATTTACACTCCAATTCTAAGACATGCCCTTGTAAACATATCAATGACTATATCCTTCTCATCACACTACGGTAACACGGATCTAATAATTTCTTCCTCGGAAAACAAGAAAAGGACCTTGAAAAGTTCATATACCAGGCTCCGGTCCTAAGATTTCAAAAAAACAACAACAGAAAAGGCCACTACCCAGAGAACCGAACTCCAGTTCAAAAGTTCAACATGCTCAACCGCTGGCTGCTCTACATAACTATTACGCCACCTGGCGAACAAACCTGTAAACATCGTTAGCCAGACCCAGTTCATGTACGGCGTGAGTTTTAACAGCGGATTTCGCATCAGCGTATGCCAGTTGATTAAATGACATTTCTTTGGAGATTTTGACTGAAATCTTGCATTGCAAAGAAGAAGAAAAAATGAAGAAAGACGGAGATGAGACAAGATAACATTTGAAATTCATTCTTGAATAAATAACAAGAAGTTTCACGACTGCATAATAGTACGTTTTAGATAATTAGATATAAAATTGTATTTAAAAAAACGACATCATCCATATTCAACGCTCGCAGAAAGGGAAATTCTCAGAATTCCTTTCAAATAAATAAATAAATAACCAAAAAAATACGACATAGGGAAAAACCCTACCGTCAACAATTCCCAAACGTACATTTCAGATTTCCCTGAACAGATACAAAATATTTACTCTGAATTTCACAAAAATTAAAAAAAAATGAGCACCGAAACTATTTATACAAACATTTAAATGTCCTAACACAGCAATAAGAGTCAGTTAAGACAGTTGTATACATGCCATGCCCCATGACAGCTAGGGAAAAACTGGAATGAACCATAGGGAAACAGGGAGGACAAACTAACAACCCAGGTTCTATTTTTTATACAGTGAAAAAAAAACACCATCATACCCTTACCCCGCCTGTGTCAGGGTCGGTTTGTTGGTGTTTTAGGGCCCGTCAACTACAAGGTCATTACAGCCCCCTGTCCACAGTATAGTTCTTATGCAGAGACTGCACAGATACTACACTAATGCGACGATTTTTGGGTCTTAGCAGTACCCAGTTTTCCCAAGCGGCCACCCATGTCAG
Organism: Trigoniulus corallinus; assembly: GCA_013389805.1. Classification (NCBI taxonomy): domain Eukaryota; kingdom Metazoa; phylum Arthropoda; class Diplopoda; order Spirobolida; family Trigoniulidae; genus Trigoniulus; species Trigoniulus corallinus. The sequence continues at coordinate 9,880,796 of JAAFCE010006668.1, forward strand.
TACTAGCTGGTTGGTTGTTGGTGTTTAAGGTCCCGTCAACTACAAGGTCATTAGAGACCCGTCCACTGCATAGTTCTAATGCGTAGACTGCACAGACACTACACTAATGCGACGATTATTGGGTATTAGCAGTACCCAGCTTTCCTGAGCGACAACCCATGTCAGTACTAACTGGGCTTGCGTTGCTTAACTTCAGTGATCAGACGAGAACTGGTGTGTCCAACGCAATTCGCCGCTCGTGGCAGGGTCGGATCAGCGGGTTCTAGCCCTCCACTCCCTTCTGTCTCCCACCAGGTCCCCGTCCACACCACACACACACTGCAATGTCCTAACGGACAACCTGTTCTCACGTCTGCTTCGGTCTCCCCCTGCCCCGGCTGCTACCGACCACCTGCATTCCAGGCAAGGACCTAGCCAGCTCCTCCCCCCTCTTCTCATGACGTGTCCATACCACCTCAACCTATTCTGCCTCATTTTTGCTGCGATGTCCACCACCCCCTGGGGAGCGGCGAATTGCGTTGGACACACCAGTTCTCGTCTGATCACGGAAGTGAAGCAGCGCAACCCCAGCTAGTACTGACATGGGTGGGCGCTTGGGAAAACTGGGTACTGCCAATACCCAAAAATCGTCCCATTAGTGTAGTGTCTGTGCAGTCTCTGCATAAGAACTATGCTGTGGACGGGGCTCTAATGACCTTTGTAGTTGAAGGACCCTAAAACACCAACAAACAACAAAAAATCCACCATCCACAGGCTACCACTAATAATATACAGTGGAAAACATAGAAAAAAAATTTGGGGATAAATTGACAGGATGAGAGGGTGGATGGGTTTGGGTCCTTTTTCAAATCAGAAGAAAAACTAGTAGCACTACGTTAGTATTTTATTCGACATTTCTACAATCATTTACACGAAGATGAAAGCAAAAACAAAAGGTCCCAAAGAAAGACGAAAGAGAAAAGCTTTTAAATAAAACCATTTTCTCAAGAAAATTTAATAAACTAATTTCAAACTCCATCTAGTTTTCAATTCAATCGATATCACTCGAGATTAATAAACTCTTATATGTATATATAACTGAGTGGAACTCGGAGAGTGTGCAGCGGCGCAATAGGAGGACGGAGGGACGAGGATGGATCCACGCTGACACCCCCCTAAAATAAGTCAATTTTCCTGAACAACAACAGTCTTTAATCTCAATCACCATCCTCCTCCACTTCCCCACCAACGTTGTCTCTAACCCTTTTCTCCTCCACGACAAAGCAACCCTTTTCCCGCCTAAGGCAGGGTCGGGTACCCATCTTGTCCCTCTGATTGGACACAGGGCGATATATTGGTCATAGTTTTTTCTGCAGCCGGTTTTTTCTGCCCATCTACTAATAAAAGTCATCACAAAGAAACCAACAAAAAATTAGACGCAAAGACCCTTTTCCTGCTTACGGCAGCGTCGGGAACCCATCTTTGCCCCTCTAGATGGACATATGGCGATCTCTTGGACTGTATTTTTACGCTACCATGATCGAACCTGCATTCCCGAAGCGTGCTACTCTGGCAGGGTCATGTACCCATTTCTGTCTTTTCCACCCTGCTGCAACCCCTAAGGATATTTATCATTGGCCTACTTTTCGTTAGGGGCCCACCTCCGTCACGCAGAGGGTAGCACGCTCGGTAACTGCATCAGTAGTTAGTGCTAGGTTCGATACTGGACCGAAGTGGGTTCGCTTATTTCGGGTGGTTGTTGTTGTTTGATGATGTTTTAGGGCCCTTCAACTACAAAGGTCATTAGAGCCCCGTCCACAGCATAGTTCTTATGCAGAGACTGTACAGACACTACACTAATGCGACGATTTTTGGGTGTTAGCAGTATCCAGTTTTTCCAAGCGGCTACCCATGTCAGTACTAGCTGGGGTTGCACTGCTTAACTTCAGTGATCGGACGAGAACTGGTGTGTCCAACGCAATTCGCCGCTCCTTCTTTCGCGAGAGAGAGCGAGAGAGAGGCCCGTCAAAGAAACCTCTCTACTATGCAAGGGGTAGATGAGGCACAATTTCCAGGTGTAGGAGCTCGCCCCCTAGCGTCGGTGGAATGTCCCAACGAACAGCAGACCGACGATCAATAAGCAGAGGGATTGAAGCTTTGTTCGGCAACCGGCTGTAGATAAACAATGGCCAATAGATCGTCCTTGTGTCCATTCAGAGGGACAAGATGGGTACCCGACCCTGCCATAGGTTGGGAAAAGGGTTAGGAGTTGATTTGCTACTTTTCATTGGGGCACTCCACCCAGCTCCCACGCCTGAGAATTTGGCCTGACATCACCACAACTTCATTTCGTATCCGACGAAAGGCGCACTCCAGATCTTCATTTCGCCCGAAACAAACTAAGCCACCTAGATCTAGTATCGAACCTGAAACCACTGACACAGTAATCGAGCAGCCGTTCCGCGCTTGCTCTCTTTCGTAGGCCTACGGAACGACCTAACTGACCTGAGGTAACACTACACATGCCCCACGCAGAGACATTACCAAATTCTCCCCCCGCCACACGAATGGGATAGGTGAGGGTCCATTTTAGGATTCTCTCATAGACTGAAAAGAGAGAAACCGTTTCATCGGACCGGGATTGAACCTGACAATCATGAACAGAGTAGGGCAGGAAGAGGCGTTTACACAGCATGCACCCCCCCAATCAGTGTGGGCTATCCATCCATGGGTCCCCCATCATGAAGCAAGTCGTCCGAAAGAAATAAATCACTTGTCTGACCTGGGGTCAGCGCCTGCTCTAGTACTTATGCCGCCCCGAACAAAAGGACAAACCTCTTGAAGCAGAGCTCTGTTCGCGTGCTTTGTTCTCACACTTACAGCCAAAATGGCGCCCCGGACAAAGGTACGGGTTGCCCTCCCCCTTAGAGCGGGCCCTGCTGGGGTTGAACCTGCAATCGCCAGTTCACAAAGTCTGTAGGACTCCATACGAACCGGGAGCGGCGAATTGAGTTGGACACACCAGTTCTCGTCTGATCACTGAAGTTAAGCAGCGCAACTCCAGCTAGTACTGACATGGGTGGCCGCTTGGGAAAACTGGGTACTGCTAATACCCAGCAATCGTCGCATTAGTGTAGTGTCTGTGCAGTCTCTGCATTAGAACTATGCTGTGGACGGGGTTCTAATGACCTTGTAGTTGAAGGGCCCTAAAACACCAACAAACAAATCCATACGAACCACTATTGTCTCTAAAGAGCATATTTTCCTAGTCCCAACCTGGAATGGTCCCCACTCAATTAAGGTCTGTTATCGAACTAAACAAAGTGGAACCATCGGGTAGCCATTTTTAAAATAAATCTCAAAACAAAATTATAGATATTATTTCGAGTGGCCCTTTTTCAATGTCACACAATTACAACTGCCGAAAAACTGTTATATGAATCCAGCGTCGTCAGGAGGACCATAACCGATATTCAGTCGATTTAATTAGGGATCAAAAGGCTGAATTACTAACTTAATTAGCATTCACAAACTGCACAGAATTTGATATCGAGGGATTCGGGGTGGAGGTGATCAAGGGCCCTGTAATTAGGACCAATTTATGATCAACGACACACAAATATATTTTTGAAGAAATTAGGGGGAGCGGAGGGGCGTGGAAAAAACCACGTCGTCTCTCACTTAATGACTCACAACTTATCGACTTGGAAGAAACTGCAGTAATCAATGCAAATGGCTCAACAACACCAAAAAGGTCCTAGGGGGCCATATCATCCCCGACTTCATATATTTTCAAAAGATACGCAGTTTAACTTCAATAATAAGGGCAAAGGCGTTTTTTGCAATCTATCGCCGGTCATTTCACTCCGAAATATATTTACCGACGTTCGGGGGGGGGGGGGCAGTGGGTTAGTTTAGGAACAAAGGGCCTCAAATATTTGTAAATCCGCTGCATATGCCGCGCAGGTTCTCTGCTGCATAAGCTACAATTTTCGCATTTGGGACCACTTAAGGGCCCATCCATTCCTTACGGTCCAGGATTTTAAGGACTGTTGAAGAGAGATGGAGAAGGGGATAAGTAGAGACGCCCTAAACAAATACTTACGCATTTTATTTTCCACTTTTGAAAAGGCTCATTCTCATTCGGGACGGATTTTTTCGGTTCGTTGGTGTTTTAGGGCCCTTCAACTACAAGGTGATTAGAGAGCCCCGTCCACTGAGTAGTTCTAAAGCAGAGACTGGACAGACACTACACCAATGCGACGATGTTTGGGTATTAGCAGCACCCAGTTTTCCCAAGCGGCCACCCATGTCCGTACTAGCTGGGGTTGCGTTGCTTAACTTCAGTGATCAGACGAGATAAGCCGTGTCCAACGCAATAAGCCGCTCGTTCGGGACGGTACCAATTTCAGATTTACCAAAATGACAGCGGCCTAGGGCCTCAACGTTGATGTCCCATCTACACATATGTTTACACAAGAAAGAGCGACCAGGCACCACTAGAAGACTGTACTGCATCTCACCAAAAGGCACATTCTCATTCCGGACCGTACCAATACGCGACTCACATAATGAGACTCGTTTAGGGTCCCTTTGTGTCAATAGAAATGAGTCACAGCGGAAGCCCAACTCTTCTAGAAATAGGAGACAGATGGTCGATTTCGTCCAGATGGGTGGTCAATGGTCCAGAAAAAGAAAATCTAAAGTTTTGACTCCTGCCCCACAATGCGACGATTTTTGAGTATTAGCGGTACCCAGTTTTCCCAAGTGGCCACCCATGTCAGTACTAGCTGGGGTTGTGCCGCTTAACTTCAGTGATCAGACGAGAACTGGTGTGTCCAACGCAATTCGCCGCTCCCTTGAACTGACCGTCATCATACCCTTAGCCCGCCCATGGTGTGGCCGCATAAGCCAGTTTGGGCCCACCGTTTCTCAACACGGCACCCCACACGGTGCCATACCTCACCTTCCAACCTAAAATCCGGCATGCAATTAAAATCGAATATAGAATCTGACAGGGCCGTAACGAGGGCGTGGCGAAGAAGGCGGCCGCCACGGGCGCAACTGGGTTTGGGGCTTAAAATGTTTAAGTTTTTATTCATTATTGGGTTACGGGCAAGCGAAAGTTAGACACTTGCCACAGGCGCTTCATACCCCCGTTACGGCACTGGAATCTGAATCCGAAAATTCAAACGGTGAAAGGCCCCACTCCGGAAAGGCAATTTATGGACCCCAGGGGGAGGCAGGGCGAGCTCTTATTTTTAAATTATAGTCTTCTTTCCGGGGTATTCCCGGATAGTGGCAATATGGTGCACGCCCTCCAGTGGCAGACACCGGATTAGTCTCCCTATCCGAATCCCCGATGGCACAATACACACTACAAAGGCAAAGGGCACACAAAGTTTGACAGAAGTTGTACTTGGAACTCCCCTTTCGTCCGAAAACAGCCACCCAACATGGAATACGTTCCAATGGAGTAAGTTCCACCAACCTGGAGCACACACTACCCCCTAAGGTCACCCTAACTGTTGTTGAAGGAAGCATTAAAATTGAACAATGAGAAACATCGGAAATTCGTAGATGAAACAGGAACTAGGAGGTGGCGGAAGAGGAACAGGCGGAAGGAACACATCATAATTTAATAGTATAAACCTCTAAACATATAACCTCTAGAGAATTTCCAAAAATATGGCCCTAGTAGTAGGTCGCGCATAAATAAACAGCTACTTTCTATCTAGTAACTTTAGGGCCTACTTAGACTACAAGCCAACGGCCCTAGTACTAGATTTTAATTTAATATATTCGGCACATTTCATACTTTATTAAAAAGACTAATTCAATTTTCGTGTCATTCCTTCCAGAGCCTTTACCAATCCATCTGACCCTCAACCGCTTCCTTTCAAAAAAAGCACCCAATCCCTGGGGTTGGACACATGGGCGGCCTGTTAGACGGTGTTTTTACGCAACCGGTTGCCGCCTATAGCTGCAGGCCCTATGCTTATTTATCGTCGGCCAACTGTTGGTTGGGTCCCTCCACCAAGCTCCTGTGGGCCCTAATGACCTTTGTAGTTGAGGGGGCCCTAAAACACAAACAAACAAACCAAGTTCCTACACCTGGAAGTTTTGCCTCATCTACCTGTTGGATAGAAGAGAGGGTTCCTTTCCGTACAGTAGTGACCGGTTGCCGCCTATATCTTCAGGCCCTATGCTTATTTATCGTCGGCCATCTGTTGGTTGGGGCCCTCCACCAAGCTCCTACACCTGGAAGTTTGGCCTCATCTACCTGTTGGATAGAAGAGTCCAGCAGTGACATCGTACACCACAAGGTAAGGCACCTGCTTTACCTCCAATCCGACGGAAGGCGCACTCGCTTCTCTCTTGCCCGCCAGAAACAAACCCACTTCGACCCGAACCAGGAATCAGTGACGTAGTAGGCAAGCACGCTACTTCCTACACCACCAAGGAGGGTCTAACCTTTTCCTTCCAAAAATAAATATTTGGGCGTCTGAGGCAAACCAGTTCTGTGCTTCATTCGGACCATCTCTAACTACCCCACCCCAGGCGACTAGAAGACAAAGTTGACACTGCCCTATTGCAGCCAAGTTGCGTTGGACACACCAGTTCTGGTGAGATCACTGAAGTTAAGCAGCGCAAGCCCACGTTAGTACCAACATGGGTGGTTGGTAGAGAACGTTGGATTCTAGATTAAGCAGCCATAGCAGGACGAACCCTTAGGAGGCTGCTCGCGGGAGACGAGGTGGTAGGTAGTGGACATAGGATAGGGGAAATTTGCTGCACCCAACGCTCTTTACCAACCACCCATGTTGGTACTAACGTGGGCTTGCGCTGCTTAACTTCGGTGACCTCACGAGAACTGGTGTGTCCCGCGCAACTTGGATGCTGCAAATGTCCTACGTTCTCTACACCTACCTCCTCATCTCCCGCGAGCAGCCTCCTAAGGGTTCGTCCTGTTATGGCTGCTAGGCTTACTCCCCAACCCATGAAATTAATCCAGTTGTGCGCAGGTGAACCGAGTTCAATCCCTAGTCGTTAGTGAGGTTTCCAATGACGTTTTCTCCTGCTTTTTTTCTAATTGGGACCTTGAAGGATCTATCATTTAAAAGGCAATCACTTTCCTAAGCCCAATGTGCGGCCATGGGCCGATATGAGGTCATTGTGAGCCACTGTTCGTTGGGTAAAATTCCGACATGAGATTGGTTCACATTATAGAACTGCGCCCTGGCTATTGAAGCATCATACATATCCTGCCCTATCCGAATAAACCCTTCTTCTAACCCTTTTTTTGTAGAATACCTCCCAAGCTACCTGCCTTAGAACACTGTCATAAGCCTTCCCCAAGTCGATAAAGATGGCATGGAGATATTTCTTTGCGGCCCTATGCTATTCTATCATCTGCCTGAGAATGGAAATTGGTTCCATTGTGGAGTTAGGGTCCAACACTTGATGAAAAGGGGCGAACGTTGTCTGATGGTCTTTTAGGGCCCTTCAACTACAAGGTCATTTAGAGCCCCGTCCACAGCGTAGTTCCTATGCAGAGACTGCACAGACACTACACTAATGCGACGATTTTTGGGTATTAGCAGTACCAAGTTTTCACAAGCGGCCACCCATGCCAGTACTAGCTGGGGTTGCGTTGCTTAACTTCAGTGATCGGACGAGAACTGGTGTGTCCAACGCAATTCACCTCTCCCATGAAAAGGGAGAAGAAAATTATGAAATGTAGGTCATCAAACACAGCATATCCACGAGCCTGAAAAACAGAAGAGTTGAACCCCACGGATAGAAAGGAGTAACGGGGCGAAGGAGAACAAGAGTTGGGGAAATCACCCAAAACCAGGGATGAAGCCCGAGCAAATAAAAGCCACGAGCACCAATAATCATAACAAAAGCAATAACCATAATAATGACAACAACATGATTCATTCCAAGCACGTAACTTAAATAGTTACTATTTTGGATGTAAAACGAGTTAAATTGGGCGTGAGCAAAATGGCAACTACCAAAATTGAATTCCACGGAAGAACAACAACAAACAACAAGGGACCATGTTGTTCCACATAAACAACATCTGTCTATTACATAAAACTGCACGCCCTGAACGTTTAATTTTCACATCTCTTCTGATGCTCGACAAACCTGAGATCAATAACACCTTTGTAGAAAAGATGGAGGAAAGGGGTGTGTGTGTGTGTGGAGGGCCAAAAAAGGCACATCTCGTTACACACCTGAGTGCACCTCGACGAGCAATAATGAACAAAAGCTTTCAACTATTAAAAATGCTACTGAAATGCTCGTGTCAGAATTGACGACGAAAACTAAGCCAACACGAATCTAAATGTACCATTTCCTGATAAACAAAGTGTTCACGAACAGGCGAAGAGCAGCGGCGAACATGTTCATCCTCCATTCATTTACGGTACAACTTTAAAGGTAATGGGCTACAAACCTCAATACACAACATGCGGTACTAAGGTTTAAAATTAGGGTAGCGTTTGAATTGCCCTGACCTGCTGAACGGCAACCACGTTCCTACAAGTGAATTCTGAGACGGGACGTCCCGAAAAGAGACATCGTTAACCGCCTATGGGGATGTCGGTTGTCCATTTTCTTTCTTACTGGGACACGAGTGATCCGTAGTTTCAAGCAGGCGGCCGA